>NW_018921559.1:24685-45373 GCF_002207925.1 Prunus avium | reverse complement strand
CTTTACGAGACGAACCACACTTCGTCGCGCAAGACTTTGTGCACCGAATTTTATTTTTTCGTCGCGCAAAGTCATCCAAAGATTTTTAAAAATAATTTTTTATTTTGTTTATTTTTGTAAAGACTTTACGAGACGAACCACACTTCGTCGCGCAAAGGTTTGTCGCGCAAAGTGACTTTGTGCGACGATTTGTGTTTCGTTGCGCAAAATTTAGTCGCGTAAGACTTTGAGCGACGAAGTTTAATTTTCGTCGCGCAAAGTCACTTTGAGCGACGAATTGTGTTTCGTTGCGCAAAATTTGGTCGCGCAAGGGTTTTTTTTTACTAGTGATTATTGGCATAGTTAGCGTAGTTATAAGTGCAGGAGTTACCCGCTAGGACTTAAAAGCAGAACAAGAATAAAACTTGAGCGAGGATGAGCATTGCTTCATGGAAATCTTAACGAAAAAGTAAGCTCTACTTGGTTGAAACCTGAGATGAAACTATTTTGACTCAGATAGGATATAACCCCAAAGTTAAACAAATTGGCTGTCTACATGGTGTAAATCCAGCATCTCCACAACAAGGTTACAACTTACAACAACAACGACCAGTAAACAAGAAAATTTAAATATAGCAATGAAAAATGGATCCTTCTAGCATCCACAATAAGGTTACTACATACATAAAATTCTCCCCAACATATAAAAAGTTCTCCCTTTTTCATCGTACAAAACTTTCCCGAATAAAAACTTTGGCATTGGATTTCATCTTGCTTTTCCCTAACAAAGATCCTTCTTACTCTGGGGACTTGAGGCTACTGGAGATAGTGCACCATACGGCTTGAAAGAGGAACTCAAGGTGTTGCTCGACTAGTCCACTCAAGATTACAAGTCCCCAACCAAGAAGTACTTTTTTACTCGGGAACTTGGGGGACTCTTGTTGGTACCATGACTAACTAAGCAACTAGAGACAATCAAGAGTCCCCTATCAAAATATTACAAGAAGTGAGGACTTCCACTCACCTATAAACCAAGACCACTGTCCACTTTAAAGGGTCGTCTCTCTTTTTCCCCTCTCTGGGACCAACCTCTTGTATAATGTACTAAAAACTTGTTATTATAATGAGAATATCTCTCTTTGTGGACGTAGCCCATTCGGGTGAACCATGTACATCTCTGTCTTTGGAATGCCTGTTTACTTTCTTTCTTCCATCTGTCATTACATACCGAGGGCATACTTTTTTTTTTTTTTGTGAAAGGCAGACTTAACCGAAGACACTAACCTGCCAAAGGCATACAAAAACTCACCAATGACACTTGCCTTCCAAAGGTGTATACACCTGTTGAAGGCCCTTACCTTCACACATCATCCATCAAACACGCATATCCTAAGTTTTATCCAATTTTAGGCATCAACAAATTCAAACGTAAAATTTGCTGAAACAAAGAGGAAATAATTAATCTAGTCCATAGGCATAAAACCTATTTTATAGAAATCTTATAAAAACAATTAGGAGAGTTTGAGGGGAAGATTGGTTGTGACTACCTTTGTTCAAAACGGAGTAAACTGAATTTATGAAAATTAAATGAGAAAAATCGAAGCACTTTTTTTAAAAGGCAAATCAAATTTGTGATACAAGAAATAAAGAGAATTAGATGAGGAAAATAGTTGAGGAGGAGAGAAATCAGGACAAGAGGAAGTTGAAGTTGTGCGCATCAAAAAACTGAAACGGGTTATTGGGTAAAATGGGTAAGGGTGGGTTTCAAGTTAATAAAAACATGTATTGTTTGGATGACAGTCGCTCATTTTTTGGTCATTCGGTAGATTTGAAATCCAAAGCCTCCAATTCAAGTGCTTCTTTTTTATTTATTTATTTATTTATTTTTATAGTTTTGTTTTGTTTTTACAAAGTTAAGAAAGGGAGGGGGGTTTCTCATACACACACTATCAAAGTACCATCACGATTTGAACCTGAGACTATTAGTTTGCAAGTCAATGCCCTTTTCCACTAAGTCAAATCCCGTTAGCGGGTTCTCAATTATTTCAAGGAGTGTTCTTGTGTGTTAAAAGAGAAAGATGCTTGGAATGAAAAACTTGATTAAAATTTTCTTTCCTTTTTCCATTAAAGAAATGAACTAGAATAAATATTGGAGTCGTTCATTTCACGATCCAACTTGGGTTATGACACAATTTTTCTGTCTTCTTTTTTCTTGTACACAAAAGTATAAAGGAATACAACTTAGGGCTCGTTTGGGAGTGATTCTAGATAGGCCAATTATCACTTCTCCATATAATCACTTTAAATGGTTTTTAGTGATTTTATAGGGAATTACATGGGAGGTGTTTCTCCCCAAATCACTTAAAATCACTTAAAGTGGTGATTGTATGGAGAAGCATGTGTGAGATGCTCCTCCCCATAAGTGATTCTGGCCCTCCCATAATCGGGGACAGTCCCATGAACAGGCTAACCTGTGCTATAGCAAAGAGAACCTGTTTTTTTTTATAGACTAAATTAATACCCTAGTCTAGGCCACTCAAATAAAATCTTATTAACTAATCCCACTGGGCTGACCAACAGGAAAAAAAAAGCTAACCTCCCACACCTCTCATGAAATATTAGACTCCCACTAGGCTGACCACACGACTAGGCTAACCACATAAATTCCCTCTTTTTTTTTTTTTTTTTCCTAACTCAATATTTTTTATGTTGAAATTTTGGGGATTATATAGGGTTTATGAAGTATGAATTAAGGATTTACAATTGAGGTTTATCAATTAGGGATTTGCAATTCAGGCTTATCAGTTTATGAGTTGCAATTGATTTTGGTTTGTTGAATTATCAAATAGGATTTGAAATTGGTTTTGGTGTTTTTGCTTGTAAGAATTATCGATTAGGGATTTTGATCAATTGATTAGTTACTGACATGTTGATTGAAGATGTGATAAAGGCCTAATTTCTTATTTACAATTGATGACGTTTTTTGAATTTTGATTAGATATTTAACTATTTAAGTATGTTTTTATTGGAATTTTTGTCATGTCAACATCGAAATGTTAAGAGATCAAAACTCTTCGATATTTTTTTAAAGAGAAACAGTGATAAATCATCAACTATGTCCCCTCCCCCTCATGTATTTTTTTTGTTATCAATAAAATTCACTTGTGCTGTTGAGTTTTCTATAGGTTTGTACGTAAGGTAAATTTAGCCCATGCCATTTTGAAATCATGGGTCCGTCCATGCCTATAATCACTCCCAAACAAACCCTTAAACTCTTATTTTGGTTTTGGAGGTCTTATTTGAAATAGGAAAAAGGCGTACAAACAACACCATTACAAACAAACAGAAATCCTTATCATAGTAGTTCTGGATACGTCATAAGAAAATATTGAACCAACATCGTTACATTTTCCTATGGACCTTTGTTTTTAGGGATTTTTGTAGAAATGTCACTTGAACTTATACCTCAGTTTCAATTTGTCACCTTAAAGAAAAATTTAAGAGAAATGTCACTTTAATTTTTCAAAATCCATTACTTGTCATCTGACTTTAACATCATCCAATTTTCAATTCATTTTAAGGGTATTTTAGTCTTTACATTTTCAAGGGTATTTTAAAAATGAAAAAATCATTACAAAAAAATTGTATATCTTTTAAACAAGAAAGGGGTTGGATTTTGAGTGGGAAGCTTAAGTAGTTTTAAATCATGTATCTGAAAATTTTAGACATGCTCATGAATACTATAAAAAAATTTATACATGCTTAGAGAGAGAGACCGAGACAGAGGCAGAGATAGAGAGAAGAGGGGGGAGGGGAGGGGTCTTGTGCGTTGTGTTTTGGGGGTAAGTGGGGTTGGGGTGGGGGAGAAAGGGGGAGAGAGAGGGGTCTCTTTTTTCTCTATTTTTTTTCTTTAAAAATAGAAAGACTAAAATACCCTTAAAAATGGATGGAAAATTGGATGGTGTTAGTTAGATAACAAATCATGAATTTTGAAAAATTAAGGTGACATTTCTCTTAAATTTTTTTTTTAAGGTGACAAATTGACACTGATGTACAAGTTCACGTGAAATTTCTACAAAAATCCCTTGTTTTTATTTTATTTCCTAACCCTCCTCATGTCATTGAGAAGTATGGCTAGCTTCCATAGGGACCATAGTATATTTTTTTGAGAAAAAAGAATTTCATTCATATAACTGAGGTAGCATACATAGAGCGACACGAAACAATGGCCTCCTTAAAACCTTCCTGAGGGACAAACCTCAGGGTAGGAAAGAGTACCACACATATTAACAAGAGAGTCTGAATCATAATACATGACAAGTAAATATATATTTTTGAATGGAATTACCATCAAATTATTCTTACATATAAGTAGCTATTAATTTGAAGTTTCAGAGTCGAATCTGATTCAAGTTTGCTCTCGCTTCAATCACATGGTGGTCATTGGATTCCAAGTATGCTTTGTAAGTCATTTGACGATAAGAGGGTGGGTTGTGGTCGTCCACAAACTCTGGTTCAGGCTTCACAGTTACGTCCAACGATGGCCCAAAAAAGAAGGGTAAACTCATCCTTTCCACTTCGCTGTTTAAAGCCACCCGATGCAACAAGCTCTTGTATTTTCCATTGGTAAGAATCTGCCATGCATCATGTATATAACCCAAAAAGTTCTCAGACCAATTAACTCAGAAGAAACTATATCACAAACGTTTTAATAAATAAAACTAATATATAGTAGCTATGGTTAAGGCAATAATGGAAATTGTTTCATGATCCAATCGATCTTTTCATTTGAGATGAGGCTAGTGATATTACATATCGTACACATCTCATGTGTCGAGAACATTTTTCCTTATGAATTGGGAAGGGGCAATTCGAACTTGTAACCTATTCTAACATTGAAAAGTAAAGTACAACAAAGCGAAGCATTAGTTGATCACGTGTTGAGTTGAGAATAGAAAACCCACAAGTTGAATATTTAAAACTGTACATTATAATAAAAATATGATTAGCCTCTCAAAACTCAAAGCCAATTGAATTAGATACCCTAATCTTAACAAGGGAGAAGTACATACGTGGGGGAGCCAATTGATCTATGTGTTTAGCTTAATCCAATCACACGTGATTAGTTTTCATGGAGAGTAATTAAAAATTTGAGAATCTTAAACGCACCTCTATATGGTCGGCAACAATGACAAAAATGGAACTAGGAGGAAAATCTGCATTGAGCCACTTCTTCTGATGTTCTATCTGAAGCCCCCCACCGACATTTTGTGCAAGGAGGACAAGTAAACCGGGGTCTCGATGAGGGAATTGGCCAATCTGATTCTTATCATCTGAGGACTGCGACAGTGCTGGATAGTAATTTGGTCCAAAAACACTGTAGCCCAATTCCAGCTTCATTTTGTTTTCTATGTAGCATTCTTCAAGCCCTAGAGACTTTGAAATCCCTCTAAGTAATTGCATTCCCATCTCTCGCATTCTCTCACAATACTCTGTTAAAACCCTGCCAACATTGTAATAAGTAAGAAAATATGTGTGTGTAAGGGAATGAATACATGCGTTTGATAGAAACAGGTTTACATAGAATCGGCAGGCTTTGTTGGGCAATGGAAGGTGGGATGCGCCCTCATGTGGAGAAGCTCTCTTTGGGTTCTGCCGCCCCACCTGAATCTGATCCTATCCGTCGGATCATTCGTATCATACCTTCGCTTCTCCTCACCACTTTGATTAAAAAAATTGGAAAGCCAATTCATAACACTCCCAATCAGGCTATCTGGGATCCCATGATTTGTCACCTACAAAATCATCAAGGCCACTCAAACATCAGAAAGAGATATTAAACATTCCAAATGGCTAATCAGACTCATTCTTCCAATGCAATATATATTCATTTTTATCCAGAAACACCTAGGGCTTTTTAGCTAAATGGCGTCCGCATGGTAATAACGTGCGGAGGCTCGAATGAGAAGAACTGCTATATAGATTTTCTCCTATGCCAGAACACTAAAATAACAACCATTTAATTGAGTGGTTTCTGTTAAATGGTTTCTTATTCAAGTAATTTTTTTCAAAGATAATACTTGAGAGACCACCTAAAAAATAGATAGTTCGAATCATTAAAATACAGTGTGAAGTGGGCTTTACAAAGGTGTCTCTCGTATTTGAGGGATTCATTAATTGAAGATCTATGTATACATTTCCATTATATTGAGGGATCACTTAAATAATTTTATTTGAGCGATACCATAAGGAGTCCAATATGAATTTTGCACCAATTATATATCAAACTGTCTATTTCAAGTCATCATTCAAAGGTCATTCTTGCAATAATAATAAATAAATAAATAAATAAATAATGGATAAATTGAAAATCATTAAGATATCTATTTGTGACCAACAAAAAAAGGACCAACATGGTGTTTTAATAAAACACTAAATTAATGACAATTTAATTAAATGATTAAATGACTTTGGATTGAAGTGATATTTTTTAGATGTAATATTTGGTGGAATACCTAAAATATAAACGGTTCTAATAGATGAAAAGAAATGTGGAGTGGGGACTAAAAGGGTGCCCCATAAATACTTATTCGAGAGATTCATCAATTGAAGCTCTCTATATATTAGTCCTATTCTATTGAGAGATCCCTAAAAAATTTTATTTGAGGGATACATTGTGTGGTCCACTACGAATTTTACTTTAACAATATCCAAACCGTCTATTTTTTAAGTCATCATTCAGTTATCATCCTTGCAAAAAATTTAGATAAATTGAAAATCATTAAGACATCTAGTTTTGATTTAAAAAAAAATAGATGAACATGGTGTTTCAAGAAATAGACGGTTCAGATCATTGAAATACAATGCATAATGTGCGCTACAAAAATGTCCCTTAATATACTTATTTGAGAGTTCCTCCAATTGAAGCTATGTGTGTGCGTACGCATATACATATAGTTTGTGTATGTAATAAGTGTATAACTTGAGGCATCATGTTATCAGTTAATATGGTAAAAACGTGATTAGTTGGCAATTTAAGTGGAGTGAAAATAGAGACAAATGGAAGGAGGAAGAAGTGGATACTGTGAAGAAGCCATAGTTGAGGCAAGCTTGATTGAGGTCATTGATAGCTTGAGACCTTTTGAGACAATCATTGGAGATGAGCACGGAGTAGTCGATGATTGGACTTGGAACATGACATGATTCATGGTCACGTCCTGAAAAGCAGTTTATGCTGCCATTGGTACTTGAAACACTTTTTGATGACTTAAAACAAGGGTTTGGACTTTGAGTAAGCAGTAGTTGAGTTGCTTGAGTTCCAGACATTGTGTGCGTAGTGAGAAAAAGAGAGAGGATTCAATGATAGGGGCTAGCTGAGACTAAATGAGACTGAGAGCTTGAGGACTCACATGCATGCAAAAACCAGAATCCCAAGTGACCATATTTATAGCAAAAAAAAAATTGTAAAATAATTACTGAACCACTTTTCTTTCCAGGACCACATAAAACATGTGAATGCAAACTAGAACAACTTAAGCATAACATGCAAATTTCAAATTAAGGTTAAGCATGCGTTCATAAATTACGGATAATTTTTGTATGAATTTGAAAGTACGCTATAATTTAGGCTGTTATCTTTAGTTGACCCTTCAAAACATGTCACATCCCAACATGATTCACACCTTAAACCTTCAAAGCATTTGGAAGACGTTACTTCATAATTAACTATAAATACCCCATATGCATGCATTGTAACAATAGCCAATCAATGAGAGCCTTCATTTATTTGATTGCAGCAGTTAGCAAGTAATTTACCGGGGTGTCATTGAATGAGACAGAAAGAAACTTGTGGACACGCAGAATAGAAAAAGCTGGAACACGTGTTAAAAGTTTCCACTTACATGACAAAAACAAGAAAAAAACATCCCGTCCTGCAACACGTGTAAAAAAATAAAAATAAAAAAGAAGGGCATTGTTGAAAAGAACGGATTCCGATCCTATGCATTTATCATTCCTGCATGAATCATGACGGGCAGAAATGTAGCCTGACACTTGCACGCGCGGGAGAAACCGAAAGAAAAAGGACAAAAAAATAGGGAGCATTTTTGCTCACCACTTTAACCATAGGTGTACTCTCATCACCATCCTCAATGCTTGACACGTGTCTATAGGTGTAATCATGATTCCATAAATACAAAGCAAAAGTTAACTATGGTTATGTCTATGAACACGTGTCAAGCATTGAGGATGGTGGTGAGGATACGCCTATGGTTAAAGTGGTGAGCAAAAATGCACTCCAAAAAAATAAAGTGGGACAAATAATAGAATAATGACAATATACTCTATCCACAATATGTTTATATACCCACAATTATTGGCAACGGGTCAATACATTCACAACAAGGCTATACCATATCGAACTCATCATATATATATTTCAATATATTTACAAATAAAATCTTACTAAACGGAGACAAATACACTTAACGCTAATCGGTAAAAGGTATTGTTGGTTTGATTTCCCAAAACTCTTTTGCTTTGCTTAGCTACGCACAAACAAACAATTCTGCTTACTAAGTAGTGCAAACGTCATCAACATGACTCAAGCTTAATGCAAATATTCCTCGCAAAAACTAATTTATTATTTCCTTGCACCACCAGTAACTTCAAATCTTATCCTTTAGTAAGACTCTAGTAGCAACTAACTAAAACAAAATAAATAATAGGATTAATGTGAACCCTGAGCATGATATTTTTTCTCTTTTTAACCCTAGTTCGAATATCCCTTCTTCTATTGATTGAAAAAAAAAAAACATCTTATTTTGTTAGGAGCAGTCATCCAAACTTTGACTTCACATTATCAACAAGCATCACACATCCAACCTTGATTTCACACATGATCAATGGTAACCGCCATTCTTGAAACTGTACATTTAAAAGTCGGGAACTAAATTGCAACATGTCCCAAACATGAGTTCAAAATGTAACCAGAAAATAAAATTAATGTACAAGACAATTTAGGAAAAGAATGAGATTACATTAGGCCATGCTACCCCTTAGGACTTTTGAAACATGTATATCTCAATGCAAGTGCAATCTTGATTGAGAGTCTAACAACTTAAAATTTAATTCAGAATTGTAAAGAATAATATTCTCTGACTTGGTTGATAGGAAGGATTAGACTAGACCAGACTACACTAGCAAAATGCCTATATTTCATGTGAATTGAAGGCGTAATATGGATATGTTGTCTAAATTGGAGAAATAATGGGGACTATCTATACGATGTTGATGACTAAAACTTATCCCCCTAATTCCATTGAAAATGGTGGGATTATGAGGGATAAGTTTTCATCATCAACCTCTTATGAATAGTCCTCCTTCATCCTCAATGTTAGACAACAATATTCATATTATGCCTTGATTGCACATGAAATATAGCGGCTTTGCTAGTCTAGTCTAATCCTCCATAACAAATAAGGCTCACATGTTACGTTGTCACATTGTTAACGAAGAGCATACATTCATATATAACTATGCTTGATCAATGGTTTTAATTGACAATCTTAGCGCGCGATATATATCAGATAAATGGTTGCCAACTTGCCAGAAGTTGAATTATATATATATAAATATACCAGGCAAAACAACGCCAAGTTAAAACTTCGTGCAAAACAACTTCAAGTTTGATAAGCTAGGCATGAAATATATATATATATTTTTTTTTAAGATAGATATATGTTCACACCTCAATAAGCATCTCAAATAAATTGGTCTGACTAAGATTATTAGTTTATACTTTTGCGTAAAATATTTTTTTTCTAGCATGCATTGGAGGTCCCATCTATTCTCCTTATAAATTGGAGGAACTTATTCGCATCAATGCATGCAAAACTAAATCTTTCTTGTCTCCTCTTCCTTGTTAAGATCAACTAAATCTTTCTTGTCTCCCATTGCTCTTCCTTGTTAAGATCAACTAAATTGTTAAGATCAACTAAATCTTTCTTGTCTCCCATTGCTCTTCCTTGTGGACACGCAGTATAGAAAAAGCTGGAACCGACGAGGGTTACAAATTTCCACTTTCACGATTAAAACAAGAAACAAATCCTGTTGTGCAAGACGTGTAAAAAAAGAAAAGGAAAAAAAAAGAGGAAGGCATCGTTGAAAAGAACATTAGAAATCCAGTCGGTATCATTAGATTTATGATCGATTGATGTTCTTGTAAAGGCCACGTTTTTGCCACCTGAGTGTCCATCCAACAATGATTTAGGCCACGATCTCTTTCTATCTCTCTCTTCCCTTTTGCAATTTACTAATTGTGAGAAATATACCTAGGAGAAAGAAACGTGTGGAAATGGAAAGAGTGATAGCATGGATCACTATGGAGGACTTTCAGATTTTGTGAGGTATAAATAAAGGAAAAAAAACAAAAACAAGTCATAAAAGTCATTGAAAGGGCCGCAAATCTTTCAAAATTTGGATTGTACTTTTAGTGTCCAGAAACTCAATGATGGCGTTCACTTCATGAATCATGTACCTGACATGATATAGCCGAGAGTTATTGTTATTGTTTTTTTTAATGATAATATGTATGCATGTTTCCTACAATGCTTATTTCCTTTTTTTTTTCTTTTTGTCCTTTCATACTAATGGAAATTATGTGGCAATTACAATATAAATAAAAACTGATATGATCGCCTATTACTTTACTTGTATGCGTGTATGACTAATCAACAAAATCAATTGCATGTTATTACTTGTAGTTGACAAGTATAAATTATACATAAATGTATTGATTTATTAAATCAATATGTTATGATATTATACAAGAGATTAGGGCTTGAAGTTCCTTGATCGAATCAAAATCTAAAGTTCTTTGATTTTAAATAATCAAGGGCTTGGAGTTCCTCAATTCAAATTGTAAACATCCCAAATCAGAAGTTTTGGTAAATATATTAATATTTAATCCATAAACAATAGCCACTAGAGGTGGAACAAACAAGATAAGGTAAAGGACCGTCAAAATACGACTGATAAAGTAATTGGGGAAGTTTGTCATAGGTATGGTGCATATGGGCATTGGGCACACTTCTGCCGCATGCCAAAACATTCGGTAGATCTTTAACAAGCCTCGATCAAGGGTAAAGAAAAAACAGTTGAGACACATTGGTTTGAAGTTGATCCTATTGACTTGCACCCAGTGGATATAACCCACCTTGATGTTTCAAACTTCTTCCCTGATACTAATGGAAAATCACTTGATTCCATGATTAGTGGTGGGGCCCTCCCAATTAATTTAATGTCTTATTTTCTTTTCTAATTGTTTAGCTTAGTTTGGATATTTTATTTTGATCTTATTTGTTGTTTTTTTACATCATATTTTTAATTTATTCCTCGTTATTAGTTCTTTTTAAATCAAGATTGTATATTTTTTTTAATCTTTATGTTAGATTGTTAGTAAATGGTAATGCTTTTGCATTACCCTTAATATTGACAGCCAGAGACGTCTATTGGAGAAACTTCCTACTTGCTTTTTTGGGTTGTATTACTGATAAAACACAAAATACTAATGCAAAATAGCTAGAAATTACATGAGACGCTCAAAGAGAAGGAGTCTTTGATAATAGAAAGAACATAGCTCTGTTTGACATTACAATTGAAATTCTTAATAATTGATGATCTCCACAGAAGCCTACAGACCCTTATTTAAGCTAAAACAAAAGCAAATGAAAGGACTCAAATATTAACTATGATACATGTATCATACTAGAAACCACATGCATCTGAATTTATTCCCCTGCACCAACTTCTTAACTTCCCAATTACCCAATAATGAATCAGTCATTAAACATCTCCCTTAATGCATTGCATCATACTCCCCCCGTGAGAAGAAACTTGTCCTCGAGTTGGAATCGAATTTGCCAAGATATTCAGACAAGTCTTGCACATTAAAAGTAGGATGGGTACGAATATTCGAAGGCAACTCGATTTTGTAAGCATTGTCATTGATCTTTTCCAAAATTCGACATGGACCAATTTTCTTTTCCTTCAATTTATTATAAGCTCTAGATGGAAAACGCTCTTTTTTCAAATAAACCCACACAAGATCACCTTCACGAAATACCTTCACATGTCGATGAGCATTGGCAGCTTCTCTATACTTCTCATTGCTTTCCTCAAGTTTCTCTTCACATCCTCATGAACTCTTGCTATTGAAATAGCAAAATCTTCTGCTTTCTTGATGGTTACTGTAGGATTAGAAATGGGAACAAGATCAAGATAGTGGCCTGGAGTTTTCCCATAGACAACCTTGTAAGTGCATGGATTTTGTATTTTGCTTTTGACTTCCCTTGACAATTTTGTAATAAGACAATCATTGTATTTTCTCAAGCTCTAGTCTAGATTAAGAATTACATCTCTAGGTATGCTTAATTGGCTACATTATGATGGACAACAATGGGTTTGGCAAAAGGTAAATTTTGCATTGCATTACATTGCATTTTCTAACTTCTGAAGATTATGACTTGTCATCCTTCCTTCGTATGACTAGTCAACCTCTGCCTTAGTAGGAATTCCAGCTCACTGTTCCAGCTGGATCCTACCCATATGTTATTGTCTTATTCTTAGCTACCATTGTATGATTCTAACCTAGGAATTTTGGTGTATAAGTAAACCAATTCCTGATTTGGCATCCATTACAGGAAACCAATTATTCTTTTGGTAGCCGTCACTTTTGTAGGCAAGTTTTGGAAAGTTTCTTTGTAAACTTTTGCTTCTTCCTCAAGAGCCATCTTCATATTTTTCATCTTTGAGTTTTCCAAATTGTTTCTTTTTGAAAACTGCATTTGAAAAATGAAAATATGCATCTAGCTAATTAAAACACTCTCTCATTTATATCTAGGTTAGATTCAAGACTGATTTCTTCAAGAGTATGGTTTCTTGAAGAAATTGGTTATTCTCCTTTGAATCCAAATTTTGGTTTCAGTCTGAGTTAGAGCTTGCAAGCTAGTGCCATGGGATGAAAGAGCTAGAGAAGGAGCTGCCATTGCCATGAAGAACTGAGCTTGAAGCTTTGCTAAGTTGGAGAAGAAGATTGCACAAAGGAGGTATAGCTCATCTTCCTAAATAGATCTAGGTTTTTCTTGAGCTTGCTTGTGTTCCTTTGTAAGAATCTTTTTCTACTTAGTGGATTGCCTGATCGGTTGATGACCCCCAGTTTTTCCCAATGGTGGGTTTCTAGGTGAACAAATTTCTGGTTTGCATATCTGAATTTTCTGGGTTTGTGTTCTTGACAGTTGACTAGTCATCACATGTATTTCTGGGTTCGTGTTCTTGCAGTTGACTAGTCATCTTTTTCTGTTGTCTGATGCTTACTTGATTATGAGGCTTTCACACACTTTCACCATAGTTGTTGCTAGCACAGGGGATGCCTAGATTGACGGGTCCTTCTGAGTGCCTAGGTTGTCACTAGTAATTCTCTAGGCTTGCAGGTACATATTGATATGCTCTGTGTCTGTTCTTGGTTGTGATTATTCATGTTTGACAATTGACTAGTCATAAGAGTATTGGTCAAGGTCTAAAGTGTGTGAAGTTTGTTGTGTTTTTGTTTGAGTGTCATTTAATTTACCCCTCGTCACCTAAGTACCAATTTCAAACCTCAAATGGTGTCTTTCCTGTAGAACGATTTACATTCGAGTTGTAGGCAAATTCTGCTTGAGGAAGTACTGAATCCCATTGTTTTGGCTTCTTTGCTGACAAACTCTTGAGTAAATTGCCCAATGTTCTATTCACAACCTCAGGTACGTAGGCAACCTGGGTTAACCTACGTGCAGCCGCGAAATAGTTATTTTTGTTGAGTTTGGTATTGAATTTGTCAGTGGTCCTGATTAAAACTTAGGTGTGATTAAATACTTATTTATATTCCAGTTTTATTGATTGGTTATGGTTACGGTTTATCCTTTTAATTCGGGGCTACGTGGTTTGTTTTTGTAAAGTGAATCCGATGTCGGGTAGTGTCGGATGGAAAGCAGGGTTCGTCACGGATTCTGAGGGGGAATCCGAGGTGGGTCCTGTCACTTCATGAGTGCAAGGGACACCATTAGTAAAAAAAGAATGCCACAAAATGGTAGCATCCATGAAGAGGCCGATCAAAAGTGTGATCTCGGTTCGGAGATGTAGTCAGAAAATTTATTAAAAAATTTGCATGAATTATCATTTCATGTCGCGGAAAATTAGCAGTTTCTAATTAAAATTTTTGAGCAATAAGTCTTCAATAAAGCTATATCATTATTAACTAAGTATCAAAGTCATCAAAAATATATTTGTTGACAAATAAAATCTTACTAAATAGAGACAAATACACTAAACCAAATGCTAATCGGTAAAGGGTATTGTTGGTTTGATTTTGGTTTGATTTCCCAAAACTCTTTTGCTTTGCTATGCACAAACAAACAATTCTGCTTACTAAGCAGTGCAAACGTCATCAACATGACCCAAGCATAATGCAAATATTCCCCACAAAAACTAAATTTATTATTTCCTTGCACCACCAATAACTTTTAGTAACTAGCTAAAACAAAATAAATAATAGGATTAATGTGACCACCGGGCATGATATTTTTTCTCTTCTTAACCCTACTAAAGAAAAACTCTTATTTTGTTAGGAGCACACCTCCAAACTTGACTTCACATGATCAATAAGCATCACATATCCAACCTTGATTTCACACATGATCAATAGTAACTGTCATTCTTAAAACTGTACACTTAAAAAACGGGAACTAAATTGTAACATGTCCCAAACAGGAGTGCAACATGTAACCAGAAAGTAAAATTAATGTACAAGACAATTAAAGTTTCTTCCTTATTTCCCTACAAAAATGAACTTAAAGGTTCGATTTCTATTAATTCCGTAATTGATCGGATTAACTCTAATACAAGCCGACATGACCCAAAAATATTAGAGAAAATATGAACTAGTAAAGTTTCAGTTAGATTTCATACCTTGGATCTGAAGTATCAATCCACAAGAGCCATGTTGACCGAGTGGTTGTGGAAAACAACAAAGTGAAGAGGATCTCAGTGGCTACGCTTCATGGACCTTCGTAGGATGCTTTTGTGAGCCCAGCAACAGAGTTTGTGGATGACTCTCACCCACCTGCATATCGTGGAAAATGACCTACAAGCAATCCTTACAAGCTAATGGCTCCGATGAGATCGATGTCCAATCCAGCATCGAACAAATTCGTCTTTAAACTTGATCTGCAGACAGTATAAATTGTGGGGTGTCAATAAACTTGAACAAGATACAAGTAATTTGTTCAAAATTTGTAGTTAAAGAAACTGTGCAGTAAGCATATGTCATGTTGGTTCAAAATGTTATTTCAGTTGTCTGAATAAATTTGTGACAGGAATCAATAAATCAATGTTTTAAACATTGTCAATAAACATTTGGGAACTTCTCAATGTTGCATTCTTTCATTAAAACAGGGAAAGTAATGAATTCCTAATTGTAGAGGGATTGGTCTACTAAACTAATAAGGAAGTAAATCTACTTAACAATTCTCTTTTGTTAAGTGAGATATGTCAGTTAGCAGCTTTGGATTCATTTAGATATGTAAGTCATGATGGTCATTCTTATCAAGCAAGAGAAGTAATTGAGAGTTACAAAATAGAGTTGGTATGCGTGAATGGCAGTAGCTTTATACGAGAGAGAGAGAGAGAGAGAGAGAGAGAGAGAGAGAGTGCTCAGATTATTATGTTAATAAAGTAGGCCCTAACTCACAAGTGTAAATACAGTGGAAATTCATGATAATTAACTGTATAATATAGGGCCACTTAATTTGTACGTTTGAATATGGACCCGAATAGAACTATTAGTGAACAGTTGAAATGGAAGAAAAATAATACGCATATGCACTGTAACAAGAAAGCAATAGCCAATCAATGAGAGTTATGATCAATTGATTGATCATCATCTGTGTGGTTGGCTTTACATATGTTCTTTTAAAGGCTACGTTTTTGCCACCGCAGGGTCAAAAACTTGTGGATATGAAAAGAGTGATAGCATAGATCACCATGTATGGAGGACTTTAAGATTTTGTGAGGTATAAATAAAGGGAAAAAACACAAACAAGCCATAAAAGTCATTGAAAGGGCAGCAAATTTTTCAGATTTTGGATTGGACTTTTAGTGGGTTAATCTTTTCCTAAATGCAGCCAATTTTTTCCTAAACCTTTTTATATAAAAAAGGGTTAATTATAATTTTGGTCATTGGAGTTAGGGTCGATTTTAATTTTAGTCACCGCACTTTTAATTTTTTGATTTTGATCATCACACTTTACATCGTCAGCAAATCAAGTCCAATTAGGTATTCCGTCAGTTAAAATGCACGTGATGCGTGTGTACAGTGGCATTATTGCCCTTTCGCATCAGCCCAGCTCTCTCTCTCTCTCAGGAAAGGCCTTGCTAGATCTCCATCTGTGCTGCAAATGATCAAATCCATCCACATCTACAATTACAGATCCCCAGAGACACAAACCAACACCTTTGAGAAAAACCCAAATCACATGAAATTATTCCGTTTCCACCCATTGCCTTGTGGCGACAAAGTGACATGTGTCGTCGAATGTCCTCACTATACTAATTTCTTCATACTCACATAAATTGAAACAATGACTTTATTATAGAAACTATAACTTTATTATCAAAACAATAAACCTTATTCATAAGTATTAGCACTGCAACAGAAAGTTATTTATGAGCAATTCTATTTAATTACTTCCACACATTATTATTTTAAAGCTTATTTATGGATATACCCTATGTGCTTTCAAAATAGTCTCAAATTACCACATGTTCTTTGAAATATCTCAATATACCACCTATACTTTCAATAAGTGTCTCACATAAGCTATTCCGTCAGATTTCAGAGAAGTTCCGTTAACTGATGTGGCCCCCACTTCTTTTCAATCTCTAAACAAGGGTTAGTCAGGTTGAGAAAATGGGAAATTTGGGAGAAAATTGGGAATTTAGGAGAATAAGGTTAGCTAGGTTGAGGGAATTTCAGATTTGGGAATCTGGAGGTTCAGATAACCTTTTGAAATTGGCACTTAGGTGACGAGGGGTAAATTAAATGACACTCAAACAAAAAAACAACAAACTTCACACACTTTAGACCTTGACCAATACTCTTATGACTAGTCAACTGTCAGGCATGAATAATCACAACCAAAAATATACACAGAGCATATCAATATGTACCTGCAAGCCTAGAGAATTACTAGTGACAACCTAGGCACTCAGAAGGACCCGTCAATCTAGGCATCCCCTGTGCTAGCAACAACTATGGTGAAAGTGTGTGAAATCATCATTCTCAAGTAAACACCAAACAGCAGATAAAGATGACTAGTCAACCACCAAGAACACAAACCCTGAAAAATTTACAGATATGCAAAACAGAATTTGTTTACCTAGAAACCCACCATTGGGAAAAACTGGGAGTCATCAACCGACCAGGCAATCCACTAAGTAGAAAAAGATTCTTACAAAGGAAACACAACCAAGCTCAAGAAACACCTAGATCTATTTAGGAAGATGAGCTAGACCTCTTTCGTGCAATCTTCTTCTCCAACTTAGCAAAACTTGAAGCTCAGGTCTTCATAGCAATGGCAGCTCCTTCTCCAGCTCGTTCATCCCATGGCACTAGCTTGCAAGCTCCAACTCAGACCAAAACCAAAATTTGGATTTAAAGGAGAATGACCAATTTCTTCAAGAAACCATACTCTTGAAGAAATCAGTCATGAATCTGACCTAGATATAAATGAGAGAGTGATTTAAGTAGCTAGATGTAAATTCGTATTTCAAATGCAGTTTTTCAAAAAGAAATCAATTGGAAAAACTCATAGATGAAATATATGGTTCTCTCTTGAGGAAGAAGAAGAGAAAGATAGCAAGCCAATCTTTCCAAAACTTCCACCCAAAAGAGACGACTACCAAAAGAGGAATTCACTAGCCTTTACAGACAAAAATTCCCTTAGGTGAGAATGACACATGGCAGCGGAGAGAGAAAAGAGAATAGGACAAAACAGTTGGTTAACCAGCTGGAAATCCTACAGAGCAAGGATGACTAGGCATGAGAGAAGAAGATGACTAGCCATCATTTATGAAAACAGTTTAATGCAATGATATTCAATGCATGATTTACCTTTGACAATTTGCTTAAGCCTCCATAGGATAGTAGTTGGTTAGGCACACCAAGAGATGAAGTTCTTAATCTAAACTTGAGCTTGACAAAATACAATGATTGTCCTATTACAAAGTTGTCAAGGGAAGCCAAAAGAAAAACTCAAAATGCATACATTAACACCTTTTTCTCCCAAATTCCCCCTTTTCTCAACCTGACTAACCCTTCCTCTCCCATGTTAAGAGATTGAAAAGAAGTGGGGGCCATATCAGTTAACGAAACTTCTCTCAAACCTGACGGAATAGCTAACGTGAGACACTTATTGAAAGTATAGGTGGTATATTGAGACATTTCAAAGAACATGTGGTAATCTGAGAGTATTTTGAAAGCACAGGGGGTATATCCATAAATAAGCTTTATTTTAATGGTTTAGCACATAACAACTCCTTGCCAGCATGAACTCTAGTTCATAGCCGAAGTTGTGCTATGCATGATTTTCCATCGATCTCATGGTAACCATTGGCTTCCAAGGAGTCCTTGTAGATCATCCCTCGGTATGCTGGTGGGTGAGACTCGCCCACAAACTCTGGAGCTGGTTTCACAAATGTATCAAGTGATGGTCCATGGACTGTGGCCACAGAGACTCTTCTCACCTTGTTGTTCAGGATCACACGATGCATAGGACTCTTGTACTTCCCATTTGTTAAAACCTATTATATATAATACAAGCAATGAATTAACAACAAGTAATACGCATTAAGAAACTTTTATATTAGGCAAATCTACTTCTCTTGTTTGCTTGACTTTGTTCTAAGTTTTGGACTTTAAATTCAATAGTTCATTTCTATAATAAAGTCTTACACATAATGAACTTTGATTTCGACTTCATGATTTAGATTGAAAGTCAAACAATTCCAAAACAAAATATATGCTTATCTTGCATCGTGGACTCATGGATCTCATTTGGGAGATATCTTCAGGTGATGAGTCCACCTTAATTTCTTACAAACATGGGAACGTAGAGCTCATAAGTTCACATCTCTTGTAGGTCAGACTCATTCATGAGTTCAACCTTTGTGAAAAATATGATTAATAATATAATCAATAAATATGGTATATGTAATGTGCTCATTTTGGAGATATCTTTGGGTGACGAGTCAACCTTAATTTCTTACAAATTTCTTGTAGGTCGGACTCATTCATGAGTTTGACTTTTGCGAAAAATATGATTAATAGTATGATCAATAGATATGGTACATGTAACGTGAGATTGTGGGGTTAGTGATGTTAAGAATAAATTTGATTCAAATTCGTACAAATTTATCTTATGTCGAAAATAAATTAAGGACTTCAAATATTTAATATTGAACCAACATCGTGTTGAAGTGAGTCTCCTAATTAATCAAGGAGATTTATTTTCTTGATTAATTAAGGGATTTACTTTCCTATTTTTATATAGTTGTCAAATCATTGTATAATTAGGAGATACTTTCCTAATCTTTTACTTTATCTAATTCCTTGTAAAGCACTTACGTAAACTCTTATATATACCTCCTTATGGAGAAGAATAAAAATAAGAACCTAATACATTCAAACCATATTCATATTTTAGCATGGTATCAGAGCAATCGATCCTTTGTTGTCTCTACATTCTCATATCAAATTTTCTCCTCCCCTCCTCTTCAAGGGGGGGAGGGGGAGTGAAAAAGGATTTGTTTCTCTTTCTCATGGAGATTTTGCCTCTTTATTGACTTCGACATACCCTTCTCTTCAGGGGGAGAAGAGGACTGAAGAGAAGTTTCTATATTCTTAAGCCGTGTTCACAGGGTTTCTGTGTCCTTAGCCATGTTCACAGGGTTTCTGTGTTATTAGCCATGTTCACAGGGTTTCTGTGTACTTTAAACTCCTCATATCAAATTTCTCATATTTTTCCCCAAATCCAAATCCCTCAAATCTAAAGTCCTTGTAGGGGTCTTTTTCGTTCCAGCAGCTTGACGAATGGGCCTGGGCTGCTGTAAAGAGCAAATGGCTGGAATCGCCCCTTGTGTCTGAGTTCGAGAATCAAACCCCAAGTGTGCTTCGAAAGGGTAGCTGAGCCTTAGGAAACACCTTGGTCTTCTTCACCAATGAGACTAATAGTTGCTTGCATGTAAATATTGTGGCTTGGCATGAGAGGCTTGTGGCATGGGAGCTGAGCATTCGTGAGTTTAGCATGAGAGAGAGAAAGAGCTGTGATTTCATATTAGAAACAGAGTTTTTAAGGCAAGGGAAGAGAGGATCTGACGAGGGTTTGGCTGAAAAGAGGGAGAAGGAGACAAGGAGAAGGCAATGGGTAGCTTAAGTGATTTTCCGGCAGCTTGACGAAAGCTCTGTCAAGCACTGGAACAGTTCTGCCAGGAGGGAAAATGGGGAAGAAGGATGAATAGAGCACGAAATTGCTAGGTTTTGAAGATGAGAGGGAAGCTTGCCCTCTGGATGTGTGTTATGAGAGAGAGAGAGAGAGAGAGAGAGAGAGAGAGAGAGAG
>NW_018921559.1:6982-23273 GCF_002207925.1 Prunus avium | reverse complement strand
ATCTCAATTTCTCATATTCAAATCCAAATTCCTCAAATCTTATACACATACCTCTCAAATCCAATTCCTACATCAAATTCATACATCAAATTCCTCAAATCAAATTCCTACAATCAAAATCCCTCACATTCTCATATCACATCTTACTTCCGCTGCGATGTCAGGAATCCCTACGATTCTCCCCTTATTTCAGACTCACAGAAGCATGCGGTCAATCTTGTTGACCCGGCTACCCGGACTTGTGCTTCTATCAACACCACCAAAGGTTCTACTTTTCATACGTCCTCTCAAAAATCCGCATGGATTATCGACTCGGGTGCTACGAATTTCATGACTCACTTACCAAGTTGGGCATTTATGACGTATATGCACCAACTTGAGGAGGAGTGTTGAAGTGAGTCTTCTAATTAATCAAGGAGATTTATTTCCTTGATTAATTAAGAGATTTACTTTCCTATTTTTATATAGTTGTCCAATTATTGTATAATTAGGAGATACTTTCCTAATCCTTTACTTTATCTAATTCCTTGTAAAGCACTTATGTAAACTCTTATATATACCTCCTTATGGAGAAGAATAAAAATAAGAACCTAATACATTCAAACCATATTCATATTTTAGCACATCGTTATGTTCTCTATGGACCTTTGTGTTTTTATTTCTATTTCCTAACCCTCCTCATGTCACTGAGAAGTAAGGCTAGCTTCCACAGGGACCATAGTATATTTTTTTGAGAAACAGAATTTCATTCATATAACCGAGGTAGCATACATAGAGTGACGCGAAACAGTGGCCTCATTAAAACCTTCTTGAGGGACAAACCTCAAGATAGGAAAGAGTACCACACATATTATAGACTAACAAGAGAGTCTGAATCATAATACATGACAAGTAAATATATATATTTTTGAATATAAGCATCTATATTAATTTGAAATTTCAGAGTCGAATCTGATTCAAGTTTGCTCTCGCTTCAATCACATGGTGGTCATTGGATTCCAAGTATGCTTTGTAAGTCATCTGACGATAAGAGGGTGGGTTGTGGTCGTCCACAAACTCTGGTTCAGGCTTCACAGTTACGTCCAGTGATGGCCCAAAAAAGAAGGGCAAAACTCATCCTTTCCACTTCGCTGTTTAAAGCCACCCGATGCAACAAGCTCTTGTATTTTCCATTGGTAAGAATCTGCCATGCATCATGTATATAACCCAAAATGTTCTCAGACCAATTAACTCAGAAGAAACTATATCACAAATGTTTTAATAAATAAAACTAATATATAGTAGCTATGGTTAAGGCAATAATGGAAATTGTTTCATGATCCAATCGATCTTTTCATATGAGATGAGGCTAGTGATATTACAGATCGTACACATCTCATGTGTCGAGAACATTTTTTCTTATGAATTGAGAAGGGGCAAGTCGAACTTATAACCTATTCTAACATTGAAAAATAAAGTACCACAAAGCGGGGTGCTAGTTGTTCATGTGTTGAGTTGAGAATATTAAACCCACAAGTTGAATATTTAAAACTGTACATTATAATAAAAATATGATTAGCCTCTCAAAACTCAAAGCCAATTGACTGTGTTTAGCCAAATCCAATCATACATGATTAGTTTTCATGGAGAGTAATTAAAAATTTGAGAATCTTAAACGCACCTCTATATGGTCGGCAATAATGACAAAAATGGAACTAGGAGGAAAATCTACATTGAGCCACTTCTTCTGATGTTCTATCTGCAGCCCCGCACCGACTTTTTGTGCAAGGAGGACAAGTAAACCGGGGTTTCGATGAGGGAACTGGCCAATCTGATTCTTATCATCTGAGGACTGCGACAGTGCTGGATAGTAATTTGGTCCAAAAATACTGTAGCCCGATTCCAGCTTCATTTTGTTTTCTATGTAGCATTCTTCAAGCCCTAGAGACTTTGAAATCCCTCTAAGTAATTGCATTCCCATCTCTCGCATTCTCTCACAATACTCTGTTAAAACCCTGCCAACATTGTAATAAGTAAGAAAATATGTGTGTGTAAGGGAATGAATACATGCGTTTGATAGAAATAGGTTTACATGGAATCGGCAGGTTTTGTTGGGCAATGGAAGGTGGGATGCGCCCTCATGGGGAGAAGCTCTCTTTGGGTTCTACCGCCCCACCTGAATCTGATCCTATCCGTCGGATCATTCGTATCATACCTTCGCTTCTCCTTGAAATTGGCACTTAGGTGACGAGGGGTAAATTAAATGACACTCAAACAAAAACACAACAAACTTCGCACTTTAGACCTTGACCAATACTCTTATGACTAGTCAACTGTCAGACATGAATAATCACAACCAAGAACATACACAGAGCATATCAATATGTACCTGCAAGCCTAGAGAATTACTAGTGACAACCTAGGCACTCAGAAGGACCCGTCAATCCAGGCATCCCCTGTGCTAGCAACAACTATGGTGAAAGTGTGTGAAAGCATCATAATCAAGTAAGCATCAAACAGCAGAAACAGTTGACTAGTCAACTGCAAGAACACGAACCCAGAAATACATGTGATGACTAGTCAACTGTCAAGAACACAAACCCAGAAAATTCAGATATGCAAACTAGAAATTTGTTCACCCAGAAACCCACCATTGGGAAAAACTGGGGGTCATCAACCGACCAAGCAATCCACTAAGTAGAAAAAGATTCTTACAAAGGAACACAAGCAAGCTCAAGAAAAACCTAGATCTATTTAGGAAGATGAGCTATACCTCATTTGTGCAATCTTCTTCTCCAACTTAGCAAAGCTTCAAGCTCAGTTTTTCATGGCAATGGCAGCTCCTTCTCCAGCTCTTTCATCCCATGGCACGAGCTTGCAAGCTCTAACTCGGACTGAAACCAAAATTTGGATTCAAAGGAGAATGACCAATTTCTTCAAGAAACCATACTCTTGAAGAAATCAATCTTGAGTTTGACCTAGATATAAATGAGAGAGTGTTTTAATTAGCTAGATGCATATTTTCATTTTTCAAATGCAGTTTTCAAAAAGAAACAATTTGGAAAACTAAAAGATGAAAAATATGAAGGTGGCTCTTGAGGAAGAAGCGATAGTTTCCAAGGAAACTTTCCAAAACTTGCCTACAAAAGTGACGGTTGCCAAATGAGGAATTGGTTTGCTTTTACACCAAAATTCCTAGGTTAGAATCGTACAATGGCAGCTAAGAATTTTTCAGAATAAGACAAAAACATATGGGTAGGATCCAGCTAGAACTAGGGGTGGGCACTCAAATCGGCAAACCGGAAATCCGAGCCGAACCGCACCGAAAAAAACCGGAAAAAAACCGAGTTGACCAAAAAGTCAAAATCCAGTCAAAAATCGAACCGGACCGGTTCTGATCGATTCTGGATCCGGTTCCATTCCTTCAAAAACCGAACCGGGCCGAACCGGACCGGCTTGAATATGATTTATTTTTAATTTAAATTTTTATATATATAGTGGGCCTTATACCTAAAACCCTAGCCGCATGCGCATCCTCTCTCTCTCTTTCTTTCTCTTTCTGTTTCTCTCTCTCCCTTTTTCTTCTCTCTTTTTTCTTCTTCTTTTTTCTTCTCTCTTTTTTCTTCTTCTTTTCTCTTCTCCCTGTGCCGTCGACACTCTCTCTCTTTCTTTATCTTTTTCTTTCTTCTCTCTCTTTTTTCTTGTTCTTCTTTTCTCTCTTCCCTGTGCGGTGCCGACACTCTCTCTCTTTTCTTCTACCTCTTTTTTTTTTTTTTCCCTATCCCTCTCTTCTTCTCCCTACTTAATTTCTGGTTCTGTTTTTGTTTTTTGTTTTTAAATCCCTTTTTCTTCTTTCTTCTTCCATATGTTTATCTTGTAGATCTTGTACATCTGGGTTCAATTCTTGTATATTTGGAATCCGATTCCAAACCGTCAGTCTCTCCCAAACCTTCACAAAGTTGAAGGAGCAAAGGCCAGGTAAGCAATTTTAGGTCTTTGCTCTAGGAAATTTGGACTTACAATGTGGTTAGGTCTCTCCTCTCCTCTGTGCTGCCGACGCTTTCTTCTCTTTATTTTTCTTTTTTTTTTCTTCTTCTTCTTCTTCTTCTCCATCGCCTTCCGCGCAAGAACACGAACCCAGAAATACATGTGATGACTAGTCAACTGTCAAGAACACAAACCCAGAAAATTCAGATATGCAAACTAGAAATTTGTTCACCCAGAAACCCACCATTGGGAAAAACTGGGGGTCATCAACCGACCAACTTCTCCATCGCCTTCCGCTGTGATGCCGACTCTCTTTCCTCCCATTTCTTCTCTCATTTATTTTTTCTTCCTCTCTTTTTCTGATTTCCTAGTACTCTGATTTTTTTTCTTCGTTTTATGTTTCTCTATCTCCCTCTATATCTCTTTCTTTGCAGATCTGGGTTCTTGCATATCTTGGGTTAAGTTCTTGAATCTGATTTTTTTATTTTTTGAATATGGAATCTGATTTTTGAATATTTTGGGTTCAGATCTGTTTTGCTGGGTAGTTTATTTTAGTATCTTTTAAGGTAGCTGTATGCTTTAAACAATTATTACATTTTAGTATCTTTTAAGGTAGCTGTATGCTTATTAACCAGTACTTTTAAACTTATATTAATTTGTTCTTTTGTGTTTTTGGTAGAAACAAATCATTGGAGTTTCTGAGATGCGGCAACAAAGAAAATGGAGCTGTAATTTAAAATTTGGTTGTAATTTTAGTTTGCTTCATTATAAATTTGGTTGTAATTTTAAATTTAATGTTGGATTATTTAATTATTTAATTATTTTGGCTAAAGAATGATTGCTTGATTCAATATGTTAAATGGGCCAATTGTGATTTTTAAGCCCAAAAAGTTTAAAAATTCGGTTGGGCTTGAAGCTGGAAATATCCACACAAAAAGCAAAAACAAAATTGGGCTTGAAGCTAGAAATGTAGAACAAAAAAAAAACAAAAAAATCGATTGGGCTTTGGAGTCGGCCCAAACCGGGAAAACCGGAAACCGAACCGGATCTAATTGGTCCGGTTTGGTTCGGGCTTATTATTAAAATGTCTTAAAATCCGAATCGGACCGGACCGGTGAACAGTACCGGTTCCGGTTCCATTTTTGCCTAAAAATCGGTCCAAACCGGACCGTGCCCAGGCCTAGCTAGAACAATGAGCTAGAATTCCTACTAAGGCAGAGGTTGACTAGTCATACGAAGGAAGGATGACTAGTCATAATCTTCAGAAGTTAGAAAATGCAATGTAATGCAATGCAAAATTTACCTTTTGTCAAACCCATTGTTGTCCATCATAATGTAGCCAATTAAGCATACCTAGAGATGTAATTCTTAATCTAGACTAGAGCTTGAGAAAATACAATGATTGTCCTATTACAAAATTGTCAAGGAAAGCCAAAAGCAAAATACAAAATCCATACACTTACACTCCTCATCACTTTGATTAAAAAAATTGGAAAGCCAATTCATAACACTCCCAATCAGGCTATCTGGGATCCCATGATTTGTCACCTACAAAATCATCAAGGCCACTCAAACATCAGAAAGAGATATTAAACATTCCAAATGGCTAATCAGACTCGTTCTTCCAATGCAATATATATTCGTTTTTATCAAGAAACACCTAGGGCTTTTTAGCTAAATGGCGTCTGCATGGTAATAACGTGCGGACGCTCAAATGAGAAGAACTGCTATATAGATTTTCTCCTATGCCAGAACACTAAAATAACAACCATTTAATTGAGTGGTTTCTGTTAAATGGTTTCTTATTAAAGTAATTTTTTTTCAAAGAATACTTGAGAGACCACCTAAAAAATAGATAGTTCGAATCATTAAAATACAGTGTGAAGTGGGCTTTACAAAGGTGTCTCTCGTATTTGAGGGATTCATTAATTGAAGATCTCTGTATACATTTCCATTATATTGAGAGATCACTCAAATAATTTTATTTGAGCGATACCATAAGGAGTCCAACATGAATTTTGCACCAATTATATATCAAACTGTCTATTTTGAAGTCATCATTCAAAGGTCATTCTTGCAATAATAATAAATAAATAAATAAATAATAGATAAATTGAAAATCATTAAGATATCTATTTGTGACCAACAAAAAAAAGGACCAACATGGTGTTTTAATAAAACACTAAATTAATGACAATTTAATTAAATGATTAAATGACTTTGGATTGAAGTGATATTTTTTAGATGTAATATTTGGTGGAATATCTAAAATATAAACGGTTCTAATAGATGAAAAAAAAAAAGTGGAGTGGGAACTAAAAGGGTGCCCCATAAATACTTATTCGAGAGATTCATCAATTGAAGCTCTCTATATATTAGTCCTATTCTATTGAGAGATCCCTAAAAAAATTTATTTGAGGGATACATTGTGTGGTCCACTGCGAATTTTACTTTAACAATATCCAAACCGTCTATTTTTTAAGTCATCATTCAATTATCATCCTTGCAAAAAATTTAGATAAATTGAAAATCATTAAGACATCTAGTTTTGATATATAAAAAAATAGATGAACATGGTGTTTCAAGAAATAGACGGTTCGGATCATTGAAATACAATGCATAATGTGCGCTACAAAAATATCCCTTAATATACTTATTTGAGAGTTCCTCCAATTGAAGCTATGTGTGTGCGTACACATATACATATAGTTTGTGTATGTAATAAGTGTATAACTTGAGGCATCATGTTATCAATTAATATGGTAAAAACGTGATTAGTTGGCAATTTAAGTGGAGTGAAAATAGAGACAAATGGAAGGAGGAAGAAGTGGATACTGTGAAGAAGATTGAGGTCATTGATAGCTTGAGACCTTTTGAGACAATCATTGGAGATGAGCATGGAGTAGTCGATGATTGGATTTGGAACATGACATGATTCATGGTCACGTCCTGAAAAGCAGTTTATGCTGCCATTGGTACTTGAAACACTTTTTGATGACTTAAAACAAGGGTTTTGACTTTGAGTAAGCAGTAGTGGAGTTGCTTGAGTTCCAGACATTATGTGCGTAGTGAGAAAAAGAGAGAGGATTCAATGAGAGGGGCTAGCTGAGACTAAACGAGACTGAGAGCTTGAGAACTCACATGCATGCAAAAACTAGAATCCCAAGTGACCATCATATTTATAGGAAAAAAAATGTAAAATAATTACTTGACCACTTTTCTTTCCGGGGCCACATAAAACGTGTGAACGCAAACTAGAACAACTTAAGTATAAGATGCCAAATTAGGGTTAGTTATGTGTTCATAAATTACGGATAGTGCATGAATCTGAAAGTACGCTATAATTTAGGCGGTTATTTTTAGTTGACCCTTTAAAACATGTCACATCCCAAAGCATTATAGCATACTTTCAGATGATTCACACCTTAAACCTGATTAAGCTATAAAATGTCAAGAACTAACTCAAAATAGTGGGTGAATAACATGAAAAATCATGTGTAAAAATGAACCGAACAATTCACGCCTTAAACTTGATTCACACCTTAATTCTCAAATTAAAACATGATTCACACCTTAAACCTTCAAAGCATTTGGAAGACATTACTTCATAATTAACTATATAATATAGGGCCACTTAATTTGTACGTTTGTATATGGACCCGAATAGAACTATTAGTGAACAGTTGAAATAGAAGAAAAATAATACGCATATGCACTGTAACAAGAAAGCAATAGCCAATCAATGAGAGTTATGATCAATTGATTGATCATCATCTGTGTGGTTGGCTTTATAGATATTCTTGTAAAGGCTACGTTTTTGCCACCTCAGTGTAAAAAACTTGTGGATATGAAAAGAGTGATAGCATAGATCACCACATATGGAGGACTTTAAGATTTTGTGAGGTACAAATAAAGGGAAAAAACACAAACAAGTCATAAAAGTCATTGAAAGGGCAGCAAATCTTTCAGATTTTGGATTGGACTTTTAGTGGGTTAATCTTTTCCTAAATGCAGCCAAAACTTGCGGATATGAAAAGAGTGATAGCATAGATCACTATATATGGAGGACTTAAAGATTTTGTGAGGTTACAAGTAAAGTAAAAAAACACAAACAAGTCATAAAGTCATTGAAAGGGCAGCAAATCTTTCAGATTTTGGATTGGACTTTTAGTGGGTTAATCTTTCCTAAATGCAGCCAATTTTTTCCTAAATCCTTTTATATAAAAAAAGGACTAATTACAATTTAGGTCACTGGGGTTAGCGTAGATTTTAATTTTAGTCCTGCACTTTCAATTTTTCGATTTTGATCATCACACTTTGCATCGTCAACAAATCAAGTCCAATTGGAGTATTCCGTCAGTTATGACATGACGTGTGTGTGTGTAGCGGCCTTATTGCCCTTTTGCCAGCAAGGTCTTGTCCTCCTTAATGTTATGATAGGCACCATTGCCATTGCTTCAAACTTAGGCACCAACCAAAAACACCAAGACCCACAAAACCAGCAGCACCAACACCAGCAAGGCCTTGCTAGATCTCCATCTGTTCTGCAAACGATCAAATCCATCCACCTCTACAACTACAGATCCCTAGAGCCACACACCAACACCTTTGAGAAAAACCCAAATCACATGAAATTATATTCTGTTTCCGCCCATTGCCTTGTGGCGACAAAGTAACATGTGTCATCGAATGTCCTCGCCATACTAATTTCTCCATACTCACATAAATCGAAACAATAACATTATGGCTTAAATGCAAAAATGGTCCTTGTGTTTTATCACGTTGGCCAATTTAGTCCCTGTGTTTTAAATTTGGGCAATTTGGTCCCTGTGTTTAGGACTGTTAGCCAATGTTATCCATTCCGTTAAATTTTTGTTGAAAAAATTGGAAATTTTTAAATATTAATTTAAAAAAAATAACCATTTGAATACAATTTAAAGTTAAATAAATAAGAGCAACACTAAAAAAACTAAAAAATCTAAAACAGAAAGACGCCAACTCTAATCCCAACCGCCACCACCACCTTCAATCCCACCTACCATGCACCATCTCCAATCCCAGACACAATTCACCACCCTTCTCTCTTCTCTCTTTCTCCCAACAACAACCCTCCACCCCAACTCCAATCAACCTCACTATCTCTCTCTCTCTCAAGAACAATCCTTAACTTCACGTTTCCGAATGTTTCAGTAGGTAGTGCCCTGTGGGGATATCCTTGTATTAGTTTTTGGTTTCGTTTGTTTCTCTCCCTCTTGGTCTTGCCCCTCCGCTCATCACTCTCCTTCCCACCTCTCCATTCGCTGGGCAAACCATCCCCTCCCAGACAACATTTTTTTTCTTCAAGTTTCTTCTTTTCTCATGTTATGATTTACTTTTAATGAATTTTTAATATTTTTAGATTAATTTTAAAAAGTTTATAGGTTTTTAAAAGACACGAAAATGTTTATTGGGTGTATTTAACAACAAATTTAACAGAATAGACAATATTGGCTAACAAGAACATGTGGTAATCTGAGAGTATTTTGAAAGCACAGGGGGTATATCCATAAATAAGCTTTATTTTAATGGTTTAGCACATAACAACTCCTTGCCAGCATGAACTCTAGTTCATAGCCGAAGTTGTGCTATGCATGATTTTCCATCGATCTCATGGTAACCATTGGCTTCCAAGGAGTCCTTGTAGATCATCCCTCGGTATGCTGGTGGGTGAGACTCGCCCACAAACTCTGGAGCTGGTTTCACAAATGTATCAAGTGATGGTCCATGGACTGTGGCCACAGAGACTCTTCTCACCTCGTTGTTCAGGATCACACGATGCATAGGACTCTTGTACTTCCCATTTGTTAAAACCTATTATATATAATACAAGCAATGAATTAAAAACAAGTAATACGCATTAAGAAACTTTTATATTAGGCAAATCTACTTCTCTTGTTTGCTTGACTTTGTTCTAAGTTTTGGACTTTAAATTCAATAGTTCATTTCTATAATAAAGTCTTACACATAATGAACTTTGATTTCGACTTCATGATTCAGATTGAAAGTCAAACAATTCCAAAACAAAATATATACTTGTCTTGCATCGTGGACTCATGCATCTCATTTGGGAGATATCTTCGGGTGATGAGTCTACCTTAATTTCTCACAGAGATGTGAACGTAGGACTCATAATTTCACATCTCTTGTAGGTCAGACTCATTCATGAGTTCAACCTTTGTGAAAAATATGATTAATAATATGATCAATAAATATGGTACATGCAATGTGCTCATTTTAGAGATATCTTTGGGTGACGAGTCCACCTTAATTTCTTACAGATTTCTTGTAGGTCAGACTCATTCATGAGTTTGACTTTTGCGAAAAATATGATTAATAGTATGATCAATAGATATGGTACATGTAACATGAGATGGTGGGGTTAGTGATGTCAAGAATAAATTTGATTCATATTCGCACCAATTTATCTTATGTCGAAAATAAATTAAGGACTTCAAATATTTAATATGTATGTACCTCAACATGATCCCCAATATTAATGAAAAGGGCATTGGAAGGCATATCAACATTGATCCACTTTTGTTTATAGTTTAGTTGGAGACCACCGTTGACGTTTTGTACGAGGGAAACAAGGTAGCCAGGGTCATAATGAGCCGGCAAACCGATTTGAGTGTTGGGTTTAAACCCGGGCGGATACACGTTCATAGCAGAAACATCAGCCCCAGTTTCCAACTCAAATTCCTTCTCTAAGTAATTTTCTTCAAATCCCAATGTTTTCGATACAGCTTTAGCCAAATTAATTATCACCTCTCGATCCCTTTGGTAATAATCTTCCAAGGCCTCCCTGTAAGTAACATAGATATATAGTCGGACATAAATTAAGCTTAATATTAGGCCATTTAATAAAGACAAAGTAGGGGTGACAGTTTTGATTTGGTTTTGATCATAGAAAAAGTCAAACAAAAATCGAATCGTAATGGTTTGGTGTAGTCGCGATTTTAACTTTTAGAAACCGAACCAATCACTTGTATATTTCACTGTTAAGTCCAAACCACGTTTATCTTCAAACTCAAAACGATGGTTTTTTTATACAAATATAAACACAATATAACTTAAAAAGATACAAATATACAATACAAATCCTTATGTCAATTTTTTTCACGAAAATAAGTTCTCTTTTTTCTTTTTTAAAAATAGCATTTTTTATTAAAATTGTAGCTCCACTTAAAACATGTACTTATTCATCAAAGAAGAAACGAAAAACACTTTTTATAAATTAAAAAGAAAATTTAGGACTTTTGGTTAGTTAGGTGAGTACACACACGATGTTTTCCTTTTCTTCAAAAACACTATTTTCTTGTACCTGAAACCAGATGGTTTAGCAGGGCCTTGAAACTTTGGATGTGGGAGCACCTTGAGATACTCCCTCTTGACAGCTTCATGGTCCCCGGGTGAGAACCCTAGCCCCCATCTGATCCTATCCGTTGAATCCTTCTTCTCATAATCCATCTTTTCCTCCTCCGTCAGATCAAAGAAATCGGAAATCCCATTCAGTGCTCTCTCAATTACGCTATCAGGCACCCCATGATTTACCAGCTGCCAAGTTATCAGGCAACATCTTACGTGCATGTGTAATTTTGTACGCAATATAAACATGCGACAGCAAATTATAACATAACACAAAACCCTAATTAATTAACAGTTTTGTTTCTTGTCTTTTAGCCAAAAATATATATATATAATATACAGAAATTCTCTTATGCGGACATCCGGACGTTATTATCGTGCGGACGCCGTGTATTTTGTACTACTCCTCTCTGTTTTCCTGTCTGTTTACAATAGGATCCGCACGATAATAACGTGCGGACATCCGGATAAGAGAATAACTGTATATATATATATATATACGGATCTAGGCATGGGCTAGAGTGGGCTCTAGCCTAGTGCTAAATTTGGAGGTGAAAATAATTTAATATTAATTTTATAAGTTAAACCCAAGTTAATTAAAAATAGTCCACCCCTTTTTGTTGAATTTAGCCTATCACAACCGTAAGATTTCATCTCTAGAGGCACCCACACACATCAAAAATCATGTTTTTCTATTACCCACCCATGTAAGCTATAACTTTGTATTTGAACTTGAGAGCTTAGAAGTAGTAGGTCTCCTCCTCTTTAAAATTGTATCAACCTATATCCAATGGGTTCTTTAATATTAGTAAGTTTCTCACTTACTTTTTGTTTAATTTCCAATTTCAATTGTTATTGTTAGTCTTTTATGATTTAGAGTTTGGGTGTTAAATTTTGGGAATTTTTTTCTTATTTGCTATGATTTTATTGATGACTTGTCATTTTTCTAATTTAATCTATTCATTACTTGATCTCTGCTTTTATATAGTCTAGTTGTCTCTTGGTTTTGTTGAATTCTTGTAGCTTGTGATTGTGCAATTGTAGATCTAGATGACTGCACTCCCTACGTCTATGTGTACTCCCATCAAATTTAAAAATTGTTAATTGAAGAATAGTTGCTACCACTCATTTTTTTTACATATAAAAAAAACCTATAGCCTATAGCCAATTAACCATGTAAACCCCTCATCAAAAAAACCATGTAAACCTAAAGAAAAAAAAGGTAATATAATGGATCTCCCATTAAAAAATACTAGTCCACCCCTATAAAATTTCCTGGGTCCGCCCTTGTATATATATACATATTTACAGAGCTAGTATTTACAATGCGATAACACTAATAAGTTAATAACCACCTTAAATAGTGGGTAAAATTTCTTAACTTTTTCGATGTGGGACAATACTTCACATCCTTACAGAGTGATCAGCATTGTGTTGTATGCCAACATGTTCACAGTTGAAGCTCTATGCATGTGTGTGTGTGTGTGCGTGCGCATAATGAACGGGTTTTGAGGCATTGTAATAAGCAAAATGGTGTGCTATGGGGGAATGAATGTATATGTAGAGATGAGAGGAAATTCCATACATAGAAAAAGCCGTACTCCTCGCAGACATAGGCAAGGTATTGGAGGGCTTTGAGTTGTTGATCAGGATCATTAGAGCAGATCAGCATGCTGTAATCAATGGTGGGGATTGCATCATCATTAGTTGAATGATTAGAGGAGGTGGTCCTTTGGGTATCAGAAAGGTTTTGGGTCAATACTACAGAAGCAGTTTTAGCCATTGAAAACAATTAAGAACTAGCGACGGCTGCAGTGAATAAAGAGAGAGTGTGCGTTTTGATTGGATTGAACATCGATCATTGCCTGTTTTTATAGGCACATTGTGAGATATCAAGGTAAGGCTATGATGCCTCTGTAATTTCTACGAACATGCTTGTCAAAGTTCATATATTGGTCCCCACCTCCAATCAGTCAATGTTTTTCTGGTCTAATTAGGCTTTTAAATTCATGTATATGCAGCGAAATTATCTGGGAGGTTTTATTTAATGGGGGGTTTCATCTATGTATAGGCAGCGAAATTACTTTTGTCATCATTAATCTTTGCTGAATCACTCACGTTCGTCACTCTTCTTTAGAATGATCACCTCATAATTTCCCAGTCGGAACTATAATGCCTCTACAATTGTCATATAGTAAGTGTATATTCCCACTTAAGATCAAATTTAGTAATTTTACTGCCAATTCATTTAGTCCAATGTCACATCTAGTCTCTATTTTGTTCGAGAAGGTTCAAAGTTTAAACTTCATGGACGACAATTGTTGAATTAAAATATTATTAATTTCAATAAAAATAATTTACCCACTTTTTTTGAAGTACTACTTCCTTTTCATACTGCAATAGTCCTTCACGGTGCCTAAGATTAAATAACTCATTAGATGAAAAGTATGTTTGAGTAAAAAATTGAAGGTCAACTTCCAAATTTTGACCAATTAAAAGTAGAAGATGGATTAGGTATGAAATTGAAGCTATGGTGGCTCTACCTTCATTTTTTACTTCAACATCTATTGAGTTATAAACTCAATCCAATTCCAGACACCAACAAAGTTAAACTATCTTTAAAATACTTTGGTTATCCAAAAGTGCCAATCCTCTAAGGTCAAATCCAAATATTTTCTTTTTTAGGAAGAAAACGCTCGTTATTAACTCTAGGTCTCTCTACTCTAGGTCACATGCGTTGGTATCGATAAGTTGGTGAAGAAAGTTGGTGTCCATAACATTATTGTATCTTAAGTTCTTGTGAAAAAATTTTATTCGAAATATCTCTGTTGACATGGTAAGTGCACCTTATCTAGCATATATTAGAAAGTTTTTCTTGCCCTGACAAGTAGTAGTCAGTCCAAAAAAGAGTAAACTTGAGGAAAAAGAAACATGAACTGACTAGTAATAGTATATAAACTTTTCTACTAGTGAGGCCAAAAATGGAAATTTGTTGTTAGAAAAAACTTTTTTTTTAACTTCTAGATTGACTACAAAGTTTTCTACTAATCTGTCCAAAATAATTATTTGCCTCAAATTTCCGAGAAGAAGAAATTTAAAAAGTTTGTAAATAGGACAGAGTAGATATCAAAATCATGAGCAAATAGGACAGAGTAGATATATTAATGAAGTGGATAAGATGCGTGTGTGTTTATACAAAATTATAAAATTGAAGGATCTTCCACAATGGTAGGTACGTAAATAGGACATAAAACCAAGAAGTGCGATGTTCCAAGGTGGAATGAGAAACTTATTTAACAAGGCAATTTGGATTTTAGGTTTTCACCAATATCTATAGACGGATTTGTTATTATTATTAGCTGTGGAAATAAAGGGGGCATGACTATCATCCACACAAATTCTTTACGCAACATATGTTTCTCAACCAAAATAGAACGGCAACTTGGGCTTTGCCACTTGTGGAAATCAGAGTCATTTACACATGTGTTTACTCATGCACTTGAAGTTTCGCATTCAATTTCCTCTACTCTCATATTCCTTGTATATTTGGCACCAAAAAAAAATTACTTAAATAAAAAATATATATTAAGTACTTATTTGTAAATTTGTCAACGTGACTGATTAAAGAAATAGCGAGTGTGAGGATTTAAGATAAAATATACCAATAACGTTATGGGCATCAACTTGTTTACTAACTTTGGATACCAACATATGTGGCACATAATATGGCAACCTATATCATCTGCCATCTCTTTTATTTTAATTACATTATTTGTTATATAAATAAAAGAATTTAAAACAGCAGAAATAAAAACAAAAATAAAAATCAATTCCTCCTTCCCTTTGAAAAAACCAAGAAATTCAACAGTCCTCCATTGAAGAACTAAAGCTCCTATCACAGCAATCTCTATTGCCACGAAAACGTTGTCGACATGTATATACTTGAGCAATTGTTTATCAGTTGTTTGTTTATCTCATAATCGTTGTTATCCGAGATCGTTTTGTACATCAACGAGCTGAAGACGAAGGTGGACGAATTGGATTCGCAAGTACAGAGATAGTCAAACAAAGTCAAGGTCGAAATGGGCAACAATCTGGACATCTAGAACACCACCACATCCATGGAGCAAATCGCGAAGCCCCCCCAATTCGTCCGCGAATGGGTCTGGGCTCGAAGTCGATGTGAGGATTAGGGCTCAATCTGAGGCATTGATTTTCAAGGACTTCAATTTGAAGGTGAGGTAAGGCAAAAGCGTGACATTATAGAAAATAACGTGCTGACGTCATGTATTTCCTACTTACCTCTATGTTTACAATTATATCCACACGGTAATAACATATTAACATCCGGATGAGGGAATATACATAAATATTTGAAAAGAGCCAGCAAAACGAGTAGTTTTCAACATCTGATATGAATGGTCCCGTTTCCATTTGGTTATCATCAGAAGGTTTTGGTAAAAGCTCTGTGGTTTCTCTGATACTCAGATTTTATGATTAAAAAAAAATCCCAAGTTTTTGCAGAATTGGCTCCAGCAATTAGGGCTCGTCAATGGGCCGGATCGGGCTAGCCCGGCCCAAATTTAATGGAATTGAGCCGGGCCGGACTGGGCTTTAAAGAGGAGAGAGAAAATATCAGGCCGGGCGGGGCCGGGCTTTTTTAGAAAATTCAAAGCCTAAGCCCATCTCATGGGCCGGGCTGAAATGGGCCTAAAACATAATGAGTGTAAATTTTTTTTTTTTTTTTTTATAAAGATGGTATGAATAAATATGCAAATGTTTGGTGATTTGTTAAAGAAAAGTATGATTATATTTAGTGATATGATATGTTGTTCGTCTTATTATATATATAATTGTTGTATTAATAAATGACACAAATTAATGTGCTAATAATCCAATTATAAACTAGAAATGAGTAGAA
>NW_018921558.1:69132-84106 GCF_002207925.1 Prunus avium | reverse complement strand
TATATATATCTCAAAAAGGAAAAGTATATGGCAGCGTTTGTTTGTATCATTACCCAGTGGCATTGATGTAAATAGGGTGCATATTTAATGCTGACATACAAGACTCATTGCGTATGTGGACCGATTTTGCCACTTTTTTAGACCTGCAGCTTTTTTGTTCTTTGGACCTTGAATCTGGACTTGATTTGTCAATGCCCCTAATAATAGACGCCTTTGGGTTATTCAGAAATTCAAAATTTGGGGTCCACACTGTAGTTCACTAAGAGGAAAGTAAGTTTCGCAAAGACTCACCCATGTTTGGTGGATTAGAAAGTCTCCCTTCGTGAATCATTTGTTTTAGTAGAATTATAAATACACAATAAATGCTTGTATCTTGAGATATCAGACAAGCATATATACTTCACCAGTTTTGGTTGTGCCTTTATCTTTGTCTGAATACTTGTGCTTCTTCGTCTTCAACATGACTCTAACTAACATGGTTGGAGTAAGGTGCTGCTTCAAACTCCTCTATGCAATTGTGGTGCTGATTTTACTACACATGAACAATCCTTGCATTGGATGCAGCGAGAGGGAAAGGCAAGCACTCCTTGCACTTAAACAAGGTCTCGTGGCTGACTTCTTCGATCCCTTCCTTTCCTGGGGAAGAGAAGCCGAAAACAAAGATTGCTGCGAATGGGATGGAGTCTACTGCAGCAACCAAACTGGCCATGTTGTTAAGCTTAAACTCTATGGTTTGCAAGGTAAGATTAGTCCTAAACTCATTGAGTTGCAGCATTTGGAATATTTGGACCTTAGTGAGAATAATTTCAGTCGGAGCCAAATTCCAGATTTCATTGGATCTCTGAGCAATTTAAGATACCTCGATCTCTCTCTTGCAAATTTTGGAGGTTTAATTCCATATCAACTTGGAAACCTTAGAAACTTGCATTCTCTCGATCTTAGTGATCAAGATTATCTTTCTAGCTCTAATCTCTATTGGCTTCCTAATCTTTCTCGTCTAAAATACTTGGACCTAAGTTTCGTTAATCTCAGTGATGTTGTTGGTTGGCTGGAAGCAGTTAATATGCTTCCTAAACTCACAAACTTGACATTATGGGACTGTAATCTTCCTCCTCCAGTTATATCCTCTATTTCTCTCTTGAATTCTTCTAAATCTCTTGTTCATGTCGATCTCCACAAAAACAATCTGAACTCATCAATCTTCCAATGGTTGCTCGGTACTCAGACCAACCTTGTTTATCTTGATCTCTCGGAAAATAAATTGAGTGGAAGAATACCTGAAACTCGTTTCTCGAAACTCTCCAAATTAAGGTTTTTGGATTTATCCTCTAATTCACTAGTTTTAAACTTCAGTTTTGATTGGGTTCCTCCCTTTCAATTGCGTCAGATAAGATTGGGATCTTGTAAGATGGGGCCGTATTTCCCGAAATGGCTTCGAACTCAGAAAAGTTATGACTGGCTGGATATTTCTGATGCTGGAATTTCTGATACCATTCCAACTTGGTTTGGGGATTTGCGAAATAAAGTCGAGTATATGGATTCGTCTCACAATCAATTTAGAGGAAATTTGAGATCAGAGTTAGCATCTTATTATTTAAATGTGAGTTGGAACCAATTGGAGGGTCCAATCCCTTCAATCCTATCAACCGTATCAATTCTAGATCTGTCCAATAATAAATTTTCAGGGTCAGCTTCATTTTTGTGTACAAGTACAACTGAGAAGAGTAATTTAACCTATCTTGATCTCTCAAGCAACCATGTATCCGGAGAACTTCCAGATTGCTGGATCAATTTTCAAAAATTACACTTCCTTGATTTGAGCAACAACTCTTTATCTCGGAAAATTCCTACCACGATGGGAAACTTGATTAGTATCAGGACACTAAACCTAAATAACAACAGATTTGTGGGAGAGTTGCCTTCACAATTGAAGAATTGCATAGAGTTGATAATTATTGATGTTGGGGAAAATAAGTTATCAGGATTAATACCTGAATGGCTAGGGGAAAATCTGCTAAATTTGGCTATCATTATCCTTCGATCTAATCAGTTTTATAGGAGCATCCCGCCACAGTTATGCTATCTTACACAACTTCAAATTTTGGATTTGTCGATGAACAACATCTCTGGAACTATACCCAAATGTCTCAACACTTTGACTACTTTGGCTCAAAAAGAAAATTCAGCTGTAATTATGCAACATGAATTTATAATTCCGATGGGAGAATTATCTGCTACTTATTGGGGTTATCATGATGATGCAACTTTAACATGGAAAGGAGCAAGGTTAAAATACAAAAGTACTCTGGAACTTGTAAAGAGTATTGATCTCTCATCCAATAAGTTGAGTGGGGAGATTCCTACTGAAATCACTTATCTTGTTGGTTTGGTTTCTTTAAACTTGTCAAGAAACCGGTTAAAAGGTCAAATACCTTCAAGGCTTGGAAATTTGCAGGAGTTGGATTCTCTTGATTTATCAAGAAACCAGATAAATGGCAGAATTCCAACAAGTCTTTCTCAGATATATCGTATTGGTTACTTGGACTTGTCACAAAACAACTTGTCTGGAAAAATTCCAATAGGCACTCAGCTCCAAACCTTTGACTTTGCTTATGGTGGGAATCCTCTGCTTTGTGGAGAACCACTCCCAAGGACATGCTCTGAGGAGGAAAAAGGTCCCAGGACAACCTGTGTTGGTGAATGAAGACGATAAAGATGGGCTCATAACACAAGGATTTTACATCAGCATGGGGCTTGGGTTTGCTGTTGGATTTTGGGGAGTTTGTGGCACTCTTTTGCTCAACAGGTCATGCAGATATACGTACTTCAATTTCTTGACCTTTCTGAACGATTGGCTATACGTGAAGCCAGAAATCATCAGGCAAAGGATCCTTAATAAATAAATGGTAATTACTACTATCTTTCTTACATACTAGTTATGAAATTAAATTATGCAAGTTGTTCCTAACCCCGAATATACATGCAGATATTACAAAACATAAGAAATGAAAACTAAAAACTAAAATTGAAATGATCATTAAACGGGTCCTTAGTTTATGTAATTTATCTTTTTCAATCTTATGGGTTGTTTAACATTTGTCTTTAGCACAGGCACCTTTGAGATGACATGCTTCCCTTCAGTTGAAGATGGATGCGATGAAGGACTCCTATTTGTACTAGTTTTCGAGTATTTGAGTGATGATAAGGGATCTCACTGAAATAAAGGAACCATTTTAGTAGATTAGTTGTGATGTTATTTGTAAGAACTTAACGGGAACTTCTCCCATGAACTATTTGGTATTATGTTCTTGTGTACCTCATGGTGTATGTTTTTTTCTTTCGCAATGTAGGAAATGTAGACGCATAATTGCCTTTTACTATATTGCTGTTATGAATAAAACAATGGAATCTGAGTTAACATATGTCATTATTTGTTGTCTGTGTATGAAAGAAAATACTTGTATTAAAACAGAAGAAAAGAGAAATTGATGATACATTGGGCCTGCTCAAGTTTGCTATATTCTACATTGCGCTATAAAGTATCTTAGTCTCATAAACACAAGCAAATAGCAATAGAAATGAAGAAGGAAAAGACAGAGCAAAAACAAGGGAGAGGATATTGCTCTGGGCACTATCTTTTCTATTTATACAAAAAGACATGTACATATTTTTTTCTTTCTTGAAGCTGCAATTCATTGCAAACCCCCAAAGGGGTAAAGGACAGTACAAACAAAGCCGAGCAAAACACATGCCAGAAAACATACAGGAACAAATCTAGCTAAAACCAGTACAGTATAGCATGAAGATCATGTTCCCAAGCCAAAAACTAAACCGTCACAAGCCAACAAAAAGGCATTTAGCCCACATAAAGGCATATAGCCCACAAAGAGGCATTACACCCACATTCAGCATAAAGCCCACATTAAACATAACATACATAAAATAAAACACATGAAACCTAGTCGCCATAACCAAAGAGAAACTCCACGACTATAGATGGATAAGCCACCAATCACCACCATGAAGAACCAAACACCCTTAGGTCAGCAAACCAAGCCAAACATCCCTCAAAACATAGCCCACTCGAGATTCACTAACAGATTCAGAATTAACCCAACCAATACATCCAAAGGACAGCAGCCAACAAATAAGGAATGAGAAAACCCATTCCACAACCAGGAGGAAAAGAACCAAGAACCTGGAAGGAGGTGGTGCAAGCACCCGAGCTAGAGCTCTACACACCTTCCAATAAATACACGCCAAAACGCGTTTAAAATTTGCAACTGCAAACCAAGGATGAGGCCAGATCAAAATGGAGGTGAAGGAATCCAGATGAGCCATGGATTTTGGGTCGGTATGGAGCAGGACCTCTGAAACTTGACCTCAGGCCGATGGGCAGTCCCCGAGAACGAATAGATCTGAGTAGATCTAAACATGAGAACCAAAATCAGAGCCCACCACCGCGCAGACCGCTGATGGAACAACCAGAAAACCACGAACCCACCAAGATCAACCACAATTGCAGTAGAAAGGAGGGTAAGGAGAGATCTGGACCAAAACCAAACTAGAACAAGGCAAGAGAAAAGTGCGTGAAAAAAATAAAAGAAAACCGCAACAGGGGTAGAGAGAGACGATAGAGAGGAGGGTTGTGAGGAAGGAAAGGGAGGGGAAACAGAACGGGTTGGAAAAATGAAAATGGCCACCAACCCCCAAAGGGGGCGGCGGCTGAGCTTTCAGATAGAGAGAGTTTTCTTTTAGCTGTTTTCAGACATGTACATATTAATAACAACACTAGGAAATTAATTTGAACAACTTGTGCACTAATTCATCAAAAGTCATGAAATGTAAAAAAGAAAAAGAAATTACGCTTCTTTGGAATCAAGGTTTTAATGATGGAGCCAATTGCAAGAGACAGCGGTTATTAAGTAGGAAGTAAATTTTTATTGATTGGCTATGAGATGTGCTTTATGACAGATTAAAATTGCAGAAGTGAAGCTTCATAAGGAACTATACAAACAGATGACAGCAAAAACAATTTCCTGGAAAAAGATGTAAAAAATGTACCACAATTTGCACTGGTGGGTGCCTTGGCTTTAGATTTGGACCGATGGTGATGACGACCACCATGAGTAGGGTGAGGAGAAGGCAGAGAAGTCAAAATCTTAATGAAAGCCCTTGATATCGGCATCAGAAGTCAAATGATTGGTAGCGTCTATAATCCGGTTTTTTAAACTTTTTTTAAAATTTATAGTATAGCCGCGCGGCTGTAAAAGTTTTCCCTAAAAGAAGAGAGCCGCCTAGTACGGCCGATCGGCTATACGGAAGTCAAAATCTTAATGAAAGCCCTTGATATCGGCATCAGAAGTCAAATGATTGGTAGCGTCTATAATCCGGTTTTTTAAATTTTTTTAAAATTTATAGTATAGCCGCGCGGCTGTAAAAGTTTTTCCTAAAAAAAGAGAGCCGCCTAGTACGGCCGATCGGCTATACTGGTGTTTTTATAATGTTTTTAATAAATAGTATAGCCCTTGGCTATACTCTGATGTTTCTTTAAATTTTTTTGAAATTAATAGTATGGCCGCGCGGTAGCTGAGATTGCTATGAAATGGACTAAAGTTCTGAGAAATGGAGCTCGTGGGGTGAGATTCATGGGTGTTGATCTAAACACAATCATGTTCAACATGGAACGAGGCCAAGACATGACAGAGGTATGTTTCTTTCATCCCCACTGTGTCTTTTAGCCTCCAGATCAGAGAGAATGAGAATCCTTTGTGTCTTGCTGGAGAAATTGCTCCATGATTTGTAGATGTCTTTCGTTTCTTAAAAATGCTTTTCACAACAAAGAGAAAAGATTGAAGTTTTTAGCTTTTGCACGAGCTTCTGCTTTCTTTTGTTCTTATAATGTTTTATCCCTTTCTTTCCCTCTAGTCTCCAGTTGAAGGAGTTTGCGTTGAACCAACCTGAGGCCTATGAAATAAGGATTGGCGATCAAGTTTTTCGAAGACCTCTGGAGGAAGTTGTTGAGAAGCTCCAGAATGAGAAAAAGAGAGTGGAGAATGACAGTCCAGCAGAGAGCAATAGGCATTTGAAAGAGGAACTGTAGTTATACTTGTAAGTTTTCTGACATGCAATATAATGACCATTTTTGTAACTCCATAGCAACCTCCACTCTAAATATTCATGTATTACTATTCAAGATGATTTTAGGCTGCTGATGATGCTGACGGATATGCAAAATGACAATTGTAGACACGATTATTTATCGAGATTCCGTTTTTATCTATTTATTTTAATGGAACCAGTGCATAAAAACTGCTCAAGAGTAGGTAGGCCATCTATTTTCTCATCAGTGCGGGATATCCCAGACCAGTTAGTCACTTGCAGGTGTAAAAGGTAAGTATTAATATAATGACCATTTTTGTAACTCCATAGCAACCTCCACTCTAAATATTCATGTATTACTATTCAAGATGATTTTAGGCTGTAAGATTCTGTTCAACAGATTACAACAGAGGAATTACATAAAATTTCTGACTGTAAGATTCTAAGTCTCTGACAACGAAGTTTGTCGTTTGCAGTTTAAATGAATTAATACATTCACAGCTGGATAGGGAATAAGAAGAAGAACAGTATGAAAAAGAAGCTACTTCAACTTCTTACTGAAGTCAGAAAGCTCAAGGATCCGAATCCTGGGAATTGTAGCTGCCTCCTCCCATTCCTTCTGTGTATTGTACCCCCAACCCCCTGATCCAATTCATCCCAAATTAGCAACCGCAGCGAATGAGTACCACAATGAAGCACATACAGCAATATAATAGACAAGTTAAAAGAGTCTGTGTTTGATAAGGGTAAAGGGAGAATTTTACCTAGATACAAATTCCAAATACAGTATGAAAAAGAAGCTACTTCAACTTCTTACTGAAGTCAGAAAGCTCAAGGATCCGAATCCTGGGAATTGTAGCTGCCTCCTCCCTCTCCTTCTGTGTATTGTACTCCCAATCCCCTGATCCAATTCATCCCAATGAAGCACATACAGCAATATAATAGACAAGTTAAAAGAGTCTGTGTTTGATAAGGGTAAAGGGAGAATTTTACCTAGATACAAATTCCAAATATCCAATTCAGGTTCTTTGATCACATTCTTTAGGGTTGCCAGTCGATCTTCGACAAAGCTGGTCAATGTTGAGCGTATATTATCGAAAATTCTGAGTATTTAGTATCTTATAAAAAAAATTCAAATACGAAGCAGAAAAGTTTCTTACTGCAGTTTCAGCCCCTGATGTTCTGGTTTCTTTTGAAGCTGTTTCAATACATAAGAGTAAAGTTCCACATTAGGGAAAAACGACCACAGGCATAAGTACCAAAAAATTCAAACACAGTTAAAATCAAGTTAGTTTCCACTAACCCACTTCCACGACCAAATATTCTTTCAGGCGGTATTGCAACTCCTGCAAGTCCTCGTAGTAAAGCATCAGCAAATCGGCGCAAAAGTTCACATTTACAGCAACCACAACATTTTCAGTCTTTAATTGGATTGTGTCAGAAAGAGAACAAAGATAATCACACCTGTTTTGTGGTGACAATGTATATGGTTGAGCTTGCAAATTTTAGAGCATCAGGAACACCTGGATACAATCTGCAAGCAAATTATCTCCTACTTAGATATGCATTGAGCCCTCCCAGTCCCAACAAGTTTGAGAAGAGACTAGGATTATGTTAAGGGGTTTTTTGTTTAACTAGGCTAATCTAATGAGAATCAATCTTTCAATTTGGCTCTTTTGTTTTGTTTGGTACTCAATGTCACTCAGAGAAACTCTTTCGAGAGATAGTGACCACAAAGACTGAATAAAAAAGTATTAACAGTCATATATATATATATATATGTAGGTTGAAAAAAGAAGAAAACATATACCTAAGTTAATATTTTTGCTCATTTCTCTCTCAATCATATTGCAATATAAATACAGTGTCACTCAAGCATTAACCAGTTAGTAAGTTAATTATTACGACAATAACCATTTGTTTGGAATCATTCGCAATATCATTTCACGATCCGAACCGTTCAGTTTGTCCATTACTCAAAAAACCCTATTCAAAAAGCAAACAATCATAAACTTAACTATAAGCCCTAAACAAGCTTTGGCATATAACAACAAAAGTACCATAAGTGACATTGTAAGTACATATAGTAAAATCTAAATGCTCAGAATTACACGTGTTTCTTGAGATGTCATATTTCACAATTCTATATGACCTTATTAAAAGTCCTAATAAGGGATTCGTGAACCTTACATTACTAATCCTAACAAATTTGTTGGCTAATATGTGGCCCAACAAATCATTAGAATTAGCGAAGTGCCTTGGCTAGAAAGCCTTGATATTGAGAAGGATCCTATGTCTTGTCTTTTTTTTCTTTTTTTACCCTTTTTTTTTTTTACCCGAACAAAAAGAAAGAAAAAAAAAAGAAAAAGAGAAAAGAGACAATTCCTTTATAAGGATAAAAGTACATAATCTAATTAACAGTTTCTTTAATTTTTTTTAATGAACAGTTTCTTTAACTTTGTCTAACTTGCATTAAAAAAAAAAAAGGTTGTTCCCCCCAAAAGAAAGAAAGAAGTGTTCATGCCACTCAAATGTCAAAACCTATATATACCAAAACTACCATTTTCCCAACACTTTCCAAACCCCTTCCCAAATCTTCACTTCACACAAAGCATGCCAAACCCAAAACCACCATTTCCCTTTCTCTTCGCCATTCTCTTCTTCTTCATTCTACCCCTTATCTTTTCCCAAAATGGCGAGTATGTCCGGTTCGCCGAGGCAGGAAAGCGGAGAGTCCATATCACTGACGACCTGGACGACGTCGTAGACGAAGAAGAGGACGATACTTGGAAAGAATGGGGCAAGAAATCCACCCTCTTCCGATTTCGATCCGCCCCCTGATTTGTCCAAAATGGACATGTCCGAGATCCAGGCGGAGATGATGAAGCGGCATACCGGCCCGGCTTTCGGGTTTGTGAAGCTCCGGCTGGGCGTCAAACGGACTCGGGTAATCCGAATTTGCTCTTCCCCTTCGTGTTCTTATTGGGTTTCAGCTTGAATTGAATTGGGTTAGTTTCTATGTTGGCTCTGATATAGTAACACGTAGTTTGGAACCTCAATTTGATAGTTTTAGTGTAATCAGTGAAACGAGTTTTTTTTAGCATGAATTTAGATCAAACGTTCACTGTTGAATTGAAAGAGTATTGAGAAGTTGATTGGAAGTTTTTTTGATATGGAATTGGACTTGAACATTTATGTGAAAGAATTTGGTTAAAATTGGAAATTGTGGATTAATGTGTGGAAATCTACTGATAAGTACTAGTTTTGCAAATTGCAGGCTGCCCAAAATGCACTATCAGAACACTTTTTTAGATTGTGAACCATGAATTGAGCACTTGTTATAAACTTATATCTTTATTTTTGTAATTCTTGTCGTAGTCTCTAGCTTTAGATGTTAAGTATGAGCTTAAGTTGGTGTAATGGCTTTATAGGTAATAGAAATGACTTTGTTAATATTTTATTTTCAACTTTTGATGGTTTGCTATGTAATTGATTGAGGCTTTCAATTTGGCTTCAAATGAATGGTAAATTTAGTAAGGGCTTCTTTTCCCCTCGCAGGATATGGTGGCTGAGATTGCTAAATGGACCAAAGTTCTGAGAACTGGAGCTCTTGGGGTAAGATTCATGGGTGTTGATCTAAACACAATCACAAGGCCAAGACATGACAGAGGTATGCTTCTTTCCCCCCACACTGGGTCTTTTGTCCTCCAGATCAAAAGAGAATGAGGTTCCCTTGTGTCCTGCTGGAGAAATTGCTCCTTGATTGTAGATGTCTTTCATTTCTTAAGAATGTTTTTTCACAACAAATAGAAAAATCTGAAGTCTTGGGCATGGCTTACCTGTCCATAAGAGAGGTGTTGCATGCCAATTAAACTCATGTCTTGCTTAGCATACTTTTTTGAATTGATGAGCTTATTATTGCTGATAATGAATTTCTTTGATTGGATGATGACCTGATTATTGTAGATCACGAGCTTCTCCTTTCTTTTGTTCTTATACTGTTTTATCCCTTTCTTTATCTCGATTCTCCAGTTGAAGGAGTTTGTGTTGAACCAACCAGAGGCCTATGAAATAAAGATTGGCGATCAAGTTTTTCGAAGACCTGGAGATCCTCCGTTGGAGGAAGTTGTGGAGAAGCTCCAGAATGAGAAAAAGAGAGTGGAGAATGAGAGTCCAGCAGAGAGCAATAGGCATTTGAAAGAGGAATTGTAGTTATACCGGTAAGTTTTCTGACATGCAATATAATGACCCCTTCTCTGACTCCATAGCAACATCCACTCCGAATATTCATGCATTACTATTCAAGTGGATTTTAGGCTGTTGATAAAGCCGACATGATTAGTTATCGCAATTCTGTGTTTATTTATTTATTTTAATTGAACCAGTGCATAAAAACTGCTCAAGAGTAGGCAGGCCATCTATTCACCACACCTCTTGAACCACTTTGGAACTTCATTGCCTGAAAATTTAATATCGAATGTAGAGCCCTGAGAAAAAGAATTTCAGAGACTGAAGTTCGCTACAACATATAACAGAGATGCGCAGCAAAATATTAATTGCTAAATTTGAATTGAACAAAAAAAAGAGAGAGTAGATAATATGACCAGAAAATATTAATGCAAAGATATCATTCAACATTTAATGGATCAATTTACATACTTTTGGTCCTCATAAATATCAATATGTCTCTGCTTTGGCTGATCCATAGGTTCTGAAGATGATGAGCAAAGCCTTTGCTCTTCTTCTGATCCACGAGGGCTCTTCTTCCCAACACTAGTTGTTGATTCATTCATCATCGTTATATCATCATCGTCAACCTGTACCTGGTGGCCTAATAGGTGAATCCTGCAGCTTTTAAAGCCTATCGGCCCTCCATCTGGGTCTGGGAAGTTAAATATAACTTGAAATCTATGCGTATTAGTATTACCCTGCTGCATCGGCATCTTTCTTCCTTTCCCTTGCGGATCCAAATCCAATAATGGAATACACTTGAGCCACATGAGTTTCCTGTGTCTCTGTTGGAGGATCATGATAACTAACACATAGAAGTAAACTTAATGTCGACTCCCATTTTACATTTGGAGGAATTTCAAAACAAACTTCACATCCAGCAACGTGTTCCTCATCTGAATCAGGATCTACTTCAACTACATTTGCATCTTTACAACACCTGAACCACTTTGGAACTTCATTGCCTGGAAGTGTTATTTCGACTTCATTGCCTGGAAGTATAATTTCGGATACAGAACGCGGTAGCTACATTAATAGAATAGAATAGTTACGGTAATCATCATGTTAACGAAATAATTGAGAGAGAGAGAGAGAGAGAGAGATTATAGAACAGAAACCTGATTCAGAAAAATATTTTCTATAACGATGCCGCGTAGTCTAAAGCAATTGACCAAATCCAGCCACCGAACCCCCTGGGCCAATTTTGAAAGCAATTGACCAAATCCAGCCACCGAACCCCCTGGGCCAATTTTGAAATTTTTTCCAATGATGTGCAATTAAGCAGGTATAACCAAGCTACTCTTGGTGGAAGCTATGTAGCACGGACACTCCATCAGGCCGAAGTGTCGGAGTGTCGGACACGCGGACACGCGGACACGCCCCGGACACGGCTTGGACACGGCTTGGACACGGCTTGGACAAGGGTCAACGGTCAAGACACGGTCAAGACATGTTTTGGACACGGTCAAGACACTTTTGGACACGGGTCAATGGAAGTCAAAGACACGGCAGGGACCCATTTGAAAATTTAAAATAAAAATGTGGGTTTTTGGTTTTAGATGTAGGTCCTTTGACTTTTATTATTTTTTTTGTTATGCCGATTTTACCCAATCAGGTAAATAAGGAAAACACATTGAAAATCTAAATTTAATGCATTATTTCCTCATAAATGAATTTCAGATTTTAAATTTTGAATTATTTCCTTGATAATATTTACCTAATATATGGATAAAATACAATTTAATTAATGAAAGTAAAAACCCACATGAAATTATGTACCTAATATACAGGTAAGTTGTGTTATTATTAGCAATGGAAAAAACTTAGTGATAAATCGTGTTACCCATAAGTCAGGAACATAAATTAAAAGACTACCTATAAGTTAGGAACATAAATTAGAAGACAACATATAAGTTGGATACAAAAATAGACAAATAAAAAACGTATTTTACCTATAAAAAAAAAAGGTACATAAAATATAAATTTAATGCATTATTTCCTCATAAATGAATTTCAGATTTTAAATTTTGAATTATTTCCTTGATAATATTTACCTAATATATGGATAAAATACAATTTAATTAATGAAAGTAAAAACCCACATGAAATTATGTACCTAATATACAGGTAAGTTGTGTTATTATTAGCAATGGAAAAAACTTAGTGATAAATCGTGTTACCCATAAGTCAGGAACATAAATTAAAAGACTACCTATAAGTTAGGAACATAAATTAGAAGACAACATATAAGTTAGATACAAAAATAGACAAATAAAAAACGTATTTTACCTATAAAAAAAAAGGTACATAAAATGCTATTATACATCGTCGAAAATATGAAAAACATATATTATACCTATGCAATAGGCAATAGAACAATATACCTACACCATAGGATAATATATCCACAAGAGTATGTAATATACCTCTACTATAGAATGAACAAAAATAAAAATTGTTACCTATAACTCATGTGCTAAACGATGTGCTACTGTATTTGCTTCCCTAAAAACACTTGAACATGCAAGCATTAGCACATCCAACGGCCATTGATGGACCACCCTTTCTGGGATGAATGAGGTTGGAGTGTGAGTTACCATCCATAAGAGCATGGATTCGGGTCAGCCCAACGGTGTGGTTCTTAGTGCAGCCACGACCATTTGGCTACCAGTATCTCCGCAAAATGTCTTCAATTTTTTCAAGGATGAAAGAACTCAATTTGGGATTTGTTTGCAATAATTTTTGTATGTAATATACCTCTACTATAGAATGAACAAAAATAAAAATTGTTACCTATAACTCATGTGCTAAACGATGTGCTACTGTATTTGCTTCCCTAAAAACACTTGAACATGCAAGCATTAGCACATCCAACGGCCATTGATGGACCACCCTTTCTGGGATGAATGAGGTTGGAGTGTGAGTTACCATCCATAAGAGCATGAGTCACCAAATGCGAGGATTAAACCCAACTTCTCAATGGAAATTTGGATCTATATCAACTTTTTTATAATAAAAAAACGCAGGCTGGGAAGCGCTAATCTGATGTTTGAGTTATTTAAAAGCTGCTGTAATTTGGTATTGCTGGATGAAACTTCAGACTTCACCTTATCGCGAATGTAAGGAGTTTTCGGCACCCTTTGAAACTCAGATCAGAGAGGTGTTGCAATCCATATATACTACCTAATGACGTAACTGTAAGGTTCTCACAATGATCACCTCTCAATTCTTGAAGCCTTGTAAGATTTACAATTGATGAAGGCAGTTCCCTTATGCCACTTCCTTCCAAATTCAATATCGTTAGGCATTCCATTTTGTCCTCTATTTCTGGGAAACTCTCAAGCCCTTGGCAATTACGAACACACAGACTTTTAAGGGATTTCAATCTAAGTCTTGTTGCAAACCTCGTAAGCTTAACGCATTCTCCAAGATCCAACTTAACAAGTTTATCAAGGAATCCAATAGAATCATCAACCTCAACCAAACTTGTACACTCACTTAGATTCAAGAACTTTATGTTTGGGATTCCAGATAAGTCAGGGATTTTTTCTAAGAATTCACACCCACTTAAATTTATAGATGTCACATTTGAGCAATTCTGTGAGACAAAAACAATTTGGGCAATTCTGTGAGACAAAAACATGACATAGGAAATTATCAAATCACAAACTTAAATTTTTTTTTTTTTTTTTTTTAAACTTTCAATAATTTGTGTCGTGAAAATAAGAACTTTAAATTGGATACAACAAGATAATTTGAAGTACGTACCTTAAATATCTCTAATTGTCTAATATCACTACAAGGCATATTGAATACAACAAGATGCCTTGCATGAAAATTGGATGGGAAAAATTGTAACTGACATCTACCCCAATCAATCCACCTCAACTCGTTGGGCAGATGATCAATGCATCCAGATAGAACTACATTACGGTTTATGAAAATTTCAAGATTTACCATCCTAGATAAGCTTTTTGCATTCAAGATCAAGGGTGTCTCATCTGGTTTCGGACAACTCACCAAGATACATTTAATCTTTCTTGTACCCTGAGATGGAAAAGTATTAATAGCAAGATATCGAGTCATTTTTCAAACCAAAATGTGTACATTTTGTTAAGAAAATTATAGGTCACATAAGGTACTACTTCTTGTCAAATTGAATATAGGAACATATATTATACTTACTATGTTTTTTGTTAGAACTTGGAATACATCTTGGTGAAACCATAGTCTACTACGCTTGCTAGGATCATGGGGAGATTCTTCGTGAACTATATCCTTACCCAGTTGTTCTAGCAAGTCATGCATCAAAATCACATTGCTTTGAATAGTTATCATTGCCTTCTCAACGAGTACTTCAATGCAATCTTGGGGGACCTTATGCTTAGAACTGCTTACTATTTGTAGCGCATAGTCCTTATCTTCACTCTTGAAGAAACATGCAATGTCTAGAAAAACTTGTTGCACGGAAGTTTTCAAGGCATCATAAACTTTTCTAAGTATTTTTTGAATACTTGTGTAAGGATCTCCTCCGTAACCATCTAATAATATAGCTTGCCAACGATGTACACCTTTATTATGAAGATGGGAACCTAAAAGCGTTAGGGCAGTTCCAGCAACAAGGGCTGGGGGGGGGTTAGGC
>NW_018921558.1:31620-68769 GCF_002207925.1 Prunus avium | reverse complement strand
AATAAATACTTAGTCATAGTTTTCACTTCCCACACCAAAAATCTATACAAATTTCTCTCCTCATATCTCATGTGAATAGTTATTGCCATGGCAATTGGTGAAAACACCACAACCTTTTGCAAGGGCAGCCACTATTCACGTGAATAGTAGCTGCCCTAGCCCCCCCTTGCCATGGCAAAGGGTTCACTGCTGGAAGTGCTCTTTAGAGCTAGTGGAAGTCCTTGAGCATAGGCTATTGCACGTTGTTGCTTGAACATAAAATGGGTGAAAATATTTTGGCTAATTTTCCCTGTTCCTGCTTCCTTCATTTAGCTCAGCATGAGAGTATTGCATTCTTTTTCTCTCTTACCCTTTATAGAACTAAACTTTCTTACACATGTTAATGGCAATTAGGTTGAACTTGTTAGTGCTCCTCCCAATAACTCAGTAAGTACAAGGATTGAGAGAGTTTAAGGATTATTCAATTCCCAGTGGGTAATAATTGTGCTATTTTTGTTGTATAAAAAAGTTGTACACTATAATTATATGTTTAAGATTTTGATTATTATATCCAGCCTGCTTTGTACTCTTGGATACTTTGGCAAATCCAGGTTGTGTCTTTGATCCAACAGATTCGATGAAAACTTCTGCTATGTTTATCCCTTCTAAATAATGACCGTCATTGAACTATATTTGTATCTTTTCATGTTAGTTTGGTTCATTCTCATCACAATTCAATCTCCGTGTACAAGAATCAGAAACAAAAGTTGACAATCTCCTAAAATGGGAAACAATGATTCTTGACTCGAATCATACTGTCATGTGCCTCTATTATGGAGTAATTTTTTGGTATGACAAGTATACCGCCACATGTATTTATTTATTGATACTATATCTTAAGAGGTCCATAATATATGAACTATATCGTCCGCTCATATTTTAACAAATGAATTAATAACACCATGTGACAGTGTAATCGTAACACTAAAATTTCTCCAATTTATTAGTGATATCATATTTAAGTCCATATAATTTTATAGAATTTTGAAGTTTAACAAAAGAAACTTTGACTTGTCAAGCACGCTCGGCGGGGACCGACCATGGTCAGAGTTTAATGAATTTGCGGCATAAATAACTTCATTGAAAAGATCAATTTTAACATTAGGCACAACATACCATATTTCATGGGGAATTTTTTGCATGTCTTGGTCCTAACAAATTATATAATCTAATGATATAAAGCCTTTTATACCCTCTATTATAAGATTGAGTGTTAAACTTATTCCTTTCTCACATGGATGCGGCATAGCTTTACTAGGGTAGCGGTTTTAGCTTTAATAGTAGAGCATTTAACCGATCATCATTTGGTCTAATAATATTAGTTTTTATTTCATTAGAAGTTAAACAGTACCTTATTTATTGGGGGCGTGTATGGATGCACCATCATGAGTGATGAATGGACTGGCTCGACGAGGTTGTCCATAATAAATTTCATGGTCTACTCAAATGGGAAAACAATTTTTTTGAAATCAGTGGATGCTTCAAATAAAACCAAGGATGCAAAGTACATTGCCAAATTGTTGAAGGATGTCGTAAAAGAGGCTGGGCCGTCGAATGTTGTTCATATTGTCACCGACAATGGTTCAGCCTTTGTTAAGGCTGGAGAGATGATGATTGAGCGGTACCTTATTTATTGGACTCCTTGTGCTGCACATTGCATTGATCTAATATTTGAAGATATTGGGAAGCAAGAGTCGGTGGCTAATGTCATAAATAAAGCTAGGAAATTAACCAAATACATTTACAATCATGGTTGGCTATTGGCTCAGATGAGGATCTTCTGTCAAGGAGATTTGGTCCGACCTGGTGCAACTCGGTTTGCGACAAACTGTTAGTCAAGTAAGTTAGGCAAGTAAGTTAGGCAAGTCATAATTAGGCAAGTCATAGTTAGGCAAGTCTTAGTTAGGTATGTTTACATTTTCCATGTTTTAGGGAGACACAAATCCTGGAAATGCTCCATGGTTTTGTATACTTGTTTGTAACTAATAGTTACCCTTTCTACATTGTGTATAAATATCTCCATGATAGCAATACAAAGATATAAGGGAGAATTCTCTGCAAAACATCTATTATTCCTCACTCTTTACTCTCTCAATTACACTATATTTGACACAAACTACATCACCATCAATAGCATCTTAAATAAGAAAGCTGGGCTGAGGCAACTTTTTATAAGTGAGGAATGGTATAATAGTCGATTCAGTCAATCACAAGAGGGGAAGAGAATTGAAAGTCGAGTCCTTGATCATAGATTCTGGGATGCCATGGAAGGAGTGCAATCCATTTATGAGCCTTTGTATAGCATCCTGCGAATTGTTGACACAGAGGTAGTTCCTACAATGCCTATCTTATATGATATGTTTCACATAATGAAAGAGAAGATTTCTAAGTTGAAGGGAAAAAAATGGATTCTCAAAATCATCAATCACAGATGGGATGTCACATTATCTTGTCCATTACATCAAGCTGGTATGTTTTAATCTCTTAGTAAAAATTTGCATCAATTTTTAAATTTATACAATGGGCATTAACTAATCTTCATATTTGTAGCCTACTACTTGAACCCTAGATATCAATATGAAACAGGGGTTGGCCACAATAAAGAGTTACTTTCAGGACTCCAACGCGTATTTGAAAGGTTGAATCCAACTAGGGATAGAGGTTTGCAAGCATTTGGGGCCGAGGTAAGTGAACACAAAACAATGTCTTCCTTATTAAGTTTAGTTTTATGCATACTGAACACAAAACATTGTGAATCAAGGTGATAAATTTTAGAGACTGTAGAAAGAAATTTCGCACTGAGATGGCCAGATAGCATCATCATCGGCATGTGAACGAAATTGGAGTACATTTGCTCTTATTCACACGAAACAAAGGAACCGTCTCGCATATACTAGGCTGGAAAAGATTGTCTTTTGCTATTATAATATGAAACTTAAGCTACGTGATGAAGAGGCTGAAATGAACAAGGTTGCAGAAAATGACTACATAGACCTTCTTGACATTGCAGGGCAACCATCTGATGATGATAATAATCCAATTCAATAATGGATTATGACAGCTCACTTGGATGATGAACAAGGCAACCCTGATGCCGTTATAGCACAACATGCTACCCAAGAAGGAGTTGATGTCGATAGAGTCATATCCGAAGATGTTAGAAGTGGAGATACTTCATCATTTGAAAGGAATATGCTTGGACCTCGGCAAGGTCAAAGACGTCCCTTGAGAGACGATGCCAGTACTAGTAGAAAAGAAAGTTCATCCAATTTGTCAGATAATGATGGAGGAAGTAATGCTGGATCATGAGGTAATGAAGAAGGAAGACAATATAGCCCATTTACTATTGAGGCTGATTTTACTCATGCCACCCAAGATGAGGATCATGGATGCAGAGAAGCTGGACCAGGCATTGGCGCAATTGGGAAGCAATACTTAAGGAAAAGAAGCAAACCAATCAATTCATCTGAAGATGACATGGCGATCAGTTTTTTATCTATGAGCATAGGAACTAGACCTAGTACTAACTCAAATGAATCTTATGATGGCTATGGTTATGTCATGTTTGATTATAGTGGAACTAGTTATGGAGCTCAAGATGATGAAACAAACTATGGACCTACTAGTTGGGTTAATCCTAACTATCCCATATATGGGAGGACAGTAGCGAGCTCAAGAGAGACATATGTGCACCATGTTCAAACATGGCTTACAAACTGCTCGGGTTACATGACTTGGTATGACTATTGTATGAATCTAGATGGTTGTTCCTCATTGTTTGAACCTCATAGGAGCTCTTCATTTATGTAGTTGGACACTTATCTAAATTGTAATATAATGTTTAAACAAACTATGGATTTATGCATGGTTTATTCATTCTAATAAATATTTTATTTTCAAACTTTTCATTAACACGCATTACATACCACTTATATTTCATTTCAAACATGGCTTACAAACTGCTCGGGTTACATGACTTGGTATGACTATTGTATGAATCTAGATGGTTGTTCCTCATTGTTTGAACCTCATAGGAGCTCTTCATTTATGTAGTTAGACACTTATCTAAATTGTAATATAATGTTTAAACAAACTACGGATTTATGCATGGTTTATTCATTCTAATAAATATTTTATTTTCAAACTTTTCATTAACGCGCATTACATACCACTTATATTTCATTATATATATAGATATCTTATTGTTAGTAAATTTTTAGTTTTATTTGTTCAATACATTCAGTGATAATGTACATAACATCTATGAAAGTTTTAGACCAAAATTATGTGTTTCAATGCCTATATCTGTCATTTTTGTTGATTTTTTCCTAATACCTAAAACAATAACGATATATTCCCCGAAATATCTGTAAATTGGAGGCCCGATATTATCTGCACGGCCGATATTTTAATCCTTGGGAACACTGTAACAAAAGTATTTCATCACATGGAATAAAAATAGGAAATTGTGACATGTTACCTTAAATATTTTGTTTCAACTTTTTCACATGGAGATGAGTATGATGTTTGTAGAACTGTAATTAGAAAATGCAATTTGATTTATATTGGAAATTTGAATGTGGGAGCGGATCCGCTATGTCCAATTATGTGTCCCCTCCATATCCTCTCTTTAAATGTTTAACACGTGTCCTACCACTTAAAGGAGAGTTAACTCTGTAAACTTCTTTTAATTTTAATTAAAAAAATTAAAAACAAAAAACTCCAAAATCATAGGAGACAAGAGCGAGCGTATGTATTGAGCGTCCTTTCGCCTCTCAACTCTCAAAAACCCTTACAAAACCTAGCAATCCTCATTCTCCCGCTTCTAATTTCTACAAGAAGAAAACCAATCTATTACACCTTTTGTCCTCTGTTTCCTTCAAGCGCGCTAGTTAATCTGCACTAATATTTTTTTTCCTCCCTAACTGTTGGCCAACAAGGTGAGTAAAGCTCTGCACCATTCGTTGTGTTTTGTTCTTTTTCTTTACTGATTGTTGACTTTAACTGTTGTACACAAAAGCTTATGATTTGTTCAGTTTTCTCTAATAAGTTCGATCTTAAGTTATGATTAATTGTTTTTTTTTTTTGGTTCTCAACTCATGACTTCAGTATTCAAGTTATTATTCTGCATGTATCCGATATTAGCCTTGATTACAAAACTTTTATACGTGATAAGGGTGTAAAAGTTAAAAAACAAAAGAAACCACCACTAATAATAGCTCAAGTTGGGATAGTTGATACATCGCTTTTGTTTCTTTCTTTCTTTTTTGGGTTGGCATAGCTAATATCCTCTTCTGATAAAAGCTTCCCATGACATTGAAAACTGCATGATTTATCTTTTATAGTTGTGCGACTTCTGTGGTCAAAATGCATTGCTAATATTTAAACATATAGAAATTTGATGACTGTTTTTATCTTTTTGTTTTCTAATGTTGAATCATATACTAGTTCCACTTCTTTTCTAATTATTATTCATATAAAATTTTAGTCTTTTATATTATTTTTTTATCTACTTTCTCACGGAGATGAACATGGAAAATAATTCCAGAGAAGCTGAAGGAACTCAAGCAAGTCTGAAGATGAATTTTGAAACGGACAAAGACTTGGATGATTTTGTAGACAATGAGAGAAATGAAGAAAATTTATTAGAAACTACAAAAGGTAATGAAAGCATACAATTAGTTCATTCTAAGATGCAAAAATAATTTATTCCAGTAATAGGTATGGAGTTTGAGACAGAAGAAGAAGTCTTTAAATTCTATCATGCGTATGCATTTAGTGTTGGTTTTAGCATTACAAAAGTAAATTTCATATAGAGAAATGTGGAAAGTTGAGAGACGAACTTTTTGTTTGCTCTGCTGTAGGTAAGCGTGAAAAAAATAACTGAGATGTCTATGTGAAATCTCATTATGCTGATACAAGATTTGGATGTCTAGCAAGGATGAAAATCAGTTGTCACTTAACTGATAAGTATCATGTTACTGGGTTCTTCCCAAGCATACCCATGTTACCTCAAGTCCTTGTAAGACTCATTTTTTTAGGTCACATAGGAAGATTTCTCTTGCACAAATAGTTGAAGCTGATATGGCTGATGGTTTAGGAATTGCTCCAAAAGCAACTATAGAATTTCACAGTAAACAAGCTGTATGTAGTATCAAGCTGATTTTTTTTACTAATATCTTTTGGATTGATGCAAAGATGATGGTGGATTAAATTTATTTTGGTGATGTAGTATGTTTTGATACCACTTATAGGAAAAATAATGAAAGAAGACCTTTTGCAATGTTTGTTGGCGTAAACAATTATAAGCAAACTATAATATTTGGTGTTGCATTATTGTATGATGAAACAGCTAAGACGTTCATTTGGTTACTTGATACTTTTGTCAAGGCTATGTTTGGGAAAAAACCAAAAAGTATTCTCACATACCAAGATGCTGAAATTCCCAAAGCAATGTTTTTAGGCTGCGTTTGGTTCATGGGAAAGGAATCTTGGGGATGGGAAACCAATTGCTTTCCCATGTTTGGTAAGTCAAGCATGGGAAAGCGTTGCCTAGGACATGGGAAAATAGGAGGGAAAGTGAATCCTTCCTTCCTACTTGGGTTTCACTTTCCCTTCCCATGGGAAAGTAAGACTAACTTTTTTTTGACTAATTTGTCCTTACTAACAATTCATAATTACAGTTTTTATCCAACAATAATTGGTTTTTTATTTTATTTTAATAGGGGTACAATTGGGAAACTAAACAAAATTTATTTTCCATTCCTACTCAAAACAAACATGGGAAAGGAAATAAAGTGATATTTCCGGGTCACTTTCCTGGCATTACCAAACATGGGAAAGGAATCACCATTTCCCATCCCTTGGGAAATGACATGGGAAATGATTTCCCATCAAATTCATTCCGTGAACCAAACGGGGCCTTAAAGTGGCAAGAAACATGCCACCGGTTATGCATTTGGCACATATACCAAAATGCAGCCAAGCACCTTAGTGGTGTTTTTGAGAAGTTCAATGATTTTACCAAAGACTTTCGTGGCTGCATATATGATTATGAAGATGAAGATGATTTTCTGAATGCCTGGAATAGCGTGCTTAAAAAGTATAATATCATAAACAATGAGTGGGTGAGCCAATTGTTTGATATAAAGGAGAAATGGGCATTAGTTTATAGGCGAAAAAAAAATTGGGCTGATATTACTACTACCCAATGTAGTGAAAGGATGAATTGTGCTATAAAGAAGTATGTTAGTTACGAATACGATTTGCTACGATTTTTTCAACATTTTCGAAAGTTGGTTGAAGATCGTTATTATTAAGAGTTGAAAGCTGAATTTATAGCTAGTCAAAATTTCACTACAATAATATTTCTAGTGAAATATTAAAATATGCATAACCTCTATATACACTAGAAGTGTTTAAATTGTTTCAAGATGAGTTGTGTAAAGCTCAATATTGCGTCTTGAACTTGATTGGTGAGATTGGAAGTGTCAACAAATATGAAATTATCCCTCATATTAAGTATTGGCACCATGCAATCATATTTGACTTAATACAATTTTATGCAGTTGTAAGAAATATGAGTTTGCATAAATCTTGTGTGCACATGCCTTAAAGGTTATTTCTGCAAAAAAATATTTAGAGTATATCAGCATGGTACAACTTGAAGAGATGGACGAAAATATCGAGGCTAAGAGTGCAACAATTACATGCAAGATCTCAAATGAAAATAACAGAAAGGTAGAAATCGTAAAACTTTATTGAGAGCTATGTCGATTGTACATTCAACTAGTAACACGAGCAACAACGTCAAAAAACAAAGCCTATCAAATTGCTATATTTGGACTTAGTAGTACATTGGTAGAGGTGGATGCATTTTTGAAGGAGAAAGCGAGTGAAGAACCAACTCAAGTGCTCCTAACAACCACTAATCGTGCTTATGAGGTTAGTGAGTCTGTATGTGTTGATGATAATCGTGGAGGAAAATATTCACAGATCCTAGGTCAAATAATTAATCCAATCAATTTTGGGAATTATTTGACTAAATTGGGGATCCTTGCCATAATTGGAATTATTCTTCCGAAACCCTAGCCTCCGAGGCTCCTATAAATACATGGCTACGCACAAGGTTTGAGGTGTGTCTGAAATTTTGCAAAAATCCCCTCTTACAAACCCTAGACGCCACACTCTCTTTCTCTCTCTCACACAAACAAGGCTCCGCCCACCCGGGGTTCTCCTCAAGAGAAATCTACGTACACTTTGTTAGCTACTGTTTCTCCTATACATAGTCAATGATCCCGTCCCAAAAATCACTGTTCAATTGATTATTTGTTATGAAATTACATTTTTGCCCCTAGATGTAGGGGCACTTTAGTCACTTTTTGTTCAGGAAGGATTTTGGGGAATTGAGTGGCACCGTTGCATAGAGCTCAATGATACGAGTTCATAGACAGGCGACATGTTCAATTCGAAGTTAAAACAAAGGAGTTGTGGTCTGCAGAAGTGTCGTGGCACAATTGTAATTTTTCCAAAGTCAGATTTTTAAATACCCCAACTCTCTCTCTCTCTCTCTCTCTCTCTCTCTCTCTCCCACCGTGACATTTGGGCTGAAGCCTAGCCACCTCAAGCCGTCACGCCGCCGTGACGAGCTCGGAAAGTTCCGGGAGTTTCGAGCTTTAGTCGCCGTTTTCGGCGATTCCGGCGATGAATTTAATCGATCTAGATATGAATCTTCATCCCCTCCACATGCTCTAGTTGTCTATGCTGGTATCTTGGAGCAATTTTGAGGTTTTACAAATCGTTCAATATACCCATTTTAGTCGACGGTTTCAGCTTCAATTCCGCAAGTTCTGACTAGTTTTTGGCTGTGGTCCAAGAACAAAAGTTGATCCCCTAGTTAGTCTGAACCTTTTGGCATAGGTTTTGGCCTAAACCTTGCTCTCTCTATACCGCTAGGATCGTATAGAAACTTGTTGATCGAGAATCAGAGCCCCAGATACTCCGAGTCAATGATTCTAAGTTTAGGCGAAATGATCGTCGTCCGATTGTGTGATTGGCTTAGATCCGACCGCTCAATCGAGATCAAACTTTCAGGACTTGTTTAATAAACTTTGTTGGACCTATAGGAACTTTCGGATCGGGAATCAGAGGTCGTGGGCCCAGGGGCCTAATTGACCTAGATGGTGGGCCTCGCATGTCTGACCGGGACCAATTAGTTGGGAGGTGCTTGGGGCTTGGTTGTTTGATTTTAAGTTGGTATTTTGCTCTGAGAGTTTTATTAAATTTTTGTGAATTATTGTTCTATCGCTTTTACTTTCCAAGCATGATATATATGTGTTTATTTTTATATATATGTTAAATGGATTAATAATTGGATTGTGTTGCCTCCGAAAATATGGTTTTCTTCAGAAATATTGATGTCTATGGATATCCTGGTTGCCTTCAGAAATATTGATGTCTTTAGACATCTTGGTTGCCTTCGGAAATATTGATGTTTACGGACATCCTGGTTGCCTTCGGAAATGTTAATGTCTTCAGACATATAGTTGCCTTCAGAATGTCTTCGGACATATGGTTGCCTCCGGATTATTTTGCATTCTCAGGTTGAGAGCATATCTCCTTGAGTCCTACAAGGGGAATTGACGGATTATTTGCATTCTCATGTTGAGTATATCTCCCTGAGTCCTGCGAGGGGAATTGACGGATTTGTCTACGCGCGTATGACATTGCCCCATGAGTATCGGGGATGCCCGAACCATGTGGTGCGAGGATTTGTGTTCTCAAGTTGAGTGTATTTCCCTGGGTTCTGCGAGGAATGCGTCTCAGGCCGACCATGGGTCCCCTGAGTTCTGCAAGGAATGCGTCTTGGGCTAACTTCGTGTCCCCCGAGTTCTGCGAGGATGTATCACACATGTGGCCACAATGTGTTGTACATGGAATTGATGGATTATGTTTGAGGTACATCTATGCGGAGATTAGGGCAGTACCAATGTGTGGTGCAGTTAACATGATATTATTCACCACCTTGCTCATATCATCTACACATGTGGTTAGCTAGCTTCCCCATCCTTTGTTGCCTTCGGATATGATGGTTTTCCCATATACCCCTTGGTGGGTGTTTAGGATCCCCAAGCAACTGGACACCAAAGCAACAAAAGGATGAAGGAAAAGAAGATTGTGTTGTTGAATTAATTGAACTGCAATAGCAGAATCCATCTCAATAATGAGTTTAGACATTCTAATATCAGTAGTAAGCTTCAAACCAAAAAGAAGGCCTCAAAGTTCAACCTCCAGCACTTGGCCTATCCCTAAATTAATTGCAAAACCTCCATTCCACTCTCTAAGAGAATTTGGAAGGACCCCTCCAGCACCAATACATCCAGAAGCAGCCCGTCAAGAGCCGTCCACATTGAGTTTGAAGGTACCATGAACAAAAGGGCTCCAAGCAAGAAAAACCTGTGCGTTCACAGTGGCTTTAGTAGTGATAGTAGAAGCTTTAATCCAGTCTTGTACCATTGAGATAATAAATGACTTGAATGACATCACCAATATGTAAATATAGATATAATGGTTAGCTTAGCCTTGTGAAGGAACAATTGGATTAAAAATTACAAAAGCATATAAAATTCTACATTGATTCCTAACCAAAATATCAAATGAAAGCATCCCACCACATAATCATAGAAAAACAACATACATAAGGGTGATTAGCTTCTGATGCACACCACAAAAACGTCTCTGGACACCAAAAAAAAAATTTCCAGAATTGCCTTCTTTTTTTTTTGGTTTGAAAGGATCTTGAATTCGTAGTACAAGAAGCTCCAAAATAGGGAGCCAATACAGAGAAATTAAACTACCCATGCAAAGAAACAGAGAATGCATGGAGAGTCAAATATAGCAACAATACATTTAAATTGATCAAGAAAGAAACACCAGATAGACAATCCAGGCCAGGGCCGGCCTTGGGGGTAGGCGAGAAGGGCCTTGGCCATGGGCCTCCAATTAAGGGGGCCCCAAATTTTTATATATATATTATTGTCCAACATTTAAAATAAAAATAAAAAAAATAAAAAACACAGATAGACGATTCCTCTTCCCATCAAGTCAGAAGCCCCTCGTTTCCTACGCAGCGAGCAACAGCCCTCTCCTAGTTCTTACTCCATAGAACTCTATTTAATCCACCGATCGGTGGATAATCCACCACCATATTTTTCTTTGTTTTCTCCATCTCCCTTCAATCCATTCCATAGCTTTTATTTTCAGTTTCTCTCATCCCTCTTTTCTCATATCATATTGTAACCCTAATAATCAATCTCACACCAAAAAGCTCACAAATTGTCTTTGTCTTTGAGATTGACGGTGACCAAGAGGGGAGTAGCATGAGAAATTGAAAAGGTAATCAGATTTATAATTTTTTTTCTTTATATTTGTTCCTACCCAGCAAACCATTGTTTCAATTGTTTCAATTTCCAATAGGAACAAAACACAGAGAGATACGGAGTGGTAATCAGATTTATGAATACTTGATTGAATTGTATGTATCTTATCATTGCAGATGTACATGAATCAGGTGGAGGGACAGAGTGGAGTTTCTCAAATTTTAGTTTCAACACAGCTAGCCTGAATAAAGCTCTGCAAGATTGAGGCTTTTTTATATAAGCTTTAACCAGGTTTTACTCTTTGTTTACTTAATTTTAAATTTTTTTTGGTAACGCTTTAGTTCATTGGTTGTGTTTGCTGTGGTTGTGTTTGCTTTGCTGGTTGTGTTTGGTGTGTTTGTTTTGTTCATTGGTTGTCTGTTTTTCACTTTCTAGACTTAAGAGTTGCACTAGAAAAATGGTTAGGAAACATGAATCTGGAAGTGCAAAAAGAAATAAAAGGAGAAAAATAGAAAAAATGATTCAAACTCAAAAAGGAGCTCTTGATAAGTTTTTTAAAACTAATTCTTCAATTGAAGATTCAGCTGATGATTTACTTAATGAAGGGGTTGGTGATCTTAGTGAGAATGAAAATAATCTAGAAGAAATGATAGAAAATGATATAAATGAACTGAATGAGGGTGGTGAACCCATTGAGAATGAAAATAAGCAGGAAGAAATGATAGAAATTGATACAAATGTTGAGAATGAAAATAATGGGGAAGAAATGAGAGAAAATGATACAAATGAAAATGAATCAGGTTGGTAATTATTTTCTTGTTGTGGTTGATGCTGTTATTTCTTCTTTGAGGAGTAGATTTGAACAATTAGAAATATTTGAAGGTATTTTTGGTTTTTTGTTGAATCCTAAAAAGTTATTTGGAATGAATTATCAAATGTTGCATGAATGTTGTGTTAATCTTGAAAATGCTTTAACACATGGCAATGAATCTGATATTAATGCTGATGATTTGTGTTCTGAATTGGAAGTTTTACGATTGTATTTACCACAAGAGGCAAAGACAGCCATTCAAGTTCTTGATTATGTAAAATCTGTAGATTGCTTTCCAAATGTCTCGGTTGCTTATAGAATCATATTGACTGTGCCAGTGACTGTGGCATCTGCAGAAAGAAGTTTTTCAAAATTAAAATTAATAAAATCTTACTTGCGTTCAACTATGTCACAAGAAAGGTTGAATGGATTGGCAATCTTATGCATTGAAAAGAATATGTTGGAAAAGCTTGATTTTGAAGATGTTATTGAAGATTTTGCTTCTCAAAATGCTAGAAGATCAAGGATTTTTCAGTGATTGATTGTACTTTTAATGTTACTATTTTTATTTTTTGGATTGTAGATGGTGCAAAGGAAATCAACCAGCTATTTGTGTATTTGATAAAGGGAAAGCATCGAATATTTGCACATTGTAATGGGGTGTGGATCTCTTAGTGGCTGCCTGTTTGGGAGGAAGAAGGCTCCAGGCAGATTTTGGACCTGTCCAAATTTACTGCAACCATTTCATATGTTGTTTTCAAAGCTGCTTTTGTGATCCAGATTAGTATTTTGAACAAATACTTAGTTTTAATGTATCTTGACATGTTCCCATTATTGGTTGCTGGAATGTTGGTTTGTAAATTTGTAATTTCATTCATGATATTAAATATCTAATCTGAATTTTTTTTTATGGAGATATGTCCTATTATAATGCATTCTACCTTTTTATTCACGCGTTATGCTCTACATAAAATCATTTTATTTGTTTTTTCTCAATTGTATACTAAGGGAAGGGGCCTCATTTAGTTTATCGCCTAGGGCCACCCAAAAGTCAGGGCCGGCCCTAAATCCAGCCACAAGGATGTCGAAACGATTCAAGTCGACAGAAAATTAAACATGGTGAGGGAAAAGGAGTCTGTCATCTCAAGTCAGCAATGGTAAGCAAATCATCATTGTCTCTATCATAAAATTAAACTAGCGATTCCTTCTATTTTTCAGGAAAAAAAATATTGAAACCAAATGAATTGCATAATGGGTATTTGATTATCGCAAATCAATCATTTAAAAGCTTCTTGTGCGATGATTCCAACACCAGCAACCAAAAAGGGGGAAAATTAGAAAGCAGAGTTTGGCTTACTTGACCAACTAGCGGCCAACAAATGAAATAGATGTAGGGGTCGAGTTTTGCTAGTATAGATACAAGTATCTCCACTGAGTTTTGCAGAGTGGAGAAGATGAAGCGGCATGCAAACGTGTTTTTGTCAAAAGTGTATTCTAATCTAATATATTTTAATTCTTTTAATTAGGGGGATACATTGGTTCAAAACCAATACAATTTCACCAATCCGCATCGAATCCAATATAGATTGGATCATGATTTTTCCAATCCAATCCGATCACATTAGAGGTTTAAATCCAATTCGATTTGATCCAATTGATATTGGATTGGATTGGATTGGATGATCGATTTTCATAATGGAAAAAGATAATATTGAAATATGAAACATTTATGAAATGTTAGAGAAAATTATTTTGATTTTATAATATATTAAACATAACTCCATCATATTACTTAAAATCTTTATAACTTTCTTAATGAAAATTACGTAATGAGCAAAATAAGCATGGAACTAACTAGATAGGATTGGATTTGATTTGATTGGATCCTCATGAGCAAATCCACCATTCGATCCAATCATGTCGATTTTGAAACTTAGGGATCCAATTGACAGGACCCACGTCGAATTCCTCAGAATCTGTGACAGATCCTGTGGTTTTTCCGACATCCAACCGATGGTTGGCCCACTTACTAATTACAAACATCCTTTTCCTCTAAAACAAAGGAAAAGAAGGCCGAGACTTCTACTGAAATTTCGGTAGAGTCTCCCCTGAAAAACGGACTTTATCAAATTTTTCAACCTGTTAAAAACATAGTTTAAAATCACCAAACTTCAGCATGCACAAAGTACGTCACACACAACAAACAAATAGGCCTCCGGCCTCATAACCAAACATTTTCTAAAACGTTCTTGCTTTTGAACTCCTTTGTAAATCCATACACCTGTATCAAATATCGTAATAGCAATCAGAAAAAACCTTTCTCCTTCGAAAATTCATTTCCACACTTAGAACAATACAAGCACAGCTCGAACAGTTTATTTTGCGGCTGCACCTAGGTTAAACCCCAGGCTACCTACTTCTTATATCAATAATCAGCATCACACGCACATAACATTCAAAACTTCTATAGTCATTCTCTATCAACCTATATAAGTGAATTATCCGCCACGATTCACAGTAAACAAAATTATTGTAGCTACCGTTTTTTTAATAATCAACTAAAAACAAGCTAAGCTGCAATCTATATACTCAAGATATGGTACAATTTCACAATATGGTCCAACATATATATGCAGCCACAAGATAGCGTACACCACATACAACTAACCTTCCCAACGAACATGCCTTTTTCCGAGGTGCCTGTCTATCCAAACATGAGAAAGTCCGATTAATGTTACAAAACACACGAGTTAAGTCTATACAAGATTCCACAATTCCAAAGGAGTATCAAAATTAGGAAAATATACAGATATCGTCCAAGTAAAGTCAACATTTAAATTTAGATTCATTATTAACTTCAATTTCCACAAGGCATATAACTAAATATTTTATAAATTCCTTTCTTCCCATGATTCATAACTCAAAACCATTTCCCGCAACCATACCCTATTCGAGGCGTATATTGCAAAACAACACTGTCCAAACATCATAATAATGATCGCACCTGTGCAGAGCACTCACCATGCACATGCTCGAGAAACCCCAACCCGGAAACAAATCTACACATTTTCCCACATATATATATATACATACATACATACATACATACACACCCCACGCCATCATCATGTACCAGGGGAAAACAATCCAACACGGGGATTGTTTAACTAAACCACATGGAAGAATCCTCAATTGACTATGTGGCTAAGGAACGAGCCGTCCAACTGGGACACTAGGCTCACTAGCCCGCACAACAGAATCCTCAATGCTCGTGCGTTTGTGAAAAGTCCTACGTAAGCAGACTGCCCGGCCAATAGCTTACGCAACAACCCGCCAAGGGTATCCGGGTTCCGACATATCCAAGTATCCATTTCCATGTATCCAATTATCCATATCCACTATTTCCAAGTATTAGTATCTAAGGGGAGGTACATATGATAGTGCACATCATGCACCGGGGGAAAACAATCCAACACGAGGATTGTTTGACTAGACCACATGAAAGAATCCTCAATAACCATGTAGCTAAGGAATAGGCCATCCAACCGGGGGACTGGGCTCACCAGACCACATAGCAGAATCCTCAATACTCGTGTAACTGTGAAAAGTCCTACGTGCGCAGACTGCCTGTCAAGGCCTACGACACACCCGATCAAAGGTGGCCGGATTCCAAAGTAATCAAGTAACCAATGTTTCCAAGTAACCATTGTTTCTAGTATCCAAGTGCCGGGGAGGTACATATGATGGTGCATTTCACAAACCTATATATATATATATCATCCCTTAATTCAATTTTTTCCAAATTCTCAATATTCCAATATACCCACATATTTATTCATAGTATAGATATCAAACTCCCAAAATCATAAACTCCACAACCCAAAATATTCATAGTCTCAATAATCAAAATAATCAAAATTATATAAATATGCAAGACAATCCATAAAACACTTTCATAATCAAACCCCATATCACCCAATCCATATATTTTAATAATAACCAATAATTCCATAAAATACTAAAAAATAATCTCATAAACCCAACATAATCAAAATAACTCAAATAACAACCAAGACTCGTTTATAAGGTCATTCTAGTAACTTTCGAAGGGTTTAGCTCGGAAGACTCACAGTCAACCAAGGGGTCAAACTTCTCATATTGGTCAATCAGGCTCGCAGGGCCCACAACCTCCAATTTTCGATCCAAAAGTTCCCAGTGGTTCAACAAAGCCTACTCAACACGTCCTATAAGTTTGGTCTCGATCGAGTGGTCGGATCTAAGCCAATCACACGACCGAACGGCGATTGCTTAGCCTAAACTTGGAACATGGATTCGAAGTGTCCGGGACTCCGATTCTCAATCCATGAATTCCTACACGATCCTAGAGGTATAGAGAACAACATACTTGGAATTGGAGCTGATCCAACGGTTCAAGCATATTGGACCCAGATATCACCTAATAGGCGTAAATCTATTTGACTATCAAACGATAACCAAATTCGAATCCGAGCATACCTTCACGCTCGAAACAACATGTGGATCAAATAAGAACACAACGGGCCACCACACCATGGCCTAAGCGCGGGCAGCATGTGGGTGGCTTGAGAAATTTCCGATGATGGAAATTTCTCAAATCACCCAACAATACCTAAACCTATGTGATCAGGACAACTAGGGAAGCAACTTATACAACTGGCCAGAAAACGCTACAAAAGTCTGACAAAACCTAGGTTTCTCATCAAACGCTCACGGCTTCAAATCGATCCAAACCAACTATCAAAACATCAAGAACACACTAAGAGGATGAAAAACTATACCTCACTCGACTGTTTTGATTGCCGGAAACGCCTTGGCCGGTGTAGGAAAAATCGCGAATTTTCCCCGCATTCCAGTCGCTACACGGCACGAAATCGATCCTAGAAATTAGGTGGGCTGTGTAGAGAAGGAGGAGAGGAGAATTTTGGAAGTTGTGGCGTCGAATTTGGTGGTCGAACGGCGCCAGAAAAGCCGTCTGAAATGGCGGTATCATGACGAAGAGAGAGAGGGAGGAGAGAGAAAGTCGGGAGAGAGAGAGAGAGAGAGAGAGAGAGGACTGATCGGGTATTTAGGGTTTTTTGGACAAATTTTCGGAATTACCTATACGTCCTCTCAATTTTTTGACCTTTCTAGGTTTGTTACAACTCGGAATTGAGCGTGTCGCGTGCCTACGAACTCGTAGCGACGAGCTCTATGCAACAGTGCCACCCAATTCCCCAAAATCCTACCGGATTAAAAGGTGACCAAAATGACCCTAACTCCCAAGGACAAAATTGTAATTTTACAAAAGAATTAAATTGGATTAAATCGATTAAATTGTGTCAGGGATGTTACACCAATTCTATCCGCCAAATCATCGAAACCGATTAAAATTGGATTGGATTGGATTGGATTGGATTGAATCAGTCGGTTTGGGTGGATTGGATTGGATCTTGCATGCCCCTATTTAAAATTAAAGAAAAAAAAAAGCGAAAAGAGAGTTAACAGAGTTGAACTCCTGTTAAGTTGTGTGCCACATGTCGCAAAACTAAAAGGGAAATAAGGGGGCACAGGGAATTTGGTAACAAGAAAATTGGACTCATCTTTTACATAGGGCTATGTTAAGTTGCAGGACAAGCATTAAGTAATACCACATTTCATTCTTTCATGACAAAAAACTGTTTATCATGAATAAGTCAATTAAATTGTGCTAAAATGCATGAATGACATCTAGGAGCACTTTCTTTTTTCTTTCTTTTTTTGTTTTTTTTGTTGGGGTTAATCAATATTTGATTAATGCCAACAACGGCAAAGGACGAGAAAACCACAAACGACAAAACATACTAGGAAATCTAGTTGAACATTTTGTCAAACACCTAATGTGCATTCAACTATCTCACACTTCTAATACAAACATTGATATCATTCTAAAATTACATACAACACCATAAGATATCTCCAACAACTAACCACGGAATCACATGAATGAACAATTTAAATTCTTAATTATGGATCTACATTTGAACTTCATGATTGGGTCATGGTGTCCATGAAAGCGATGATGTGGGCTATGGTTTTCGTCCTTGGAGATAGTCAACAAACATATATAGAGCACCAGAGGCATAGTTGCATTGACCCAGGGCTTGAGAGTTGAGAGGCATGATTGGGTTGTATTGTGAACCAAGGCTTGAGAGTTTACAGGCAAGAAGATACTCTTGTGATTTTGGAATTTTTTATTTTTAATTTCTTTAAAAGCAAAATAAAAAAGGTTAACAAAGTGAACCATCTGTTAAGTGGTAGGACAGGTGTCAAACATTTAAAGAAGGGACATGGAGGAGACACCGAATTGGGGACAATAGACCCGCTCCGATTTAAACGTAGTGGAAATTAGTGCGTAGTCATCCTAGTGAAATAAATATGCTAAGAAGGGTACTTGATCTAAAAAACCTTTATGGTTTAGATTAATCTTCTTCATGTGTGCACATATTCACATTATTAAATAATTAATTTAACAACCAATGTTGCAAATAAATATAGAGAGCAATGTGAACAGTAAAAGGATCTAGTAATTATAAGTAGTAACCGAGCAAAGAGTCGGTGAATCGTTTATACCTAAACCGTATGACAATCTTGTAGTCCCGTATGAGATGAGGAGTACTTGCAGTTCTCATCTCAGCTAGTGCCTTTTTCATGTGGCACATGTATAAAAAGTGCATAAAGCTTAAGGTTTCTCACAAAAATTATCTAAATAATTTTGGAACACACACTACTCATGCTTTTTCTTTTCCACTATTTGAGAATCAATTTGCTGAGATCAATAATGATCACTTCAACTGAGATGCCCCAATTAGTTGCAAAAATAGAAACATATCTCTTAGAAAGCCGGGCTTGATTTGATTCAAGTCATGCGGACGAAGTGGAGCTCAACTTAATAGTTGAAAGAGGTGGGCGCAGTCCGGTTCGGTCTGGTTTTCGCCTCAAATTAGAACCGGAACTAGTACTATTTTCCCAGCAAGAAGAGCATCTAGCTTTTGTTCTAATTTTGAAATCTTCACACTAGAAGCATCATTAGAACCACTAACAATATGTTTACCTCTTGTATCAATGTGTTGGGTCTCCATTGCTATCTCCTCAAAGAGTTCATACATTTCTTCGGGAGTCTTGGTTTTATAAGAACCACCTGCAAAATTGGTAACAATATTATGACTAGAAAGGGTTAGTCCTTTATAAAACATACGCATTTGAAGCCTCAATGGAATCCAACGATGAGGACATTGATTGAGCAGCTCATTGAACCTCTCTCATGCTTCACAAAACGATTCATCATCTTGCTATGCAAATAACAAGATCTTGTCCCTAAGCATGTCGGTTTTTTGTGTGGAGAAGTATTTCTCCAAGAACTTCTTTTGAATGGTAGCCCATGTAGTGAGTGAACCAGGCTTCAAAGAATTCAGCCAATACTTCGCCTTATCCTTTAAAGTGTATGGAAACACTCTCATTCGAAGTTGATCTTCCGTCACAACTGTCAACGGAAAAGAACTCACAACATTAAGTCAATGGATCTTCATTAGGTAAACCATAAAAAGAAGGCAACATATTAAGATGAGAAGATTTAAGCTCATAGTTTCGAGCTACTGTGGGCAACAAAATGCATGAAGGAGATGCTAGAATTGTTGGGATATCAAGGTCTCCTATGAACTCATTGGCAGCCATCTCTTCTTCTTCTTAGTTTGAACTTGCTTTTGAATTTGAAGGTGAAGAATCAGGAAGGTCAATGTGGAGAGCAAGATTTATAAATGTGGCAAGAGCTTGCTCTTTTGCAATTAACAGCTCTCTTTCTAATCAATTATGAATTTCAGAGATCACTCGGATGTGTTGCAATAATAGTCCTGCTTTCAATGATCTCGAATGTTGGTATGCGGACTTCACTTGATCAAGGAATGGTCTTTTAGACATAAATACCTGAAACAGAAAATTGAATTAATTAGAAACACTAAAAAGAATAGGGTAACCTTGGGCGCATAACCAAGGAAGAACTTTCATTCAGTCCCCAGCAACGGCGCCAAAATTTGTTGTGTTGTTAACTCGCAATTGTATTAGTAGTATAGCAAGACAAGTACGAGGTCGTACCCATGAGGACTGAGAAGTTAAACTTAGTTATGTGCTTGGATTACTGAATTCAAGAAAGTAGGAAGTTAAGTCTAAAACAGAATTTAAAGTGAATGATTGTGATTGTCAAAACAAATGAAGCAAAATGAAATTGCAAACAAAAGCAAAGTAAGCAAATGCAACAAAGGGTGGTTTTGAAGGTTGAAAAACAAATTTGGAGACTAGGGCATTTGATTCACCATAACAATTCAATTCTAGGTTATAAGGATTCAAGTGACAAGCCTAATTGAGATTCAAAGATTGATTCTAGCTAAAGTATGATTAAGCCATGGTTTCTGGTCCTAACCTTGTATTCTTAAGTCCCTAATTAGATCCTTGTTTTCGAACCTAAATTAAGCATTAGAAATTCATTAAGCATAGAAGAATGTTTTAAACAACCAAGCATGTATCTAATCCCTGTTGTCGAATGTCCATACATACTCTTCCATTCATAGTTCAATTGGAATTAAAGCATATGGTGTCTACTCTTAATTCCAACCAAGATACACAAATTTGAATGGTAGCTAGGCATTCCGATTAGCATATAAGCAAGTAGGCATAATGAATAAGAACATGAATCATGAATCAAACTTGAAACTTGAAATTTATAAGCCCAGAAAATTCATATTAGGTTACATCAAAGCCCTAGTTGTGGATTTAGCCACTCATAATGTGAAGGAAAGTTAAACAAAAATGGGAAAACATAATGAATGCAATAAGAGTAGAAAAACCCTTTTATGAAGTTCTTGTGGTGTCCAATGCTTCTCCAAGAGCTTCTTCACGTCTAGAAGGATGTATGGAGGTTAAGGAGGTGATTTGGGATGAGTTTGAGTGAATGGTGATAGCAGAGAAAGAGGAAATTCGTAGGGAAATGGAAGAGAGACTTGTTGGGACAGTTTTGGTGATTTGGGGCTGTTTAAAGCTTTGGGTTGATTGCTGGAGTGTTTGGGGTTGTGGGAGTGTAGGAGGATGATTTCTGAATGTGTTTGGGGAATGATGGAAATCTGGAAGATGGAGTGAAGGATGGATGAATTGTGGGAGTATGAATCCCACAATGTGTGTCTTCTCTTGGTGTGGAATGGAAGTGGTATTTATAGGGAGAAGGAAGTGAGAAATCTAAATTGAGTATGGCTTTCACCTACAATACCCACTTCACCAACCTTACCTAACACACAAATGCAATACAAAATCAGTTTCTTTTCTTATTTGGTTGTTGCACTTCACCAAAAAATCCCACCAGAAATCATAGCTCATGTATAGCTCATCATGACCAAGCAACAATCAGCTCATCCTTAGGTCAGCATGACTAGCAACTTCATGGGCTCACAAATTGGGCTTCCCTTAAGCAATTGATGACTTAGAGCCATCCATCTTGAAGTTCAGAATGTCATCTTTCCAACCACATGTCATTTGGGCCAATCCAAGGTTGGAGGAATGAGTTAAGGCCAAAACAAATTTGTAACTCAGTTTGCATGTTTTTGCACCATTTTGCATCATTTCCTATCCAAAGCCACCATTGCTACCTAAAACTCAATGAACTGAATCATAAACACAATAGAGATTAACAACACAAGTTTAACTCAAAACCATAACGAAATCATAAGCTAGAAGGTTATAAAATGATATACAATTATGAACCAATTAGTAGGTTGAATGAGAATCCCTATATGCTAGCGGTGAATTCTATTGTATTTTGACGCATGTGGTTTGAAAGTTTATGAGAATTGAAATAGGCTGGTAAAATGACACAAAACCACGAATACTGCAAAATACAAAGACATACACGATGTCTAAAGTGTGACAATAGATGGCTGCCACCTATACATTAGATGACGGTGGTCCATCGTCGTCTAGAACGTTTTTTCACCGCGACCCCAATGTAAGAACCAACGTCTAAAGCTTAACACACATGACTGTCATTTAGTTGCAAGCATTGTACTTAATAATCAAACAACGATGGTATCATACAGTTGTTACTACTATATGTTGGGCTCGCAAATCTCACGGCCTGGTGCTCCGGCCGAGGGGATATGCATCGACATGTGGCGTCCTTCTTTTGGTGTGGTGCAATTGTGCTCGGGCGTGCCAGCACGGTTAACCGTGCGTTTGAGGGTGATGTGTTTGGAAAAATGGTTAATTGGTGCACCTGTTTGAGTTTGACTTCTAATCAAACGATTATGGCCGAGAGAGGAACTGATCTCGGCCGCCAGGTTCACGGCCTGAGCTACAAGGCCGTTTAGTGGTGGTGTTTCTGGTGGATTCTAGGTGGTGCTCCGGTGCGCCGCTGGGTGGCGATGGTCGTATAATATATGGGGTGAATGAGAAAGTAACAAAGATGGTGCTCCGGCGCCTTGAAAATCAAGGGTCGTATGATATATTGATGAACAGATTTTTCTTACAAACTATCACTACTCCTAGGAAAGCAAGTAAATGTATTGAAAGTGCATTACAAGAAGATAAAGGACAGGAAGATAAATTACAAGAAAATATAATTTGCTCCGTAGTTGGCTTTTGGTTTGGTGTTTGAACCTTTTGAATGTAGTTTGAGCTTGATATTTATAGGAGGAGTTCTGGAGAGACAATCGAGGCTGAAACTCTACATGATGGGTCTGATCAGAGCAAGTGGGTAGTCAAATCGGCATTTGGATCGTGAAGCATGGTGGCGTAACCCCATAAATCCCGGCCGCCGCCCTAATCGTGGGTTCCGCTTTGGCTGTGGGGACGCATTTAATGCTCTGGTCTGATGGTTGGTAACCTGACCTCTCAATCTGTAAGAATGTTTGCGCCTATCCACTCTGATTTTCCTTACCATATCCTGACTCCAATCACTTCCCTCATTCCCTCGTGCATTAAATGGTTTTTTGCGGCTAGTGGGTTTCGCTGCAGTAGTCAGAGGCGTTACTTCATTTAAATGGGGCGTGGGACCCTGATTGGTTTTCCCACTTTGGCCGTGTATCTGAGGAATCTACCATCGGCCAATTTTTACCGAGGCCGTCGTGGCATTGATTTACAAACTCACTTGTCTTATAAAGGAAGCGAATGATGCCTTGACCGTCGATAGATGCTCGGGCCGAGTTGTTAGTCCTTCGATCAACTTTCTTGGTCGAGACTTATTAGGCACAAACACTATATATTCACGACAGAATTGTTAATAGAAGCGACACTCCAAAGGGTGAAAAATGACATATTTATTGAATCACTTCACTACGACCTTTCATATATATTTACCGTCTTCTATCACCACCACAAACAGCGTTTGAGTCTACTCAAATATCAAGACTCTCTGCCTCCACAACGCCTTTTTACAACACCACTTGTTTCAGTTGACCAACTTCCCTCTTTATTGCAAACGTACTCCTTCCGTATGACCTCTCCGTCTTTACTCTTCTTACTAGAGTATGATCGAACACTAAACCCAACTTCCCTTGCATACTGATTGTAAAAGTCATACACTTCCTCTAATGTTTCAAATTGTTGACCTTGAAAGAGAGTGAGCTCACCAATTACTGAGGATAGAAAATTGATACGGAAGGATTTGTTTCCGAATCAATTTCCATTTGAACTACTATGCCATTATTAGCTTCCATAGTTGGACAACAGGTGAGCAAATTTGTTTAACCATAGAACATGCACAAATACACTTTAATCACAAAACATGGACATATATATGACATTCTATTTTTTCTTCTTAAATATCAATTAAGTGTAGATTAAAAATATATTATATGTATACATTAGTAGGCATTTATTAAAGCTGTAGAAGAAGGATTTCTTAGCTAATGAAAGTTTTCCATTATCATGAAAGTTAAGACTTCAAAGTTGAAGGCTGACAGGTTTGACTTCCAATTGTCTGTAAACCAAATTTCACATCTTAAGGAACACAAAACTAAATAATTCTATGAGGCATACAGCACATGCACTATTTAATATCATAATATGAAATTGTCCCTGTATTTTTTTATTCTTCATGCCCGTTAGAACTCAATTCAGATATCATAACAACAACAACAATAAGTGAATAATGAAAATTTTACAAACTCATTCTTTGAGTAGTGAGTCCTAGAACCAATCCATTGTCATGCACTCGAAATCAACAAACCCACAAGAAATCAGGTGTAATCTCAACCTTGCCCAGAAAATTTCAAAATTAAAAACCCATCGTAGAACCCCAATTTGAAAATCACAACCCAGATTTAGAACGAAACATGACAATGGCCGTTATGGATACACGTACCTGATTGGCATAGAATTCTCGCAAGCTCAACTCGCGATGGCAGCTCTTCCTTCGTCTTGGAAGGGTGTGCTCTTCGTCTTCTTCGTGCTTCATGTGTGCCTTATTCTTTAGCCATTGCGTGTTTTATTTTTTTGATCGTGTGTTTTATTTTTTCGGGTCTGGAGTGTTAAAACAGGTTAAAACATTTAAAAGAATCACAGCCACACAAGCTCATTAAAAGAGATCCAATGGTTGAGCACCTCATCCCTCAAATAACACTATTTGAGCCACACGTTTTCTGTTTTGCGACCCCCAGGTAGTAGATCGTCTTGAAATCGAAAGGCCATATTAAGTCGTGAACTCCGAGCCAAGCTTATGTAGGATAAACTTTTAATCGTTTCTCTTATGTTGAACTTTATTTTCGTTTGTAAACTAAAACTTGTTAGAATGCTCTTATGTTGCCCATGTTAGGATTGAATGTAAGGCCGGAGGCCATTGATGTTTATTGAGATTTATAAATGTATTTGACAGGTTAAATTTTTTTGAAAATGTTCATTTTTTAGGGGAGACTTTGCTGAAATTTTGGCAAAAAGTCTTGTTTTTTTAGTAAGTAGGCCCGACATTAGTATGATGTCAGATAATTTACAGGATTTGTCTTAGATTCTGAGGAGTTCAGGACGGGTCACTATGTACTTTTTTAATTGATCTAATAACGTACTATCGTTTGTTTGGTAAAATAAAAAATAAAAAAATAAAAATAAAAAAACTAGCTGGATGGAAGGTGTAATTAACCCACTATTAAATGTAAAGAGGAAGAACCGGAGGGCTATGTAGTCATAAAAGGAGTTTTGAATTTCAAAAGTAATCCATGATGACAAGGCATTTGGATTCCGTCACATTTTGTTGTGGTTGACAGTAGGAAAACTGAAAGGCTGATGTGTAAGGAAAGGAAAAGATGAGATTGTAAAAATTAATTATTTATTACCTTTTATTTTGTTTTGCTATATCAATTTCGTGGAGAGTATAGAGAATTCAAAAGCAACCCTTCTTCCGTCTTTTATTCCATTTAAGGGAAAAAAAGAAATACAAATTTATAAATAAACCCAATCATAAACATGTATTTATAAAAAAACTCAAATACTATTTAAACATAGAAATACATCCAAAATCAACCCCAAAATCAACAATTGTATATTTTTTAGGTGTGTTTATAAATGGATTTTGAGTGTGTGTAATGATGGATTTTGGGTGTGTTTATAAAGTGTTTTGGATGTTGGGTTTTTTTTTATAATTTCAGCGCCTATTAGTTGTTGTCTTAAAAAAATATAAAAAAGAAAAAGAAAAAACCACATGAAACAAAAAGATTTAAAAAGAAGATTTGGGTTCCACCTGTACACGGGTCCCCCAATCGAAATGTACAATGTACTTAGTGAAGAGCCCTAGCTTGTTTACTGGTTAAAAACCAGAACATACATACGTCCATCACCATTTCTCTGACCAACCAAACTCTCTCTCTCTCCTCCTCTCTCTCTGGGCCCCCTTTTATGGGCCCTCCTTCTCCGTCCATTAAACCTCAGCACAGAGAGAGCAACTGACTACATATAAAACAACCCAAAACAACACGCTCTTTTGCTGTTTTGTGTTTTTCTCTCGAGTTTGAAAACAACAATGGCGGCAGACTATGGTGGAGGTGTTCGTGCAATTTCTCTCTCGCAAGGCGGCAGAAACTCCGACGACGACGACGGCTCCTCCGATCATAGCCCCCGGAGCGCGAGTGGGGGCGTCGTCGTTGTGCGAGGCGGCTCTTCCTCGTCCAAATCAAAGTTTGCGTCACCGTCAGGGGAGATTATCATGTCGAAGAAGCCGAGAGGAAGGCCGCCGGGTTCGAAGAACAAGCCCAAGCCCCCCATCGTCATCACCAAAGGCTCCGAGGCGGCCGTGAAGCCCGTCGGCCTCGAGATCTCCGCTGGCTCTGACGTCATCGAAGCCATCATCCAGTACGCCCGAAGGCGCCACGTGGGCATCAGCGTCTTGAGCGGTTCGGGGGCGGTCTCCAACGTTACCCTTATACACCCAGCTGGGCCACACCACCATCCTAACGCACCCTCTCTGCTGTCTCTTCTTCACGGGCCCTTCAACCTCCTCTCCCTCTCCGGCTCCTTCATGGATGCCGTCCCAGCAACCCCCACATGCTCTCCCTCGGCTTCCTCGAAGGTGGCGTCAGCTGGGGGCTGTTCTTTGCTGGGTAGCGGGTCGTTTGGGATATGCCTGGCTGGGGCGCAGGGGCAGGTGTTTGGAGGGATCGTGGGAGGGAAGGTGGTGGCGGCGAGTACTGTGGTGGTTGTGGGTGCCACCTTTGTGAATCCGAAGGTGCTGAGGCTGCCTCTGCCTGGTGATGATCACGATGATCATGATCATGGTGTTGAGGGTGGGGCCCCTGCTGCTGAGTATGAAGCTCAGGAGACGAAGCCTTGCGTCAATGTTGAGAATCATTGTAGTGTTTACGGCGGCGGTGGCGTTGCGAGCTCGACGCCTATGAATTGCCAGATCACAAGTGTTCCTGATCAAGTCATGCCTTGGGGTCCTCCCTCTCGCCCTCCTTACTAATTACTAGTTAAGAATATTATTTTGGGCTTTGGGGATGAAGAAACAAAATTATATTAATTGCAGCTACCATTTTCTCTTGCTTTCATTCATCTGATCCTGTTTTAACCAACGTAGCTTAATTAAGCTAAGCTGTATGATTAATTATTAATCTCTGTTTTAATAGTGGTGGTGGGTCTGGTTCTGGTCCTGGTCCTGGCAAGCTAAGCTAAGCGAAGCTACTAGTGTTAGTACTGTTTGTGCAGCCACTGAATGTTATGTCAGGGCCTCTCCTCGGGAAGGGCCTATTTTACCTTCTCCAATGAACAAAGCATCACAGCAGAATAGACACCACATACACTGTTACACTGTTACGCACACACAGCTTTGTTTTCTTCTTTTCTTTTCTTTTCCTTTCCGCTCAACTTCACACACACACACACATATCTTCAAACTAAAGACTTCGACTCTGGTTGTGTTTCAAATCGACATTTTCTTTACATTATTCTGTCAACTGGTGGTCAGCTAAACTAAAACCCAAAAACACAGAGAGAGAGAGAGAGAGAGAGAGAGAGAGAGAGAGAGAGAGGAATGAATGGTGGTTTGGTTTCATTCATTCTTGATGGTGGTTTGGTTTGTAGGCGCCCCTGAGCTAAAGAATGTTCCCATTTAGAATCACATTTTAGATTTTCACTTTTGTTTATTCCAGTCTTGTTACCTTCTGGTCCAGTCTAAGACTACAAGTATCTTAGCTGTATTTGCCATTTCCAGACTGCTTTTGCTTTTTGTAAAAATGCTTAATTTGTCATCCACGGGGCACAAGTGGATGTAAAAGGAGGGTAGAAGAATGCCTCAACTTTTTGATATAAAAAAAATTATAAAAAAATGCCTCAACGTGTTATTGATGGGAGATGCTACAATGTGAGGGATTTGGGAGAGGGGAGCATTTTTGCTCACCACTTTAATCATAGGTGTACCCTCACCATCATCCTCAATGCTTGACACGTGTCCATAGACATAACCATAGTTAACTTTTGCTTTGTATTTATGGAATCATGATTATGTCTATGGACACGTGTCAAGCATTGAGGATGGTGGTGAGAGTACACCTATAGTTAAAGTGGTGAGCAAAAATGCACCCTTTGGGAGAGGGTGTTGAATAAGGGGTTTAATCTAACCATTCAATCATTAAAAAAGTTTTTCTTTTTCTTTTTCTTTTGGTCGAAGAATCATTAAAAAAGTTTAAGTCCAATATTTTCTCTCTTATTGATAAGGATTGTCAAAAGGGCAGACTGTTAAAAAATAATAATTAGATAAGATAAAAGTCTTGCACAACATATTCTCATTCAGCAAAAGCTTTTTCTTGTAGCACTTTGGACCAATACATCAAGAAATTTTTAATTTAGTGTCAACATCTTAATAATTTAGATTCCTATGTAATTTTCCATTTGCGCTCGTGTTGGTCTTATTTTTAGAAGGGCATATCATGTAATCTTAGTGTCTTCTCCGGCCAATAAATATGTAAAACAATGCATTATGGAAGCACGGTTAAGGAAAAAAAAAACTCAGTTCATTCTGCAAGCAATACAAAGTTTTCTTCAATATCCCTATGAGTTCTTAGTTTCATGGTTCTCTTTAAGTCTATCACGTAGCCAATCAAGTTAGCCCATTCCTAGCTCTTAGAAAATTTCATGTCCTGTATTATATTTTAACACTTTGAGTCTCTCTTCATAAAATGGTAAGATCGGTCTCTGAATCCACAGGTCTTTGAGTTCGAGCTGCCATATAGCCTACAATTGTTGAAGTCGTCGTGTTCTATTCTAGCGTGTACCATAACTTACATCACGTTCATAAAGAGACACCTAGGTTCGAAAAATTTGGTATTATAGCCTAAATTATTGTGAGAACCTTTTAAAAAAACTAAATATATGATTATTTTAAAGAAATATTCATACTACATATTAATTATTTATTAATATGTCTTTTCCTTACTTAATATTTATTGTGAAGACCTATATGTTATTAAATCTTAAGCCTCGTATGACATTATTCCTTTAGGTGAAAGAGGACATTATTCTCGTTTTCCACGTTTAAAGACTTGGAATTGGTCTTAATCAAATCATCATTGCCTTTTTTCCCTTTTTTTTTTTCTTCTTCTTTTTCCCTTTTTTTTTTTTCCTTTACATCGATATTTTTGATATTTTAGCGATATTACACCGATATTTTGACAAAATATTGCTGAAGTATGAGCGAAATTATCGACATCGATATTTTTCGATATTATCGTCGATATTGTTGATATTTATACCGATATTTATACGATATGTACACGATATGTACATTTATTCGAAAAAACTGAAATATCCTCGATATTTCATACTATGGTAACAAGTAGTGTTGTGGTATCATTGGTGGAAATGAATGAGTCACATTTTCTCTTATGATATCATTAGCCAAAAGGGGATGAGTCACATTATTCACTTAGTTTTCTCTCTTATCATTTGGTGGTTTAGAATATTATATATATAAATATTATTTGGTTGCATCTTTAGCCTGTCCTATAAGTATCATCCTTCCTTGCTTTCAATCATCCATAATCCATTCCAATTCTTTAGAATATAATTATGAAGTAGTGTTTAAGTAGTGTTTGAGAGAGAGAGAAAGAGAGAGAGAGAGAGAGAGAGAGAGAGATAAACAAGATGGAGAACGTGTGAGTTTGTCTTGCAAGATTTTATAATTATAATTATCATGGTGAGTGGGTTATGTAATGTGTTTTAAAAGTTTTTATTTTGTGATAAATGTGAAAATCATGGATTATTATGGATTTATTCTATGTACAAATCTCTCTCTATTTTTAAGTGAAGCATGTCTAATTTGTGCAATATTTCACACAACATATATTATTTGGATCATTTGTGAAGTACGTACTGTTCATGGAACATGAGAACTTCAGTGACATAGTATTCGAAGGATAAATCTACCAGATGGGGACATAGGGTAGTGAGGCCGATATGGGTCACGTGCTAGGTACAATTTGAGAAGGATAAGCAAGATATGAAGTAATAATGTGATATGATTTGGATTGTGTTTCTTTTTATTATATTTTCTAGAGTGTGTAAAATGGCATTGCTTGGCTGGCATATTACATAATCTACTCACTGAGCGGTGGTTTGCTCATCCCTCACCTATTTTATTTTTTAGATCAATTAGGATATGTTTGGTACACCGTATTAGACTCTAGATAGGAGTAAATAGTCTATGTCAGTTGTTTGGTGTCAACTTATATTATTTAATTTTCTGACTATATTAAATGGACTGGGCTTGTAATACTCTCCTTATCTGACTAACTAATACAACCCACTCACCCCAGTTTAGATAATACATGCTTAATTATAAGAAGAAAACACATTTTCTACGTGAAAATTCATACACTCTTTTCATCTTCTTCTCCTTAGGGTTTTTCTTTGCTATCTCCTCCACATGTTATTCTCTTTACTCTTCTCTAAGTATCCATCTCTCAATGATTCTTCTTGCTTCTTCTCTCTTCTTTTGTCTTCATCTTCGCTTTCTTTATATATAACAAACCAACCCACCAAACCAAATCATACCCAACAAATTAAAGACTGAAATTAAGGGGAAAGAATCAAGTAGGTCATTCTGGGTTGTAGAGGTTCAACGAAGGTAGATTGGGGGTGTGTGTAGCCAGGTCGACGATATGGTTTCCTTATCTCTTTTTTGGGGTCAATATTGGGCTTCAAATTGATAAGCATTCAATTAAACTTTATGTTGTTGTTGCCCGGATGTCTCCCCCCACCTCGCCCCTTTCTCCACTCTTGTCTTCTCTCCTCATAAAAAGAAAACTAGAAGAAAGGTAAAAAATAATTAATGACATATAACTTAGTCATACTATTTATCCATAATAGCACCAAATGACTTATAATATTATAAATAAATAGTCAGTACTCTCCGGAACATATTAATACTATCCGACAAAAATTAGTCAGTACTGTCCGATGTAGCAAACTAACCCTAAGGGCAAGACAAAGACTAAATCGAAGAAGTTGAATTAGTTGAGAGTGATAAAGTTTTATTTATATCTTGTACACTTGTAAGATTTTTATTATTTATAAGGGAAATGTATTTGAACCAATTTTTCAATTTTTTATTTTATTTTGTTCTATTCATGCACCCTGATTCAGGAATATTCTTTATTTTTGAATCGGGGCATGACAATTATGTTTGTTTAATATTGTTAAGTTAGTAAAGTAGCATGAGAAGTAAAACTAATACTTAATATTAAGATAAAGCAACCTGTCCAAAGCAACCTATTAGAATCTTAAAATCGTATTAGAATTAGAGGAAGATTAAAACAACTCAAAAAATTTAAGGCTGCATACAAAGCATATATAATTAAAAGGCTTAAAAGAACTACAACAAAAACTTGATATAGTTGATTATCCACAAAGAAAAGCAGAAGTTTATAAAAGTATAAGAAGAGTCTAGTATAATCTAGAAATTCTTACAAAGTCTACAGAAGCATTTCAAAACTAATTAGCTATATTAAAAGAAAAATGAATAATATGAATCGTCCTCCTTGTCCCTATAGACAAAGACAATCACCATTTCGAAGTGTATATTGTCCTAAAATGAACAATAGGAGAAACAATTTGCGCAAAATGGAAAGATAATGAATCAATAGAAACTTGAGTTTAGCATGTTTATGATATGTTAAGAATATAATGTAGCCAGATAAAAGCAAAGAGACAAATTATGAAACAATTTTGCAAAGAGACAAATTATGACACAATTTTACATGAGTCGTAAAAATATAAATTTGTATAAGCAATATGGATGTCATGAGAAAAATAAGCATAAAATGCTATATATAAGGAGTTATAGGAAGTATAAATTATATAAGAAACACAAGAAGTTTAACATACAACCACAAAAAACTTTTAGGAAAAGAAAATATATCCCTAAGCATATTAGAAAGAGAATAAATAAACCTTGGATTAGAAGTAGGATAAAGAATATTCTTAAAGATAAAAGCAGCTATCAATGTTATCTACGTGGAAAAGTAGGATACATTGGACCTTAATGTCCAAAGTTAGGTAAGCAGCCAAGAGAAAACATACAACTAGTAGAGCATTTCCAATTAGAAGATGGTGACTTGGAATCTATTTATAACCTAGAGAGCACCCGGAGAGCACCCGGACCAAAGATGAGGAGGTTTGGGGTTAGGCATTAGGGAATGTGGATGGTGGCAGCGGCAACACAAGAAGTGGTGGGGGTTGTAGACTATGGATTTGAGAAGATGAGAGAAAGGAATTGGGAATTGGGGGGATAGGGTCGAATACTGCTCTGCTTCAAAATGGTGGCGGCTTTTTTTTAATTAATTTTTTTTAAGAACTGGCTCACAACGACGTCGTTTTTGCAAGGTTATTGAAAAAAATAAAATGCGACTAGACCAAAACACATCGTTTTGGCCAGGCGCTTAAGGAAAAATAAGAAGAAGCAGGCAGCAGAATCATCCCTTGCTGGTTCAAGCGTTTCATCAAACATTTGGTGTGCACCTGGGGGTGGAACACCACAGCCAAGTTTCTGGCAGCCATGGGATGAGGAACTCCACAGCCAAGTTTCTGGCCGCCATGGGGTCAACTAACCCCTCATCCACGGACCAAGGTTTAGACTTTAATGGGGGGAGAAATTCAGAGCAACAACTCATAAGAAAACATAATTTGTACCTCTAACTCAAACATTTTATAGAAAGAAAAAAAAAAAGTAACCCTAAAAATGGAGACACTTGACATAAAATGAGCATTCACGGGAAAATACCGCATATGATTAAGGCCATCGAAATGAGACTATTGGATGACAATACTGTGAAAATTCTATAGATTATTATAAATAAACCCAATCCTAGACATGTATTTATAAAAAAACCCACACATTATTTAAACATAGAAACACACCCAAAATCAACCCCAAAATCAACAATTGTATATTTTTTGGGTGTGTTTATAAATGAGTTTTGAGTGTGTGTAATGATGGGTTTTGGGTGTGTTTATAAAGTGTTTTGGGTGTTGGGTTTTTTTATAATTTCAGCCCCTATTTTGGGTGTTTTAGTGAAACTCCCAAAATTCTATTGCATTCCCTTTAAAAAAAAAATAAAAAAAAATTTATACAAATGATGTTGGGGAGTGGAGAATCGACCCTAAGACCTCCAATATAGGAGTAAATGCTTTTAACCACTTCACCTTCAAGCCCCTTGCATGCAATGAACTTCAACACTAAGTCAAGCATGTCAATTGCATAAGGAAACATGACCCAAATTGATTCAACAAACCACACATGTTATTTGCTAGCATAAATAGATCCAATGAATTTAGGGAACACTTGAAAGAAGCCTGAAGGGGTTCCAAGTCTAAGAATTTGGATGACATTATGAGTTAAATTGTAAGATTAGACGACTAAAATGTATGCCAAGATTTAAATAAGAAGCAAATGAATAAAATAAATGGATTTCAAATGACTCCTTGCATATAGTCATTTCAAATTCATACCAAATGTATTACATTTAGTTATTTCAAATACATTTTAGTCCTTTTTAGCAAATTTAGCTATGTGATCAAATCCAAACCCTTTCTTCCAAATACCTCCGTTCAAATGGACCCTTACATATTTTAATACTTGAATCAAAACATAAATGAGATCATAAGTACCCAACAATTGAAAATTGACAAACCACTAGCATTGGAATTAGCTTTTGTTTCTACAACCACAGGCACTCACATCCAACTTACAAAATCTAAACAAGAACTTCGAATGCAAACCACTAGTATGAATTTACACATACATCAAACAAGTCCATTCTTTATACTAAGCATATCTGAACAATTACTCTAGGCAGAACACAATCAGAATAATTTGTAAATCATGTAGCACTAAATAACCTAGGAAATAATTAAGAGGAAAAAAAATAGGGAAAAAATACAAGAAAATGAGTGGATAATAAAATTGAGAACCCGTAGTGAAGTATTTAAAAAAATATATATATTTCATAGGATTCAGCCCAAATGAGGGGAGTATTCATAAAGAAGGACACAATTTTTAGTATTTTGACAATAATGCCATTTTTAGATTGTCTAATGTCACAACCCGCATATTGAAGGCTCAACCCAACAACTATTGGGCCAACCTAGAGGATCCATTTGTGAAGGTCAAGCCCCACAAGAGAAGCTCAAGGCCCACCCCATCGGATGGATCATCCTAGATCTCTTAGCCCACATGTCTAGATTCAATGTACAGTAGTAGGTAGATTCCAGATGGTTAGGTAGCAGTCGATCCTAGCCCTCTATTGTGGTGGTAGGTGGGATAGGATCACTATATAAGGAGGATGTCTCATTGTGTATCCTCACCTCACAACTTGTAAAGTATTGAGTAGCAATACAAGCATATATTCTCCCAAACTCTCTTGTGCGTTCTTATTGTTCTTGCTCTTGCTTTTGTGTTCTTGCTTGGTTCGATCTTATTTTGTAGGAAGGAAGGCTGACTTAGCTTGTTCGAGAGGCGATCAAGTCTAAGGCCGCACGGAAGGAAGACTTCGAAAAAGTCATCCCGTGATAGTTGGTATTAGAGCGAAAGCTTGAATCATTTGAAGAAGCATGTCGAAGAGCGGATCCGATGTGGAGACCGATATGTCCAAGGTCAACTTGGATTGTAGGGGCAAATCAAAGAAGGACCGATCCAAAGATGTGGTAGCAGGGATGGAGAAGCGGCTTTCAAAGATGGAGAATGCCATGGTCGAGTTCGATCAACGACTCGAGGAAGATGTCCTTACGAAGGAAGGCTTTGGAGCCGTGGTGGAAGAGCTTCAAGGCCAATTTCAGGGAGCCCTCAACTCCATGCTGGACACAGTCAAGTTGGATGTCCAAACCCAACTAGATCATCTCATGGCGGAGCTTACTGCACTTCGTGATGAAGTGAAGGATGTGAAGGGAGATTGGGCCTTGTGCAAAAAAGCTGTCTTGAACAAGACCCGAACTCCGAAGGAACCCAAGGTGTTAGATTCTTTCAAGCCCAAATCCTATAATGGGAAGAGGGAGGCGAAGGAGCTGGACATGTTTTTGTGGAATATCGAAAGGTATTTCAAGTATCTCAAGCTAGAGGATGATAAGCCCAAGATTATTACAGCAACGTTGTTTCTCACCAACAATGCTCTCATGTGGTGGTGTCGCCGATCCATGGAGATCGACCAAGGTACGTTTACACTTGAGACTTGGGATGAATTTAAGAAGGATATTATGTTGCATTTCTATCCAGAAAATGCCAAGTATGAGGCAAAGGAGAAGTTGAGATGGCTAAAGCAAACGGGGAGCGTGAAGGACTATGTCAGCGGCAATTGCTGCAACTGAGTCTCTTGTGGAGTTCAAGAAGACTGATCAAAGCGACTCCAAGTTCAATGATGAGCCCAAGATTATTACAGCAACGTTGTTTCTCACCGACAATGCTCTCATGTGGTGGTGTCGCCGATCCATGGAGATCGACCAAGGTACGTTTACACTTGAGACTTGGGATGAATTTAAGAAGGATATTATGTTGCATTTCTATCCAGAAAATGCCAAGTATGAGGCAAAGGAGAAGTTGAGATGGCTAAAGCAAACGGGGAGCGTGAAAGACTATGTCAGCGGCAATTGCTGCAACTGAGTCTCTTGTGGAGTTCAAGAAGAATGATCAAAGCGACTCCAAGTTCAAAGGAAAGAAAGGTGGCAGTGGATCCGGTGGGGGAGACAACAAGCCAAAAGAGGGTAGTAAGTCAGGAGACAAGTCTGACAGTCACAAGTCATCCGTGAAAAAGAATGACAAAGGTGACAAGGGGAAGGACAAGTCAAAGCTAGCTTGCTACTTGTGCGATGGGGCGCACATGATGCGGGATTGTCCACAAAAGAAAGCCTTGAATGCCATGAACCAAGAGAAGGAAGAGGAGGCCGACAGGGAAGCAGGAATGAGGGCCATTCACCGCTTCAATGCCCTATAGGCCAAAGTCGCTCAACCACAGGTTCAAGCTAAAGGAGTGATGTGTAACAACCCGAAACTAAATTAATTTTTAATTATCAATTTATTCTGGGAAAAGACTATTTTGCCCATCGAATATTTTATTAGTATAAAAGTTGACTTTTTGAGTGGGAAGGAATTTGGAAATTTCAATTGGACCGTTGCGTAAAGCACGTCGAGATGAGTTCATAGACACGTAGTGGGCTCGAAATCCGAGTTGTAACGAGAAAGATATGATCAAAAATAGGCTAGTGGCATAACTGTTGTCTGCCGCGCAAATCTCACGGCCTGGAGTTCCGGGCCGAGGGGATATGCGTTGACACGCGGCTTCCTGCTTTTGGGTGCGGTGCGGTTGTGCGCGGGCGTGCCAGCACGGTCTACCGTGCGTTAAGATGTTGATGAGTGTAGGATGGATAAGTGGTGCGCCTGTTTGAACTCGTCTTCTAATCAAACGATTGTAGCCGAGAGAGGAACTAGTCTCGGCTATTAGGTTCACGGCCTGAACTACAAGGCCGTTGAGTGATGGTGTTGGTGGTGGGTTTTGGGCGGTGCTCCGGCGCGTTGCTCAGGGAGCGACGGTCGTATGATATATGGGGTGAGTGAACGAACAACAGGGATGGTGCTCCGGCGCCTTGAAAATCAAGGGTCGTATGATATATTGATGAATGAATTTTCCTTACAGTCTAACACTACTCCTAGGAAAGCAAGTAAAGATATTGAAAGTGCATTACAGGAAAAAATAAGTTGCTCCGTGGGAGGCTTTGGTTTGGTGTTTGAACCCTTTGAATGTAGCTTGAGCCTTGTATTTATAGGAAGAGTTCCTGGAGGAGTAATCGAGGCTGAAAATCTGCATGGTGGAGCCTGATTAGAGCAAGTGGGTAGTCCAATCGACATTTGGGATCGTGAAG
>NW_018921558.1:5839-31366 GCF_002207925.1 Prunus avium | reverse complement strand
CTTAATTATAGAATTTAATAAAAACTATAACTAAAATGTGAAGAAACATTTAAATAAATAAAGTAAATATTTCACATAGAATATTCGAAACAACAACATCTGAAAGCTTGAAATAGTTATATTATTTTACAAGCCAGAACTACTAAAGAGTTTACTAAAAGAGTAACTCATTATTTATCCACAAGCTAGGTACACAGTACATTCTTATAAATATGCCAAAATCATCACAAGCTCTGGCTTTCAGGTTCGTTACCTGCAAAATCTATTAGGGGGTGAGTGAAACCACAGCTCAGTAGGGACATAAATCTTTTTACATGAAATTGATATAATTAAATTAGGTGACAAATAATCACACATCCAAATAGCACATAATAATAATGCATGATTGCACTTCAACTAATCCCGTTAATTCATATAACTGGACAAGCAGACCTGCACGTCCCATACCATGCTTATACCACTTGGTCCCGAATGCCCATTTATATGAACTAACACCCATTTCAATCATCCCATAATTCCCCTTTTGTTAGTCATCTTGTCTAACTCCCTTTCTCCAGTCCCGAATCACCCAATAAAAACCATGTGCATTGTGGGATCCCTGAGACCTGGTACCTGCCAAGAGTTAGACTCAACTACACGAAAGACTATTCCATTACCCTCATCATTATTATCTCCAACCAACATCTCCAACTAATTTCCATGACATGATATAATTATGCATTTCACAAATCCATATATCCCACCACAATGTAGCTATTCAAAATATCATCAATGTACCAACATTGTTCAATCAATCAAGAACACATAAACATTCAATTGTAACAAGAATATTAATCAAATAATCATATCACGAATAATATATGTTGTTCACAAAATTTAATTAAATCAATCTATGCAAAAGGCCCCCAAGAAACCCCTACCTCGTACACAAGCTACGACCTCTAACTTCTCCTGAGAATTTGATCACCACTTGCTTTCTCTTCTTTTCTATCTCTCTATCTCACTTTAATTTTTTCCTCTTCTCTTTGGCAATCGTCCTATGTTTTTAAAACCAAAGACCCCTATTTATAGTAAGCATTATGGCGGCAAACCAACAGATAACTTCAACGTTTTTAGGATCACCTCCTTAAGTAACTTTTCCTTCACTCCAAATCAATAGAAAGATAGGAAGATATAGAGTGAAGACACGTAGTGATGATTCAACTTTCTAAATCATTGACACATAACTAGTTTGTAAGTGAATATGCAAGTGAATCATCAATTGCATAATTGTTTGACACCTTTTGACTACGTGGAGTTTAAAGAGAATTCTAATGCATGAATTTTTAATGGCTATGCATGAGATGCTATTAACTAATATTAATTTTAAAGCCAATTTTGAGAAAATCATCAAAATAATGAATTGGCACTTAGGTGAAGCATTAAAATAAAACATAGTTTTTCATAAACGTAGTTGAATAAAGTGTTCCACTCGTCGAGTAGTAGCTATAGCCGGAAGGGTGGCCCTCGATTTTGAAGTTTTTTCGGCCGCCGGTATCGCTTAGGACAGCCACGCGCTGCTAGCGCGTGTGGCGGCGCGTGGGCATTGTAGCGGAGGTGCATTGTGTCCCAATGTGATGTCCTGGTTGTCACGAGCGCGTAGGTGTGCTCGGATTCCAATTCAGATGTCGTTTGAACCTCGAACGGATTACGCCTATTACGCATCATTCGGGTTCGATATGTTTGAACTCTTGGATCGTCTCTGATTTAATATATGTTGATCAGGGCATTCCTAGGATCGTGTAGGAACTCGCGGATCGTGAATTGAAGCCCAGATGTTCCGATTCAATAGTTTAAAGTTTGCATTTTACAATAACCGTCCAATACCCGGCCGCCGGTATCGCTTAGGACACCCACGCGCTGCTAGCGCGTGTGGCGGCGCGTGGGCATTGTAGCGGAGGTGCATTGTGTCCCAATGTGATGTCCTGGTTGTCACGAGCGCGTAGGTGTGCTCGGATTCCAATTCAGATGTCGTTTGAACCTCGAACGGATTACGCCTATTACGCATCATTCGGGTTCGATATGTTTGAACTCTTGGATCGTCTCCGATTTAATATATGTTGATCGGGGCATTCCTAGGATCGTGTAGGAACTCGCGGATCGTGAATTGAAGCCCAGATGTTCCGATTCAATAGTTTAAAGTTTGCGTTTTACAATAACCGTCCAATCGTGCGATCGTGGGCGCTCCGACTGTTCGATTTGGACCAAACTTGCAGGGTATGTTTAGTAAACTGTGTTGAACCTATAGGAAATCCCGGATTAGAAATTGGAGGTCGTGGACCCCACAGGGTATGGGTTGACCATTATTGGAATTTATTGCTTATCGAGTCTCGGGTCTTTTCGGACCGTTCTAATCGCTAGAAAGGTTGAAAATGGGCCTAAGAACTTTTCTAAATTTCGCACACGCACTTTTAGAAGTCGGGGGTCAGGGTTTTGGATTAAACAGTTATGTTAAGCAATTTTATTAATTAAATATTGTAATTGCCTAAATAGGTACTCGGGCACCGTTAGACCTGCAGGAGAGACCCTTAAATGGTCAAGCTAGCTCGGACGCCCAGTGAGTGGACTTTTATTTTCAAAATGAATTTTCTGCAATTAAACTTTCATGAATGTATTTTAATGAATTGTTTACGATTGTTACTTTCCAAGCATGAATAATTGAATTTAGATATTTCTTAATTATATGTCGTCACGTTTAAATGTGAATGACTTGGAAAGTAGGAATTGAGGTGGTAACCGGATTTAATGGTTTGATGAGAAATAAAATGGTAGTTTTCCAATAAAGGCATGTATTCTTTTTAAACCACCATAGGTACCCATGTTGCCTTCGGTTATAAAGTCATGTTGCCTTCAGATTATTGTTGCCTTCGAATTATTGTTGCCTTCGATTATGTCAGCGCGTTTGACAGTGCCCCATGAGTCTTAGGGATATCCGGACTGTGTAGAGCGTGGAATGCAGATCACGTGGACTAAATGTCTCCTGAATCCTGCGAGGAATATGGCTCGGGTCGACTTTGTGTTACCAAGGCCTGCGAGGATGTGTCACATCATATGACACAAGGAATTGACGGTTTAAATGTGGGAATTAGGTAGATAATCATGGAATTGACGGATATATAATGGATACACCGAGGTGAAAAAAATTTATTTCTTTATAATGTTTTCAAAATGTCTCGTTGTTTTGAGTTAATATTATGTATATAAATATGCATGTCTTAGCAAGTTCTTGTACAAATATAGGAAATGAATATAATCAAATTTCTAAATGTTTTAACAGTGGGGTTAGTACTTTCGTATTCTATTTTCCAAAACCTTATTTTTGTCCACTCGCACTTTTAAATGTTTTGCGCCCCCAGGCAGTAGTCGTGTACCAGAGTGCAACCACCGGGCAGTCACCACTCCTCACTCATCCTTTCCACTATGTAGGATTTCTTTTGTAATCGAACTATTCCTGTAAATTAAACTGATTAGTTGCTCTGAAATTGCCCTAGGATTTCTGTAAGGCTTGAGGCCATAAAGTTTTAGTATTTGATTGCATGAATCCTTTTATTGTGCATGCTGAACGTTGGGGTTATAAAATTATTTTTCGTGTAGGTGCAAATTTTCGAGTAACGTGCATTTACAGGGGAGACTGCCGAATTTTCAACAAAAGTCAAACCCTAAAGAAACTTTTGTCTTGTTAGAAGGGCAATTTGGTCACTTCTGACAGGACCCGACCTAAATTCCACTTTGGAATCCGAGGAAAACCCTATGCGTGTCCAACACCTGGCGGGTGCTGGGCACAAATGACCAAATTGCCCTTCTAACCAAAAATCAAGTTTATTTCAAGTTCAACTTCTACCAAAAATTCGGCAGAGTCTCCTCTGTAAATAGTTCATTTCCCAAAAATTTCCACCTGTCAAACAAGTATATATATATATATATATATATATATAAAACCCAACTGCGTTTTCAGTTTACATCCAAGCAATTCAGCTAAACTAAACAACCTCAAGCCATACAGAAAGTCCTAGGGCAATTCATCAGAGCAAGCTAATTTCGATATTTACAATGAAACAGTTTGAAAACAAGAGAATTCCTACATAAGGGAAGGATGGGATGGAACGTGGAGTTTGCCCTGTGATGGCGCTCTGGTGCACGTCTAATGCCTGGGGGCGCAAAACGTTCAAAAATGTGAGTGGACAAAAATAAAGTTTCGGAAAATAGTATAAGAACATACTAACCCCTTCGTAAAAACATTTAGAAAAGTTAATCAAATTGCCTACTATATTCGTACAAGAGTCAAGCATGCATATTTATATTTATATTTATATAAACATTCAATCATTTAAACAAATTATCAAACCAATTAAAATCCTAAAAAAGAAATAATTTTCTACCACCTAGGTGTACCCATTATATTTCCGTCAATTCCTTAAGTTTCCGTCAATTCCTCGCGCCACCGAAGCGACACGTCCTTGCAAGCCTCGGGAACACAAGGTCACCCGAGCCGCAATCCTCGCTGGACTCAGGAGACATTTGGTCAACCTGATCCGCATTCCTCGCTCCCACAGTCCAGATATCCTTAAAACTCATGGGGCAAAAGTCAAACGCGTTGACTAAATCGAAGGCAACCATTTTTATTCCAAAGGCAACATTAAATCCGAGGCAACTTTTTATTCCAAGGCAACACATATACTGAGGCAACATTTTATAATTCCTGGGTACCTATGGTGGTTTAAAATAATTATATATTTCTGAAAAAGATTAAAGTTTATAAAACTATTTCTTAGTTATCCTTAAATCCTGCTGCCAATCATGAAAACTATAATTTATTTTTCATTAAACCATTTGTTCCCGCAATCATCTCAATATCTACCTTTCAAGCCCTTTGCATTTCCAACATGGCAGCACATAAATAAAAATATTCAAATCCAACCAATCATGCTTGGAAAACCATAGTCAATAAAACTTATTCAAGATCAAATAATGAAACTTAATTGCATAAAATCATTTATAAAACAAAAGTCCACTCACTGAGCGTCCGAACTAGCTGGACCTTTTGAGGGTCCCTCCTGCGGGTCAGCAGGTGCCCGAGTACCTATTTAAGCCATTATAAATATTTAATCAATAAACTGCTTGACATAAATATTTAATTCAAAACCCCGACCCCCGGCTCCTAGAAGTGCGTGCATCAAGTTTGAAGTCATTCCTATGCCCACATAAGCTTTTCCGAAGATTAGAACGGTCTAAAAAGACCCGAGACTCAAAGAGCAATAAATTCTCAAAAAGTCAACCCGGGACCCTGTGGGATCCAAGACCTCCAAATTCCGATCCGAGAGTTCCTAGAGGTTCCATTATATTTAGGAAACATGTCCCGAGACTTTGATCTCGATCGAACGGTCGGATTAATCACGATCGGACGATCGAACGGTTATTGTTTTATTAAACTTTGAAATATAGAATCGGAATATCCGAGACTCTGATTCACGATCCGCGAAATCCTACTTTATCCTAGGAGTGTTTAGATCAACATATATTAAATTGGAAGCGATCCAACGGTTCTAACGTATCGAACCCGGATAACGCACAATATGCAAAATTCGTTCGGGGTTCAACCGGTATCCGAATTGGAATCCGAACACACCTACGCGCTCGTGACAACTAGAGTATCACATCGGGACAAAATGCCCTTTTGCTACAGTGCCCACGCGCCGCCACACGCTGTATCCTAGGCAATAGTTGCTGCCGGAAAAACCTTAAAATTGAGGGCCAAGATTCCTATCCTAGGTTTAGAACATCGATTGGAGCCACTTTTGTTCTTGGACCTACCCCGAAAAAGGGGCGGATGTGGCCGGAATTTCAATTTGAAAACCGACCAAAATTCAATTAGAGATTTGATCTACCTAGACTAAAAATCGTTCCAATCCTACCCAACCATCAGCTAGAGCTCGAAGAGTAGATGAAAATCCATACCTTGATTGCCGGGATTGGTGGTCGGAGGACGGAGAAGGCGGTGGCGGCCCAGTCCTTTTGGCGTCGGTTTCGTGGGTTGAGGTGGCTGGATGTGGTGGTTATGGAGGTAGGGAGGTGGCTGGAAAAAAAAAAAATGAAGGGGGGTGTTTTCTGTGACAGGGGAGAGAGAAAAAGGAATTTGCCCTTTTTTTTTTTTCTGGGTTATTACAATGTACGCTGCTTAGAAAAATTTCGTCCTTGAAATTTCCGTACTTGTCACTCAAAGAGATAAGGGTATTGATACCGCGTTTGGTCATCGGGTTCTCAAATAGCCTCTTCTACATTATGACTCCTCCACAAGACGTTCACCAGTGGAATCTCTCTTGAACGCAACACTTGCGTCTTCCAATATGAACCGGTTGCTCCACATAACTCAAATCATCCTCCAATTATGTTGCTTGTTCTTCCAGAACATGGGAAGAGTTAGAGATATACTTCCAGAGCATAGAGACATGGAATACATCATGCAGCCGGGAAATGTCTGAAGGCAAGGCAAGTCTATACGTCACTGGGCCCACACGCTCTACAATCTCATACGGCCCAATATAGTGATGGCTTAACTTTCCTCGCTTCCCGAATCTAACCACACCTTTCCAAGGTGACAACTTTAAGAACACCCAATCACCAACCTCAAACTGAAGATCTTTTCTTCTATTATTCGCATAGCTCTTTTGTCGATCCTGGGCTGCCTTGAGCCTTTCTTCTTCGTCGCCTCAATATCCTCAGATACTTCCAATCTTTGCTCACCTACTTCATCCCAATACAACGGAGTCCTACACTGTCTTCCATACAAAGATTCGTATGGTGACATCCCAATACTTGCCTGATAGCTGTTATTGTACGCAAACTCCATAAGCGATAGTTTCTCATCCCAGTCACCCCGAAACTGCAATGCACAGGCTCTCAACATATCCTCCAAAGTCTAAATCTTCCTTTCTGATTGTCCATCAGTCTGGGGGTGGAATGTAGTACCAAACCGTAATTGAGTTCCAAAGGCTTCATTTAACTTCGTCCAAAAACGAGATGTGAATCTAGGATCTCTGTCCGAAACAATGAACACTGGCACCCCATGAAGTCTCAGTATCTCATCTATAAAAATCTTGGCCAGTTTATTTAAGGTATAAGTCGCTTTCACTGGCAGAAAATGAGCGGACTTGGTGAGTCGATCCACAACTACCCATACTCCATCATGTTTGCTCCGTGTTCGAGGACGCTTGAACACGAAATCCATAGTGATGTGCTCCCACTTCCACTCAGGAATCGGAAGTGGTTGCAACAACCCCGATGGTTTCTGCCGTTCTGCCTTTACTTGCTGACAAATCAGACACCTACTGACATACTCTGCTATTTCTTTCTTCATATAAGGCCACCAATAGAGTTTTCTTAGGGTACGGTACATCTTTGTACTGCCAGGATGCATGGCAAAAGCTGAACTGTGAGCCTCTTGAAGAATTTCTCTCTTCAATGTTTCATCTTCAGGAACATACAATCTAGTACCCACCATTAAAGCTCTATCATTTCTTATCGAGTAATCCGTCCTGGTGCCATTCTCAACATCTAATCTCAATGTATAGATCCACAGATCCTGCAACTGGGCTGCAATTATTAGTTCCACTAGCACTGGTCTCACATAAAGAGTAGCCAACAAGGCTCCTGGTTCATCCATACCTAGCCCAACTCTCAATTTCCTCATCTCAGCCAGCAATGGAAGATACCTCCCTCGGAAGTAAGCTACAGATCTAGATGACTTCCTGCTGAGAGCATTCGCTACCACATTAGCTCTCCCAGGATGATGCTCAATAGTACAGTCCTAGTCCTTAATTAACTCTAACAACCTTCTTTGTCTCAAGTTCAGTTCCTTCTAGGTGAACAGATACTTCATACTTTTATGGTCCGTGAAAATTTGACACGTTTCTCCATAGAGATAGTGCCGCCAAATCTTTAAAGCGAACACTACAGCAGCAAGTTCCAAATCACATGTAGGATAATTCAACTCATGCTTCTTGAGTTGCCTAGAAGCATAAGCGATTACCCTACCATGTTGCATCAACACACAACCTAATCCTTGTCGAGATGCATCACTGTAGATAACAAAGTTGCCACTTCCGTCCGGAAGTATCAATACCGGAGCAGTGGTCAACCTGGTTTTGAGTTCATTAAAGCTCTCTTCACACTCATCTGACCATTCGAATTTAACTCCCTTTCTTGTCAAACGAGTGAGAGGTGCCACTATAGTAGAGAAACCCTCCACAAAGAGACGATACAAAGCGATCCAAGTAACGTCGGAACACTCTGTTCATGAGATCCATAAAAGCATTTGGCGCATTAGTCAGCCCAAACGGCATCACCAAGAATTCATAATGACCATATCTTGTCCGAAAAGCCGTCTTAGGTACATCCTCTTATTTGATCCTCAACTGATGATAACCTGATCTCAAGTCAATCTTAGAGAATACCTTGGCACCTTTCAACTGATCAAACAAATCGTCAAAACGCGGCAACGGGTACTTGTTCCACACAATAACCTTGTTCAACTGTCTATAATCAATGCATAACCTCATTGTGCCATCCTTCTGCTTCACGAATAGAACTGGTGCGCCCCAAGGAGAAAAACTAGGTCGGATGAAACCCTTAAACAGCAGCTCCTGCAACTGAGTCTTCAATTCCCTTAATTCAACTGGTGCCATTTTATACGGCGCCTGGGAGATAGGATTTGTTCCTGGAACAAGCTCAATAGTGAACTCAATCTCCCGGTGAGGAGGTAATCCCGAAAGGTCTTCTGGAAATACATTTGGGAATTCCCGTGCCACTAGAATATCCTCCAACCTCAATCCATTATCCCGGGTATCAATTATGTGTGCCATATATCCAGAACATCCCTTCCTAAGCAACCGTCTCGCCGTCATGGCTGAAATGAGGCAAGATGGAAGAACTATGCGCTGCCCGAGAAAAGTCAACTCAGGTCATCCAGGACTACGGAATATGACCTCCTTCCAAAAACAATCTACTAAGGCATGGTGCTTGGCTAACCAATCCATGCCCAGAATAACATCGAAGTCTACCATATCCAGGGGAATCAAATCTGCCTCCAACAGTACATCCCCTACCAATACCATACTACCCCTATACACTGTACCCACCATAAAGACATCTCCCGTAGGTATAGAAATTGCCAGCCTATTTCGTAGAGCTGTGTGTCTCACATTCGCATTGTGGGCAAAACTATGTGCAACAAAAGAGTGTGTAGCCTCGGGTCAATCAGTGCCCGTGCAGGAATCCTAAAGATTGGTAGCATATCTATGATCACATCTGGTAACGCCTGTGCCTCCTGCTGTGACATGTTGTACACTCTACTTGTAGCTCTGGAACGTCCACCACGTCCCCACTGCTGACTGCCACCTCTACTAGCTATACTGGTCTGGGCCCCACTGCTGGATGAGGCCCTGCGGTGTCCCCTGTGCTCTGCCCTGTACACCAGTCCCCTGGGTCGGCCTAGCAGTAATTTCTCTGCCCTGGAGGAGCATCGGGCACTCCCTCCGAAAATGCCCAGACTGACCACAATGATAGCACCTAGTGGCACCCTGCTGACAAGGCCTGGTATGGTACCTATCACACAAAGCGCACTAAGGGCAACTGGTTGTAGCTGTCTCCCAGAACCTCTAATTGTACCACCTCCAGAACAGTTCCCAAAACTACCACTCTTATTAGACCCTCCACTTAAACTCACTCCAGCTCGAAAACCTCCATAGCTGCAGCCGCTGGATGATCCAGAGCTGAAACTACCCCTCTTGGATGACCCCTGATTGGGACCACCCATGTCATACTGTCGCCTACGGGAATCACCCATCCCCGAACCATCATCTGACTGCTCTCGATAAGCGAGGCAGACATAACCAGATCTCCAAAGTTAGTCAACCGTTGTCCTATCACGATGTCACATATGAATGTTTTCAACCCTCTGGTGAACAATTGACACTTTTTCCTTTCATTCGCTACCAATGGAGTATAGTACTTGGACAATTCATTGAATTTCTTTTTGTATTCCAATACTGTCATCACACCCTGTTCCAACTGAAGAAACTCCTCCATTTTCATGTTCTGATAAGCGAGTGGATAGAACTGCCCATCAAATGCTGCTATGAAAATTGGCCATGTAATGGCTGACGGATCCTGATACCGTCTCCTGAATGACTCCCACTAGTATCTAGCATTCCTGGCCAAAAATAAGGTAGCCAGGACCACTCTACGTTCCTGTGGGACATCCATTACCTCCATGATTCTTTCCATATTCTCTATCCACTCCTCTACTACGGCTAGGTCACCATCCCCATCAAATTATGTGGCTCCAATTCTCCTAGCTTGATCAGCATAGTTTAGGGATGGATCTCTAGAATGCCTAATCCTAGATAGAGCTTGGGTCAATAGCTCCAGTGTTTGCTGGAAATTAGGGTCAATCGGAAAGGTGGGCATCACCGGTATAGCCCCTACTGGGCCTCCAACAAATGACTGTTCCACCAGTTACAGTGCCGGTTCAAGAATTGGGAATTCCTTTGGTTCGAGCTGGGGATCCTGTCCCTCTACGAGTGCCACCACGTTTAGGGCCCATGATTCTGTCACAAGAAACATAAATTCATTAAAACTGGGATGCACATAGAGTGCAGAGTCTACAGGAAGTTAAACCTAATGCTCTGATACCAAATTGTCACATCCCGGAATCGGCTTCGCCGTAGCATGATATTTTCTGCTTTGGGCCCCCCTCTCTGCTCTCACGGTTTTGTTTCTGAGAACTCACGAGCAACTTCCCAGTGGGTCACCCATCCTGGGATTGCTCTAGCCCCAACTCGCTTAACTTCGAAGTTCTCATGACTCCGAAGGCAGTGAGCTCCCAAAAGGTCTCGTGCTAGATGGAGGTGGGCATGTACATATAAGGCACATCACCCCTTCTCCATTAGTCGATGTGGAATGTTACAATTCACCCCCCTTAGGGGCCCTACGTCCTCGTCGACACACTCGCACCACACAGCAGAGTGGCTCTGATACCAAATTGTCACATTCAGGATCGCTCTGCCGTAGAACGATATTATCCACTTTAGGCCCCCCTCTCTGCCCTCACGGTTTTGTTTCTGGGAACTCACGAGCAACTTCCCAGTGGGTCACCCATCCTGAGATTGCTCTAGCCCCAACTCTCCCATGACTCCGAAGCCAGTAAGCTCCCAAAAGGTCTCGTGCTAGATGGAGGTGGTCATGTACATATAAGGCACATCACCTCCTCTCCGTTGGTCGATGTGGGATCTTACAATCCACCCCCCTTAGGTGCCCAACGTCCTCATCGGCACACTCGCGCCACATGACAGAGTGGCTCTGATACCATTCAGTCACATCTCGGAATCGACTCCACCATAGCACGATATTATCCGTTTTAGGCCCCCCTCTATGCCCTCACGGTTTTGTTTTTGGGAACTCGTGAGCAACTTCCCAGTGGGTCACCCATCTTGGGATTGCTCTAGCCCCAACTCGCTTAACTTTGAAGTTCCCATGACTTCGAAGCCAGTGAGCTCCCAAAAGGCCTCATGCTAGATGGAGGTGGGCATGTACATATAAGGCACATCACCCCCTCTCCATTGGTCGATGTGGGATGTTACAATATGTGCCCGGCACCCGCCAGGTGTTGGACACACACAGGGTTCGGCTCAGATTCCAAAGTGGAATTTGGGTCGGGTCCTATCATGATGTTCGTCGACGCCATGGTGAATGGCAAGACAACCCGTTGTCCGGTGGATACGGGTGCCTCGCACAACTTTATGTCAGTGTAGGAAGCAAAGAGACTTGGGCGTCGAGTCTTGAAGGAAGCAAGCAGTATGAAGACGGTGAATTCGACTGCCAAACCAATTGATGGAGTAGCTCATAGTGTGGTGCAACACATTGCTACTTGGAAGGGAGTAGCTGACTTCTTCGTGATATCGATGGATGACTACGATGTCGTGCTAGGAATGGAGTTCATGGACAAGGTAAAGGCATTTCATATTCCATTTTACAGTACTATGTGCATAGCACAGGGTGGAGCAATGCCATGCATGGTGCCAGTGGTGAGGCAACAAGGTGAGTCAAAGCTTTTGTTAGCCATGCAACTTTCCAAGTCTTGGAAGAAGGGTGAACCGACGTTCCTTGAAACTATGAAGATGGATATAGTTGAGAAGGAAGTCCAACCAGTCCCAAGAGCTGTGGAGGCAGTCATTAAGGAGTTTGCAGATGTCATGCCACAGGAGCTGCCCAACACCTTACCACCTAGGAGAGAGGTGGATCATGCCATTGAGTTGGAATCGGGTGCCAAGCCCCCTGCCAAAGCGCCGTATCGGATGGCACCTCCTGAGTTGGAGGAATTGAGGAAGCAATTGAAGCAGTTGCTGGACGCTAGGTACATCCAACCATACAAAGCCCCTTATGGTGCCCCAGTCTTGTTCCAGAAAAAGAAAGAAGGGACATTGAGGTTGTGCATCGACTACTGAGCGCTAAACAAGGTGACCATAGAAAACAAGTATCCAATCCCATTGATTGCAGATTTGTTTATTCAGTTGGGAGGAGCGAGGTACTTCACCAAGCTGGACCTGCACTCAGGATACTATCAAGTGAGGATCGCACCGGGAGATGAATTGAAGACCGCATGTGTGACAAGATACGGGTCTTACAAGTTCCTTGTCATGTCATTCGGCCTGACTAACGCCCCTGCAACCTTTTGCACTCTCATGAACAAGGTATTCCATCCTTTCTTGGACAAGTTTGTTGTGGTTTACATCGACGATATTGTGGTGTACAACAATTCTCTGGAGGAGCACCTCGAGCACTTGCAGAAGGTGTTCCAAATTCTGAGGGACAACAAGCTATATGTGAAGAAGGAGAAGTGCTCATTACAAGAAACGAGGTGGACAATTGCTCATGGAGGAGGGCAAGGTGCGAGCCATTCAAGAGTGGGAACCACCAACCAAGATACCTGAGCTGCGGTCTTTCCTTGGATTGGTCAACTATTATCGTAGGTTCATCAAGGGATATTCAGCCATTGCCGCCCGCTTGACGGATTTGCCGAAGAAGAACAAGACGTGGCAATGGACGCCACTATCCCAACATGCCTTCGACGAGTTGAAGAGGGCACTTATGGAGGAACTAGTGCTGAGACTACCCGATCTTACCAAACCTTTTGAGGTACATACTGATGCATCAGATTTTGTTATTGGTGGTGTACTCATGCAGGATGGACATCCATTGGCTTTCAAGAGTAGGAAGCTCAATGACACTGAACGGAGGTATACCATTCAAGAGAAGGAGATGACAGTCATAGTGCACTGCTTGCAGACTTGGAAGCACTACCTACTTGGTTCTCAGTTCGTGGTCAAGGCTGATAATGTTGCCATAAGCTACTTTCAGTCCCAACAGAAGTTGTCACCCAAGCAGGCAAGGTGGCAAGACTTCTTGATGGAGTTCAACTACAAATTGGAGTACAAGCAAGGGAAGACGAATGTCGTTGCCAATGCCTTAAGCCGGAAGGCCACACTCACAGCTGTTGTACAACCTCAAAGTTCTCTCATGCAGAGGACATGAGAGGGCTTGTTGCATGATCCCCAAGCCAAAAGTTTGTTGGAGCTTGTCAAGGATGGAAGGACAAGAAGATTTTGGCTTGATGATGGTGTTCTCTATGCAACAGGGAAGAGAATCTATGTTCCAAGGTGGGACAATCTGAGGCGAGAGCTACTGAAGGAGTGTCACGACTCAAAGTGGAGGAGACATCCGGTAATTCATCGAACTTTAGTATTGATAAGTGAAGCTTACTACTGGCTACAGATGCGGAAAGATGTAAACTCGTTCGTGAGTCTACCTAAGTCAGAAGGGTATGGCTCAATTTTGGTGGTGGTCGACAGGTTCACCAAGTATGCTACCTTCATCCCCACACTAACGGATTGCAACGCGGAGGAAGCTGCATGCTTGTTTCTAAAGCATGTGGTGAAGTATTGGCGGATCCCCAAGAGTATTATCAATGACCGTGACACTCGCTTCACTGGTAAACTTTGGACGGAGCTCTTTAGGCTACTTGGCTCACAACTGAACTTCTCTACCAGCTTTCACCCACAGACAGATGGTCAGACGAAATGGGTGAATGCATTGTTGGAGTTATACTTGAGGTACTATGTGAGTGTCAACCAATGAGATTGGGCAAAGTTGTTGGATATTGCTCAGTTCTCATACAACTTGCAGTGATCGGAGTCGACAGGGTCAAGTGTTGGCAACTGGACAACAACCTATGACACCGAACATAGTGGTGTCAGGCTACACGGGGAGTAGCCCTGCTACATACAAGACGGCCAAGGATTGGCAGGTGACTAATGAGCTGGCTCAAGCTCAATTGGAGAAAACAACTCGGAAGATGAAGAAATGGGCAGACAAGCATCGACGAGATGTCGTGTTCCAACCAGGTGATATGGTCTTTGTGAAGCTCAATCCCTCTCAACACAAGTCCACTAGAAAGGTACATAAGGCGTTGCTGAGGAGATATGAAGGCCCATTTCCTATCCTCCGAACCGTGGGAAGAGCTGCTTACCGTGTGGAACAACCGCCACGATTGAAGATTCATCCGGTGTTTCACGTGAGCAACCTCAAGCCCTGCCATGCTGACCTCGAGGAGCCAAATCGTGGGGAGTCTCAACAAGCTCCACCTTTAATGATGACTTCATTTGATAAGGAGGTCGAGTGCATCATGGACAAGCGTGAGGTGCGAAGCAAAGGTGTACCGAGGTACTTTGAGTACTTTGTCAAATGGAAGGGTCTGCCAGAGTCCGAAGGTAATTGGGAGAAAGAAGAGTCCTTGTGGCAGTACAAGGACAAGATCGAAGCATTCGAACGAGAAGGAACTACCCCGGTGACGAGGACGACGTCACCGAATTAGGTGAGGGAGAATGTCATGGCCCGCATGTTGAAGGCTCAACCCAACAACTATGTGGCCAACCTAGAGGATCCATTTGTGAAGGTCAAGCCCCATAAGAGAAGCTCAAGACCCAGCCCGTCGGATGGATCATTCTACATCTCTTAGCCCACATGTCTAGATTCAATGTACAGTAGTAGGTAGTTTCCGGATGGTTAGGTAGCAGTCGATCTTGGCCCTCTATTGTGGTGGTAGGTGGGATAGGATCACTATATAAGGAGGATGTCTCATTATGTATCCTCACCTCACAACTTGTAAAGCATTGAGTAGCAATACAAGCATATATTCTCCCAAACTCTCTTGTGCGTTCTTATCGTTCTTGCTCTTATTTTTGTGTTCTCCTCACCTCACAACTTATTCTCCCAAACTCTATTGTGCGTTCTTATCGTTCTTGCTCTTGCTTTTGTGTTCTTGCTTGGTTCGATCTTATTTTGTAGGAAGGAAGGCTGACTTAGCTTGTTCGAGAGGCGATCAAGTCTAAGGCCGCACAGAAGGAAAACTCCGAAAAAGTCATCCAGTGACACTCGGCTCCAAAACAACCTCCATCGAGGAAAAATTGTCATGGCAAGAAGTGGGCTAATGAAATTGGGCAAGCCCAAAGGCAAGACTTGCCTGGACTGCTGCGTGGGCAAGACGTGACATCAACGACCAATTTAAATACCAAAAAAATTGAAAAAAAAGGAAAACATGCCAACAAATTCATAATTTTTTTTTATATAAATACCTAGCCATGTTCTTCACTTCCCACACCAAAATCCATAAAAAAATCCTCTCCTCATATCTCATGTAAATAGTGGTCGCCCTTGGGTTGCCATGAGATATGAGAAGAGGAAGTGCTCTAATTGCATGTTTACTAATCCGTAATTGGATTATGAGGAAATTGAATTGAGGAGGAGTTGGATTGAGGAGAATTAGATTCCAGATTCCTATTGAAGTTATTTACTAAACCATATGGATTGAGGAGAGTTAGATTCTGGATTCCTATGAAGTTGTTTACTAAATCATATGGAATTGGGGTAGGAGTGGTGCTAATTACTAAAATGTCCTTGTTATTGGGTTAAAGTAGTTGGCAAATTTGGAATTTTAAAAAATGTGTGATGATATAATGGGTAAAAAAGATGAATTCCTAATGGGTTAGTTCTCCAGGAATTAGAATACCACCTCCCACCAAAGAATTGAATTCCTCCAAAATCAAGAATTCAATTCCTAATTTTGTGTGGGCCCCACTTACTTTTTAATTCCTTTATGTGAAGTAAACGCAGGAATCCTCCATAGGTGGAATTCAATTCTTGATGAGAATTCTAATTCCTGATTAGTTAACACACCATAAATGGAATATGCATAACATTATTCAATTGAAAATAAGAGAGCCAGTATTTAGAAAGCATGAATTTGTGCGCTGAAACAGGATTTGTAGTTTTTTTTTTTTTTTTTTTTTTTTTTTACATGGATCTGTTATGGGTGCGGGTCTTAAGCAATAGTATTAAAATGGGCTTTGGGTGATGATACGTTTGGGTGAAAAAAGCTATACATGTCTTAAAATATATAAAGAATCAGAAAAGAAAGCCCAAAATGCTACACTCTTTTTATAATTTTCAATTCTTTTATTTAAAATTTGTTTCAAGTTATATATATATTTATTAATATATATTTTTAATAACCGTATCCTCGTGTCGTGTCGTATCATATCGCCATATTCGTATCTGTGTCCGTACTTCATATTTGAAAGTATGGAAGAACAATTTTTTTTTTTCTTGCAATGGGTAGATGAACTCTTGAGAGAGGAAGGCACAAGGATGCCGAATGAATTAAGAAGGGCACAATGATATCGAAGAAAGAAAAGGCCTACAAATAATTGGGACAAGGGTTCCCAAAATTGAAAATTGGGGCAGATATGCACCCAAATTGATGAAGCATGGAAGATGGAGCGATTTGGCTCCATGAAAAACAAAGATGGAGCAATTGGGCTCCATGAATGATAAAAGAAGAAGAAAAGAAAAAGATGCCGAAGAAAGGGCACAAAGATGCCAATGAGAGAATGGCACATTGATGCTGAAAAAATATAGATGAATGATGGGAAATTGAGCCCTAGAAGTGATGGCACAATGATGCCACTTGATCTATGACTTTGTCGGTAAATTTGTAAAAAAGGGGATTATTGTGTGTGTTGCAAGTAAGAGGAATATATGTTTTCGAATTCGTGAGACGTGTTTACTGAAAGCATGCAAGAATAATGCTTTTTCTTTTTTTCTTTTTTGCGATGGGTGGATGAATTCTTGAGAGAGGAACGCACAAGGATGCCGAATAAATTAAGGACAATGATGCCGACCGAAGAAAGAAAAGGCATATGAAGAATTGGGACAAGGGTTCCCAAAATTGAAAATCGGGACAGATGTGCACCAAATTGAAGAAACATGAAAGATGGAGGGATCTGGCTCCATGAAGGAAAAAGAAAAAAGAAAGGAAATAAAAATGGAGCGATTTGACTCTTATGAATGATAAAAGAATTAGAAAAAGTCCATCAGTTGAGCAATGCAGCCCTCGTTGGGTCAAAGGATTGAGTGGCGTGAAGGCAATCAAAGATTGAGAATTGAAGCATCGCAATGACAATGAGATAGAAAGATGGAGAAATGAAGAGACGACGAGACGAAGAGAGAAATGAAAAATTCTGGTCAAGATGAAGAAGATTGAATGAAATATTTCTATAACAAGGAATGTATGATGATGGCACAAGAAGACACAATATTTGATAAATTATAATGGAGCAAGGCCATGTCTAAGAAAACGTTGTGAACATTGTGACATTGAAGAAGAGTAAGGGAAAAGCAATTACGTTATTCATCTTTGAAATTACATGAGAGACTGTTGGGATTATTTCAAATGTTAAAAGTTTAGGAAATAAAGAGTTCGAATCTAAAGGGTTTAGTTATTATTACCTAGTTTATGAATTATAGTTAATGCAAGTTTAGTGGGTATGATGATTGTGATTAAGTTTAATGTTGAGTTAATGTTATGGCCTATAAATAGGCATTGTATGTACTTTATATCAAGGGTGAGTTGTAGTAGAAAAATTAAAGTATCAAGTAATATTGAAGTTGTCTCAACCAAGTTCTCGTAAGAGCTCTATGTAGCCTTCGGTCTTACATCTCCAAAAATTATGTTAATTCTTTAATTCTTTATTTCGAACTCATTTTGGGTTGGAAGTCTTAATATTAAAATCATAATCATCATGATTAAAAAAAAGTGTCAAAAGCAGAGATTATGACGTCAACGTGAAGGGTTAGTTTGTATTCTTTAGTTCAACAATGATTGATTATAGCTACTCCAACTTTTTTACCTCTCGAGCATAATAAATTTACTAAATTACACTTTGGGACAAAAAGAGAGACAGAACCAACTTCAAACGTAAGAAAACTGACCACTGTTAAAGACAAAAGCAAAAACTTACAACTGTTAAAGACAAAGCAAAACACTAACTACTGTTCACTTTGACTAATATGAGAGTTATTATTTTATTTTTAGATTTAAATCCATGGGAGACAAACAAAAAAGAATGATTGAATTCGGACAATAATGATTGAGTTAAAACTTAAAGGAGGATGATTAAATTTTAATCCATACTCAAAGTCATTGCGTCGACAACAGGTGATATAATGGCAAGGCGATTGCTTGAAGTTGAATAGATTGATTGCCCACGAGTGATATAATAACCACTTTCTTAGATTTAAAAGAGAAATGGAGCTTTTCATTGTAACAGGACCACTGATGCAGGTCTTTATTAATTCAAATCAAACCAACCATTTCCAACTTCTGCAAACATGGGGATTGAACAGGACCAAAGCCATACTAATTTACAAACCCCACCTCTCTCTCTCTCTCTCTCTCTCTCTTTCTCTCTCCCTCTCTCATGATTCAACATATGATAAACCTAAAGATATGCTTGTAGACACCATGTTACACCAACACTAAAACAAAGTTCTCAAAACCAAAATCTAACCCACAACGCTGCCGTAGCCACAACATTCCCCGACTCACTTCTAACATTACGCACACCAACTTAAGCTTTCAGGAAGGACTTCTTATGTTGTGAACCTCAGCTCATAATTGCCATTGAAGAAGGATTACCGGATGCAATTTGATATCCATCTCCATCTGCATTTTCATCATCTCCTTGAATCTGATCAACATTCTCGCTATCACCGTCCTCAGTCACTGTTTCCGGCTGATGCTGCTCTGCTTGCCCACCCATCATATGCATCAATAGCTCCTCAGGCTTCAATTCATAAGTAGAGTTAACTTGACTCTCAACGCTATTAGTCTTCTTATTGTGCAAAGCATCGAGCAGGCGAACATAACCACATGTCTTTGAATCCTCAGGCCTTTTTTTGTTGCTTTCTTTTATTCTTCTATAGTATTTGTTTATGTTCTCCCACTTCTCTTTGCACCTCTTGGAGCTCCGGTCATAACCAAGTTTTTCCATGGCTGCTGAAATCTCCTCCCACAGAGGCCCTTTAGGTCCACTTTCTTGATACTGCAAATCAAAATCAGCTCTGATCTTAATCAAAGCTTCAACTTCCTCTTTAGGCCACCGTGAAGAGCTCATATGCATATAACGTCTACCATTATTCCTTTCTTGATTATCCAAACTCATATGCACAACATTTGCATAATTTGTCTTTTCTTGCTTGTCCATAAGTGTGTCGGCTTGTGAGTTAACAGGCAATTGCACTGGGGTTGATTGCTCTGGAAATTGTCCTGATGGTGGTTGCAACGGAAGTTGCACTGGGGATGGTTGCTCTGGAAATTGCATTGATGATGGTGGTTGCGCTGGGAAATGCACTGAAAATGCTTGCTCTGGAAATTGCATTGTGCCTGATTGTTCTGAAAACTTCTGCAGAAATGCAAGAACAGCAGCATCCTTTGCAGCTGCAACCGACCTCTCTTGAACTAGTATCTCTTTTTCTCTCTTAATTCTAGCCAATTCTTGCATCTTCCACGCCTCTTCCCTTGCTATTCGATCTTGTTCATGCTTCTCCAATACCTCTACAAACTTCTTCTGTAAATTTTCTTGCTTGTCTATCACTTCATTCATCATCCTCTCAAAGAACTCAGCTAATCTCCTTTTTTTCTTATGCGTGCCTTCAGATGCTTTGCTCGAAGACGATGTGGTAGAACTAGAGTTTTCAATAAAACTCGAATCCGGGTGTTGAATAGAAGAACATGGGATTGCATTGTAAACAACATTTGTTGGGTTTGTTGCTATTTCTGCTACTGAAGTTTGAACTTTTTCAGCAGCAGGAGGAGGAGGAAGTTCAAAATCGTGGTGGTCTAGAGCCTCTAGTTGCTCAAAAAACCTATAAGCCTTGCCATTGGGTCGACCAGATTCTTTAGTTCTTCTGTGGTACTTGTATATGTTCTCAAATTTCTCCTTGCATTTCTTGGCGGTCCTATTATGTCCAAGCTCTCCCATTTTCCTAATAACACAATCCCAAAAATTCCATCTTACCAATTGCTAATATAGCTTAAAAACTATTAATTTTCTTGAAAACCCATTAACTTAATCGAGTGGTAATGTTATGAGGAAACAAGATATAAGAAATTGAATTTAGCTTCATTTTCTGGGGAAACAAACAAACATTTTCCTGGCAGATTTTCCCGAGAAAGCATAAATCCAAGTCAATAAGAGAAAGCAAACTCACCTGGACACCTCTTGCCAAAGAGGAACCTTAATACTTGCTTCCTTGAACTCAGCATCCATATCTGACCTTATCTTCAGCAAAGCCAAAGTCTCTTGGCGAGGCCACCGATTACCGGCCCAGTTCCGGTAACCCTCTTCAAGTCCCGCCCTATCTTCCTCTTCAAACCCAACCGAGGCTGGCCCACCGCCGCCAGCAACCTCCTCATTCTTCTGGTTGCTTGTGGCGGTGCTTGGATTTTCCGGTAACTTTGAATTTTCGAGCATGGGGTCTTCCAGATTTTACAGTTCTACTACAGCAGAGAGATTTCCTGGGGGGAAGAAGAAGAAGGTGAATTTGTGGAGAGCACGGTAAGTGAAAATGGTAAAAAAAAAACACTAGATGGGGGCTCTGCAGTTTAAGAATTCAGAGTTTGGGCCTTTTGGGTTTTTAAGTCGGTAACTAGGGTTTTTTTTTTTTTGGCCGCGTAGGGTTTTACTTTGGGTTAACGACGTGGCAGATTTGGATTGGGAGGAGGTCAATTTGTTTTTAAATATATTTTTTTTTGGGTTGACGTTGGACTTGAACATTTTGAGGCTTGTGATCGTGTTTGACTTTGGTCAGAATAAGTGGGCTTTAACTGGATGGATAAGTGAGATGAAATATCTTGTCTGTGGAGATTGGGACACTTGGAGGGGCAAGTTGTTTCTTGTCTTGGCAGCTAAATTCGGCAGAAAAGCCAAGGCCCGCGTAGCCCAGCTTTAGCCACGGTAGGCGCTCCACTACTTTACTAAAGACTTGTTCACACTGACAGTGTCATACTGGGGTTTTTTCGGTGTTTTCATAAAATCTCTGTGAGGATTTAGAAATTCTGAATATTCGTTGGGGTTTTAAATTGTTTTTACAAAATCTTTTTTATTACTTTTTCGTTAAAAAATTGATAATGTCATTAAAAACACTTCTTCAAAAGACAAAAGTAACCTCAAAATGTGCGTATGCTATCTAATTTTTTAAATTAATTGTCATTTGCAGAAAGCTCATCATCAATTTTTGGAAATAAGGAGGGTTTTATGACAACACCAAAATTCTAAGGGAGTGTCAATGTAAATTATACCTCGCCATATTGTAAATGATCCGTTAATCCGACACGAAATTCATACGGAAAAAATAATAATCAATGTTCGAGTCAGGGCTTAATGCTTGAGTTGAAAATAGGTGGACTCTTAAGCTAACAGGTCATATCATGTGAATTCACGAATACCTGTTAAAAGTAGGGATATTTTTGTAATTTTATATATCTTTTTTTTTTTCTTCGCTTCCTTCTCCCCTCCGCTGACTACTCTCAACTTGATTTTTTTTTTCGTTTTGTTTTTTCTCTTTAAAATTTTTTTTAACGGCTAAAACGGGTCGTGTCGTGTCATTTGTTATTTTAACGAGTCATGTTCGTGTCTGGTATTTTCCATCCATTAACGTAACAGGTCATGTCATGTCAACCCGTTAAGAAAAGTGAGTTGACATGAACATGTATAACAAACACAATGCAATTGCCAGGTCTAGTGTAAATCACTCATTCGAGAATACTAGTTAGATTCATGCTTCAAGTAAGATTAATTGACATGATTTTGTGATCAATCATCTTAATATGAAATTATGGATAGGTTTAATTTAGAATTAAATAATATATAAGCAAATAATAGTGTATGTTAATCATTTGCGCCTCAGTGTTATTCCGTAGTGTCATTATCTTAATAATTTACTTCAATCCTTTAATAGTAAATTTAGCTTAACCCCTTAAAGTTATTTTTCCTCAACTGCAACCCATCTCTTTATTTTTGTCTGAATAAAACCCTACTCGTTCTAGGATCCAACTCGGCAAGTTACCTAATCAAGCGTAAAATCGAATTTATTGTACTTTTTTTATTCCTAAAATACCCCTAACTAAACTATTATTGCATTTTGTATATTAATGTAGAAACCAATATAGAAACAAATTTTTGGGTTAATCGTTTTATTAGTCCCTGAACTTAGACCCGATTTGCATTTGAGTCCCTCAATTTCCAAAATCGTTCCCCCCAAACGCTTTTTTACAATTAGCAGAATGGTCAATGACTTAAAAATAACCTCACTTATCTATTTTTCCCCCCAAACGATAGGAGTTTCATATTCGTCAAAGATGAATATCAAAATGAACTTCCCTATTCAATATATACCAGAAAAATAAATTGTTAAGTTAACATTCTAGTCAAATAATTTGATATGTTATGTTGTTAACTGCTTGATAAGAACATATCCTTCAAGTGTTATGTTATTTCCGAATTTAAAGTTGATATATTAATTATACAACGCATGTTGCATAACATACATATGCCTATATTCCCTGAATTAAAAATTGATTATAAAAAAACTAATGGTGGGAACAAATAGTCTCTCGTGTTTTTAAAAAAAAAAAAATTATTTGGAGGACCTTTCCTATTAAGAGGGGTGATAACATACTAAACTCACAAACACTACACGAATACTAGAACTCAAAACCAGGACCTTCTGGGGGGAAGCATTTGCTCCAAAACACTACACTAGTGGGTCTTTTGCAATAGTCTGTCGTTTTTTAAATATTGATATAAGGATAAGACAAATCAATATATGTTCTGAAGACTGAGGCTGCAACCAATTTGTATTCTAACTATAATAATTATTCAACTTACGACTCATCACTAAGACCACTTTCAAAATATTACACACTAGAATTAACTTATCTCTCCAAGTAATTCACCACTCCTAATTTATTTAAATTTGTGCATATCATCTCTATTGGCGTGAGTTAAGTAACTTGCACACCAAGATTCCTATATTAACTCCCATATTGATTGTAATTGATTTCCCTTCTATCTATGATTACCTATTGTAAATAGAATTAGGAGTTATAGCGTTACTTGGGCTACAAGGGGATCAAGACCTGATCACACAAAAAATTTCCACAATTATTCTCCCATATTTAACATGGTATTAGAGTACCGATCTTGGGATTGTTACTAAACCCTAGCTGCCACCACAGGGATCAAGACCCGATCACCCCCGTGGAGGCATCACGACCAACTCCTCTACCACATTCCACCCAATTTTAAAAGAATTGGTTTCATGAATGACCTAGTTAATGAATTAGTCTCAGACCCATATCTTAGAAGAATGGACCTCAAGAATGATCCAGTTGCTGAATCAAATCCAAACTCAGACTCAGACTCATATTCATACCCAGATTCAGACCGAGACTATAACTTATGAATCTTCCGTTGCACAAATTACGACTTCCCGACCAAAGACCCAGACATAGGGAGCAGGTTGCACACATTAAGGTAATCCAAAACACACTCATGAAACTTGTTTCAAATTGAATAGCTATCCAGAATGGTGGGATGACCTTAAAGCCCGAAAACGACATGAAGCTACAAGTAGTGATTCTAGTTATGCATTCCATACTTTGGGTAAAAGTGATTCCATGGCTAGATAATTGATTGAGGCGCAACTGACCATATGATGTTTGATTCGAATAATCTTCTGACTACCACCCAACCCAGACGAACTAGTATTGCTCACACCAATGAAGTTACTTATCTTGTGATAAGGGCTAGCATCGTTGCTCTTACACTCTCTCTCTCATTTTCTAATACTTTACTTGCTCCGTCTCTATAAAATAAGTTGATGTTAGTTGGTCAGGTTACTGAACAATTGAATTCTTGTGCACTAATCTACCCAAGTTTTTGTTTTCTTCAAGATATTCTTACCAAGGAGATTATTGGTCGTTGTACCAAGAGGGGACTTTATTATGTGGATGAGTTTAGTAATGCAGAGCTAACAATGTGAAGCATCCATCTGATGGTAACTGAAGGCAAATATAGATGTGGCATCGTTGTTTAGGACATCTATATTTTAGTTATATGAAGCATCTGTTACCAGATTTATTCTCAATTTTTAAGGACTCGGACTTCAAATGTGACACGTGCATTTTGGCAAAGAGTCACAGTGTGCCCTATCCTTTGAGTTCGAGTAATTGTAATGCTCTGTTACTTTAAATCATTTTGATGTCTGGGACCCTCACTTATAACTGATTCTTCTAGCATTCAATGGTTTTTGACATTTGTGGATGACTGTACCCGCATAACTTGGCTTAATTTGATAAAATATATGTATAAGAACAATGTGTTTAGCATTTTTCAGTATTCCATATGATGATTCAGACTCAGTTCTCTACAAGACTACAAATTATCTGCCTTAACAATGGTGGGGAATATGTGAACCATGACTTTCAAATCTCTTTTCAAACCTAAGGCATTCTTCATGAAACGACTTGTCCTTAGATAAGTCAATAGTGTAGCTGAACGCAAGAACATACATATTCTGGAGACAACACTAGCACTTCTTATTGGAGCTCACATGCCCAAGAGCCATTGGGATGATACAGTTATCATTATCGTATACAATTATCGCTGCTGTATATTTGAAGTGTGTAAAAGAAGGCGTTGAGAATCGCTTTGGGGGAGTAGCTTGCTAGATTTCGGCTGTGAAAGGCTTGGAGTTTGCTTGGTCTACCTCCCTGCGTAGAGTATCTTCGAAATTTCCGCCAATATATCTTTAAGTCTCGAAGCCAGTTATTCACAAGTTTCTTGACGTCTTTTGTGTGCATGACCTGCTGGTCACACCTGTGATCTTCTTGATTTGTGCGGCGTTGATTGACCTCCTCATTGGCTCATAAGGGCTGACCACCTCAGTTGTCCTGCTGATCGGTTCATAATTGTATATCATTTTGTACCCTTCTAGCTTATGATTTGGTTATGTTTTTTAGTTAAACTTGTGCTT
>NW_018921557.1:137500-152018 GCF_002207925.1 Prunus avium | reverse complement strand
ATAAGAGAGAGAGAGAGAGAGAGAGAGAGAGAGAGAGAGGGAGGCAACCGAGAGAAGAAAGAGAAAACAATATTAGAATAAGAGAGAGAGAGAGAGAGGGAGGCAACCGAGAGAAGAAAGACAAAAAATAATTTAAAAAAAAGAAAGGATGAGAACGGTTACACGTGTCTAGCAAGGATTATGAGAATCACTATTGAGCGATTGTGAATAGTATTCCTCTTCATATAATGCTAAATAGTGGACGGGTGGAATGACTAGAAGAAGGGCCGTTTGGGATTGCTTTTTTTCGCAAAAAACCTGCTTCACTTTAAAGTTAAGAAGTTTAAGGTGTTTGGTAAAAAAAAAATATCCTGATTATTTTAAAAGCAATGGTCTTTTGACAGTAGCTTTTAAAAGTAGGTTCTGAGTTGCTTTTCAAAGCTGCTTTCAAAAGAAGCAAAGATGAACATTTAATGAATTTTTTTAATTCCCAAAATACCATCATTCATTTTAAAAATGACACCACCTTCACTTCCACATCCAACTCCACCACTTGCACCACCATATTCACTACCTCTACAACCACCACCACATCCTCCTCCTCCTCCTCATCCTCCGCCAACACCACCAGAACCACCACCTCCTTTACCACCTCACCACCACCTCCTCCTCCTCCACCTCCACCTCCACCTTCACCTCCACAACCACCACCACCACCTCCTCCAAAACCTCCAAATCCACCACCACCACCACAACCAACATCACCACTACCACCACTACCACCACCTCCTCCACCACCACCACCTCCTCCACCACCGCCACCTCCTCCAATACCTCCAAATCCACCACCACTACCACAACCACCAACTTCACCTTCATCACCACCACCACCTCCACTCCATCACTACCACTACCACCACATGATTAGTACATAACACTTTTAACATCATGTCTATTTTAGTCATTATTCACAGTTATAATAATTTTATATTAAATTTACCAAACGTTTTTTACACTGCTTTTTGTACTAACAGCACTTTAAAAATATTGTTTAACAAACATGAAGTTGCTTTACTTTACAACTAATTATTTTCAAAGCACAGTAGAATCAACTTTTTTTAAAAGTGACAGCAATCCCAAACTGGGCCGAAGTCCATCTACTTGTTTGCGTTAAGAAAGTCACTTCTACTTCGCTAGGAAATTTCCTAGAAGAAGAAGAAGAAGTCCATTACTAGGAAAAGTCCTTGCATTAGGATGCTTTATTTCTTGGTTTGAATGCACGAAAGTTCTTGGTCAAATCTCCTTCAGTTTTAATCTCTATCTTTTAATCTCTATTGATTTTCCTGGATCGTTTGTGCATATATTTTATTGAAAGATACTTGATCGAACAATGGCAAATGATTGAGACAAAGGAGTTTGGGAGAATGGAGGGGCCATTGTGTTGAGAGCAGAAGTTTGTACGTAACGCGTGTCAAGAGGGGCCATTGTGTTGCCAGTTCCATATGCCCTTTTCTTTCTTCAGCGTGTGAATGCTTGAAATTTTATCCGCCGACAGTTCCATATGCCTTCAGCGTGTCAAGAGGGGTAATTATTTTACTTTTATTTTTCAATGGCTGATCGTTTTGTTTGTAGCTTTGTGCACATAGCCAAGTCAAGTCAAGTCAACTAGAACAATTGCTAAACTAAAAATCTGATCTAGCTTTAGTCTCTGCAAGCAACTGCTCTCTCTCTCTCTCTCTCTCTCTCTCGCTTAATTGGCTCCTCAGCTGCAACTGCAACTTAATTAATCCCATCCATGACCTTTCCTTTCTTCTTCTTCTACTTTCAAAGCACGCCTTTCCTTTCTTCAGTGTGTGAATGATTGAATTTTTGTCCACCGACAGTGCTTGTCAAGTCACTTCAACTAGAACAGTTGTTTTGTAGCTTAGTCTGTGCAAGCAACTGATTTCTATTCATCTAAATACTCACAAACATAATTATAGCTCTGGTGCATTCAGAGAAAGAGAGAGATACGGAGTGCATTGAGTTCTTTCAAGTTTTCATCATGTCCTTCGGATCATTAACATCTTCTTCTTCTTCTTCTGCTGCTGCTGCTGCTGCTGATATCCCCCCTCTTCAAGAAAAGTATGATGTGTTTCTTAGTTTCAGAGGTGAGGACACACGCGATACTTTTACCAGCCATCTTCACAAGGCTTTACTTGGGAAGAAAATTGAGACCTACATTGATTACAGACTGGAGAAAGGAGACGAAATTGCTCCTGCCCTTCTAAAAGCAATAGAGAGATCGAAAATTGCACTAGTCATTTTTTCAAAAGACTATGCTTCTTCCACTTGGTGTTTGAAAGAACTTGTGCGTATACATGGATGCAAGAAAAGCCATGGACAGATTGTTATACCCATTTTTTATCGCATAGATCCATCAGATGTACGAAAACAGCAGGGAACTTATGCACTTGAAGATCGTCCACTTAAGCGCAGTAGGGATGAGGTGGCCAACTGGAGGGCTGCTTTGGAGGAAGCAGCCAATATGTCTGGGTTTCATTATTCAAGCAAAACAGGGTATACTAAATCTCTAGCTTGTATCAATTTCTACTTGTTATCATTTGGTGCATACTTACTGTTGTTTGTCTTTCATAATGATATTTGCCAGGACGGAGGCCGATTTTGTTGAGGAAGTTGTCCAATATGTTTTGACCAAATTGAATCGCGAATCGTCAAGTGATTTAAAGGGCCTGGTTGGAATTGAAAGAAAAATTGAGCAAATTGAGTCGTTATTATGCTTGGATTCACCAGGTGTTTGCTGTGTAGGTATTTGGGGCATGGGTGGTATTGGCAAGACCACCCTTGCTGATGCTGTATTTCACAGGCAGTGGCAGTCCTCAAAATTTGAAGCTTCTTGTTTTCTCGAAAATGTCAGGGAGAAATCAGAAAAAAGGGATGGACTAAATGACTTGCGAAATACACTTGTTCGTGGATTATTGAAGGATAAAGATGTAAATATCAACACTCCGTCTATACCAGCTGATATTCTAATTAGGCTCAGGCGTACGAAGGCGCTCATTGTTCTTGATGATGTGAATGATCCAAGCCAACTAGAATTTCTTGTTGCATATCATGATCGGTTTTGTGATGGAAGTCGAATCATTATAACTGCTAGAGATAAAGGAGTACTTGAGCAAAAAGTTGAAAATGATAAGATATACAAGGTTGAGGAATTACGTTTGGATGAAGCTTTTAAACTCTTACATTTGCATGCTTTCAGAAATATTGAGTCTCCACCAGAAGATTATAATGAGTTGTCAAGAAAGGTGATAGATTATAGTCAGGGCATTCCATTAGCTCTTAAAGTTTTGGGGTCGTCATTCCTTCGTTTCAAGAGCAAACAAGAGTGGGAAGATGAAATGAACAAATTGAAACGATCTCCAAACCCAAAAATCCAGAAAGTTTTGAGAATAAGTTACGATGGATTAGATGACAATGAGAAAGAGATATTTCTTGATATAGCATGTTTTCATAGAGACAGGAATATGAATAATGTAAAGGGAATGTTAGATATCCGTGGTTTCTCATGGTTATCCGGAATCAAAGTTCTCATTGATATGTCTCTCATATCTATTTCAAAAAGGAACTCCATAGAGATGCATGATTTGTTGCAAGAAATGGGTAGGGCAATTGTTCGCGAAGAATGTATTGAAGAACGCAGTAGTAGGTTGTTCAGTGCTAAGGATGTCTATGATGTATTGAAAAATAACAAGGTATTTTATCATATATTCACATTTACAATAGACTAGTCAGATTCCTTGGAATGTAGTTTTGATTAAACTTTTTATATATATTATTTCACATTTGTACTTTGCTCTTCATTGTCAGGAAGCTGCAAGGGTTCAAGCCATATTCTTTGAAGACCTAAACTTGAATCATGCAGACTTCAGAAAGATATGTAAACTAAGATTGCTAATTGCAGAAACTTACAATTTCCGCCGCGACATATTAGAAACTTTTTCTCTTGATCTTCCCAATTCTCTTAGTTATCTTCACTGGGTGAGATATCCTTTGAAATCTTTGCCATCAAAATTTTCTCCTGAAAATCTTCTTGTACTTCATATGCCATTGAGCCAAGTTGGGGCGCAACTTTGGAATGAAGGCCAGGTATATTATATATGCTAATTTTAGTTCTTGAATAACATGTGATCTAGAAAGTAATAATATGCAAGCTAAGTTATTAATTCCTTTTTTTTTTTGTTCAAATTAAGTTATTAATTCTTTCCATTTCTTTTAATTTGTTACAGAGTCCTGTGAACTTAAAAGAGATCGATCTTGGTTACTCCAAACATCTAACTGAAGTTCCAAATCTCTCTCAGAGTCTAGAAATTGAGCGCATAGATCTTGTTGGCTGTGAACGTTTGGTTGAAATTCCTTCGTATTTTCAACATCTTCAAAAGCTTACTTATCTTCGACTTGCTGGGTGCAAGAATCTCATCAAAGATCTTCCGGAGATGTCCTGCAATGTTGAATGGGATGATATATCTCATACAGCATTTTCAAATAGTCCTTTCTCATTTCCTCGCCAAAAACGTTCTGTCAGGTCGCGGTTGTATCTTTCTATTGACTCGGACTCTGAATAGAGGAACTGGAACTTTTTCTTTATGAGAACTATCTTTCGGGCTTTTTTTAATTTTATTTCCCTGGGATAGAGAGCATATCCTGGAGTAATCTTATGATTGACTCAGAGAATCTAGTTTTGAGTTTATAATTTGAAGAATGCTGACAGACATTTGGTCCCTGACAAGAGATGAAGTGTTAGATGCGGCACAAGGCACCTGGGGGAGAACAAAGTGTTAGATGCGGCACAAGGCACCCGAGGTAGAACAGAGTGATTTAATACACAAGGCATCCAAATAGACTGCATGATTGCAAAACTTTTGCTAGCGCCTGCAAAAATTTTCCCTTGGTTTGTAAGCTTGAGGCCATTTATCGTTTTTCAGTATCCTGTTCACGTTTCAGCTGTGTTCGTGATGCCTGTTTGACTTAACAGAAACAGAGGCTTGTTCAAGTTCTCTTTAATGATCTGCAGGTCCAGTGCTGGTATTGTACAGGAGATATGTGATTTGAATCCATCAATTCAAATATTTGGATGTAGTTGGGGGAACCCCATCACAGAAATACAAGATAGCTGCCTTGTCTCGGTTTTATAGTGAGAAGCAATAGCCTGTAAATATTCACTCAGATTCAGTTGTTTATAGAGAAATCATTTTTTGTCAAAATGGATGTTTTTCTCTTATGGTCTGGCATGGTTTTAATGAATTTTTTGTGCCCATTACTCGGGCGTGATATTTGTAGTAACGTATAGAGATCCATTTGAAGGACAGAGCAAGGCCCTTGCACCTCCGAGGGCGGGGCAACATAGAAATTATAGAAGTTTTATGCGTTTCCAACTGAGTTTCATAATAAGACTATTCCGACTTAAATATATAGATGAAATTCTTGTTATTCTGACTTTTGAGTCTATGAACATGCTCCTCAGCCAAAGAAAATGTTTCAAATTGAAGAGCAGAGGGTTTTTAGCACGAGCCTGTCATCGATTTTCCGTCAAATAAAGGACAGTAAAATATCCTGGAAAAATTCAAACCCCCACAATATTCCAAACACCCAACCATTGATGTGTGATGCATTGGATGAAGAGTCAATGGTTTAAAGCTAAAGTTTCTTATAAAATTATTTTTGGTCTGAAAATTTCCCATTACTTGGACACCCATTGAAGACGTTAATACATGATTCCATAAATGAAACTTTTTAATCTGTCTTTCGTTTACATAATTTACATTAGCAAATTTGATTACTTGAGATGAAAGATAAATCTTGCATTGTATGTGAAGCCATCAACTAACAGAGAGCAAAAAATGTCAATCAATTCCAAGCAAAACCAAAGCAAACAGGAGCAAAACTTGTATAAAGACAACAGATATATCCAAATTCACAGTACTTTAAGGCTAACATATCTGCATTTTCACATGCGAATCCCTCCTCTATGAAGTTATGACTAACAAATCCTCAGCTGCAACGGTATCGGCAACAAACAAGGAAAAAAATTCCTCGGTTTCTTAAACTATCGTTTATGGCAATTTGGAAACTCGGATTCATCAATGTACCGTCAAGTACTGTGTTTTCATTTGTAAGGCTTGATGAAGAGAATCAGAGACACCCAGCAGCTCCGATTGAACACTGCCACGTGTGACAGTAGCCAGGTCATAAGTTCAGGTAGTACAAACAGTCATGAGAGACAACCACATATGTGGAGGCAGCAGTACTTCATCCTTTGTTAGCATTTGGTATCTTGGAATGCCTAGCGCCCTCACAACCTGGGCAGTTATGCAAGCTTTCATGAATATAAATGTCACAATCAAGGCAGAAGTGCTGTTTGCATTTGGACAAGCAACACGAAGGCTGGGTTTGTTTCCTGTGTCATAAACAGTGAAAAGGAAGTAAGCCCGGGAAGTGATGCCACCTGTTACGTAGGCAAAGACATTCCACATATGCAACCGGTAAAAAGCTGAAAACATAGGCAAGGTTTATATATGACATCAATGAATAACTTAGTTTTATTTGGGAGGTGCTCCTACTCTTTCCCTGTGATTTTTATAATTAAGGGTTGAGCCAAATTTCCAGTTCACCTTTTCACTTTTATTGCCTTTTCTCTTCCTTCACTTTTCTATTACTGCCTCTTTTTGGAGGGGATAAGATGCCTCTCATTCTCTCATCATCTAACCTACTCCAATTTAGACTCTTCCCCTCTTAAGTAGTCTTATCATTATTACACTCAAAAGCAGCTAGATGCTGCTTCCTAAGGGAGCATCTGCTAACATGTTGGGGAACAATTGCATTATGGCAAAGAATCACTAAGCTTCCCAGCATCCTTATTGGACCTGCAGAAGTTTTAATGTTGACAGCAACACAATCATAGAAAACATGACTGATCTACATCTACAACATTTCATAACCAAACAAAAACACAGATGACCAGAAGCAATGCCATTCAAATGCATGTATGATCAAATTTATTGCAAAAGCTCCAAATGATCTATTTTATGTACCTAAATACTTACCGGGATTGAGAAGACTCTGTTGGCAGCCAAAACAAGCTCTAGGAAACTTGTTTTGTTGATCAATTAGTAGTGACGGAGAGACCTCATCAAATGGCACAATGGGGAAAAGATGATGATAAGACCTTGCCAAATGAGGAGAAGAAATGAGCGTCAACCCACAAATGCGACATTCAGTAGGTAGGTCACATACACGTGCCTTGCACCTTGGACAAGTGTATCCACCTCCGACCTTTGCCTCCTTGTGACATGAACAAATTGCCACAGAGCCCTCTACCGCTCTTTGTGGGAAGCCCATCTTTATCAAATTAGCAATTGCAAAGTCTGCTATTGCTGGTGGTGGAGGTGCATGTTCCAAGATTAACTCTCTTAAGTGTGGCTATGCAAGGAGATACATATCAGAATGAATGTTTTAAAAACAAACTTGTCGGTTAAATCTAATAAATAAATCTGGATGAACATCAGACTAAAAAAAAATTAAATGTTAAATCTTTTAAGTGTGAGACTAAAGACCACTTTCCAGTCTCTATGACAACACTGTTTCTTATTTTGGGTTATCATCAAGGTCATTCTTGAGAAACGTTTCATCCAGATGATAGAATTTGTGCTCAAATGCCTTGAAAAACCAGAATTCATGTTATTTTAGCAGTGTAGGGTTACTTAGTTGAACTCACCTCATCCAATGCAATATAGTACAAGCCACCAGTTTCCTGGCATAGATGTTTGCATATGATAATTTCTGCTGAGAGACCAATAACTGAGCACCTAATTTTGGATTTCTTACATTTCTGGATAGTTTCCATTATATCTCCTGGATCACAGGTACTGAGAGCTGAATATAAGATCAGAACTTCTCTATGACCATATGATGGAATCTGTTCCAGATACCCATGTACAAGATCCAATGCGTTCTGTAGGGATGAGTCACCTGAGCATTCCAGCTTACCCATCAAAGCTTGAACATGAGAATTGGGACTGCCACCAAGATCCGTTAAGCAATGGGCAACACCGTCTTTTATAGTCACCAGGCCAACTTGACTAAGCGGATTCTGGTAAAAAAACTCTCTAATGAAAGCCTCAACATGTTTTGCAACCACGCCCATTCGGCTTGGTCGAAAATCCATTTCCGCAGCAGCCTACAAATATTAAAAGAAACCAAAGGCAACAATTTGAAATCAATTAAGTAGATACATATCACTCAGAACTATCAAAGAACTTCTGCATCCATGTATCTTAATGTATCATTTTCATTATTGATTGAAGATGATATAAACCAATGTCCTTGGTTGTCCTCACTCAGCTCTAACCATTCTTCAACCCAGAATAAAGTCAATGTACTTCAAATCAATTTGAAGTTCCAAACTTTACTAAACAAAAGGTTCCAGAAAAACCAATTCCATCAGATCAAACCAAAGAAAAATAAGCTAAACTCTCTCTCTCTCTAAACAAAAACAGACAGACCCATAACCAAAATTGAACAAAATTTCCTTAGAGCTAAAAAGGGTATTAAGCAAATGGGAATCAAATACCTTAGAGAGGTCGATAACAATGTAAAGATAACGAATAAGACCCTTTTGAATTCGAGCAGTGGAGGCAGCACGAAGGCGACGACGGTACTGAGCATGTTTAAGGGTCTGGTTGTTAATGGGCTGAAGAAGCCCAGACTCGTCCTCTTGCAGTGACTCCCATGACCTCTCATCAGCGTAGGCTCGTTCCCAAGCAGCGAGGCCTCCATTGTTTGCATCGTCTTCGTCTTCGTCTTCCTCTGCCTCTCCATTTAAGCGTCTTCGCTCGCCGTTGTTCATGTTTCGATTGACCAGGATTGCTGTGGCTCTTGGAGTGATGAGACCCAGAGCACAGAGCTACAGACCAGTTCATAATGTACCGAGATTTTCCTAGGTTTTTCTTTTTCTTTTCTTTTTTTCTTTTAACTAAATATTCTTTCTCCAAACAAATTAAATAGGGGATATTTTGGAAAAGGCCGAAGGAGAGAGAAATATTTGTAAAAGAAGCCAAAATGGACAAAAATGCCCTTATTTATTTTTAGATTTCCTAAGGAATCCTTTACATTTGCATGTCTTTGGTTTGAAACTTGAGGGGTTTTTCTGTCTTTTTTGAAAAAGTTTTGGCTTTTTCCAAAAGTGAATGTTTTTTTGTAGCTAAAACCTAAATTTTCTTTTTTGGAATGGAAGATTAGAAAGTTAAAATTACATTATCACCTTTAATTATTAAAATTATTTAATATAAAAGGTTAAAATTGTTTTTTTATCATCTTTGATTAACAAAGAGAGTTCTCCTTTTTTTTTTTTTTGGTAAATACCATGATGTGTCACCACATCCGAAGGATGAGATTAATCTCTGCTCGGGGTTTGGCTTGCCCCTACAAAGTGCTTTCAACGAGTTTCGAACCCATTTTTCTGATTGTTGAGGCCTAAAAAATCCAAGGCTAGGCCCAAATATAATCTCGGTCCAATGTTATACCTTATCGAGAAGAAACCTGATGTGGGCACACGAAAGTTCGTTCTATGCGCTTGCACACATGCCACGCCAAGCAAATAAGCAACACGCCAAGCTACAAGCTTAAGTGGACCCAAGCCACGCGAACGCTTGGGGCTTGCTGCGCGGGTTGTGGTATGGATGGTTACGAGTATTCACGAGGCCCATTGATGGTCCAAGGAGTGGAAGTTTTGGGCTACTTGGGAGCACCAAAACTTAAGCCCATTCCTTGAGCCCAAACATATGGGTAAGCATGAGAGAAAAACCTAATAGCCCATAACACTTGGAAAATTCCCATATCTGCCAAAATATCCAGCACCTTGATCAAATAGGCTGTTTTTCCAGCTGCTTGAGCAAACTCACAGGCCGTTGGAAATAAAATACTAATAGCCCAGCCCAGCATCGTGGAAAATATCTTTGTTAAAACCAGATCAAAGCCAAACCATCAAAATCGAGCAAAACCATGTGCTGATGGAAGTAAATCACCTTTTGACCAGCACCCTTACCCATTCTTTCCTCTTTAAGCTTTGGTGAGAAAACAAGAAGGAAAAGTGAATGGCTCCTCACCCACATGGAGAAGTCCAGCTGTGTGAAGGTCTTGGAACTCCAAAAGGTTTCATGCCTACATGCTCAGGCTAGGAAGGTTTCACCAAATAAGATGGAATGGAAGAAAGTGAAAGAAAAGGGGAAAGGGTTTCTTGACAAAATTAAGGGTTTCCATCGCCTATAAAAGGAGCCACTTTCTACCCAGCAAGACAACTCACCTTGGTTGCTGCAAGCCTCCCAGCAACCATGAAAACCGATCGAAGGCAAGCATCCCCTCTGGAATCCTTCAATTTCATGCTTTGTTATTCCATCTTCCTCCTTTCTCTCTCAAAACCCACATCCAGATAGAGCAAGCATCATCTCTCATCTCTGGAACCCTCCGATTTCAAGCCCTGTCCTTCCATTGCTTCCTATTTTCTCTTCTGTCAAATCGCCCAGGAGTTCGTCAAGCTCTTGGAAATATGCTAAAACCACCCATGCTTTCATCTTCTTCCTCGCTTCCTCTCATAACACATATCCAGAGTGCAATGTTGTCAACTTATTTCTAGCTCTCTCTCTTGCTTAATTAGATCCTCATCAATCTCCAATATCAGATTCTCTTTCTTCTATAACTATGTTGAAAAATAATGCACAAATGTGGAGATTTCTACAAGCTAGCAGAATTTTCTAGGATAATTTAGAATGCAAAGTCGGTGGATGTATTCCCTAAACACTAGTCACTAACTTAATTGAAGCTAGTAGAAAGTTCTAGTTGAAGCTACAATATGTGGCTGGAATTACAAGTTGCTGTCGGTTTACTAGAATAACCGACTTTACTAGATGGTTGTTCCCTCTATAAATAGCCATTAAGCTTTCTGTTTGTAATCAAGCTAGTGATAAAGGCCAATAGCTACAACTAACAGTGGGGTATCCATCCTATTGTTGAATAAATAAAATCACTCTATTGTTCTTCTAAAAACCCAACAGTGGGGTATCACAAACACTCATCACACACCTCCTAAATTCCAACAAACTAAATACGCACAAACATATATAAGGCTATTAATTATAGCTCATGTACTTCAGATCATTAACATCTTCTTCTTCTTTTGTTGCTGCTGCAGAAAAGTACGATGTGTTTATGAGCTTCAGAGGTGAGGACACACGCAATGGTTTTACCGGCCATCTTCACGAGGCTTTACGTCAGAAGAACATTTTCACCTACATAAATCACTGGCTCGAGAGAGAAGATGAAATTGCTCCTGGCCTTCTAAAAGCAATCGAGAGATCGAAAATTGCACTAGTCATTGTCTCAAAAGACTATGCTTCTTCCACACGGTGTTTGAAAGAACTTGTGCATATACTTGGATGCAAGAAAAGCTATAGACAGATTGTTATACCCATTTTTTATCGCATAGATCCATTAGATGTACGAAAACAGCAGGGAACTTATGCACTTGAAGATCGTCCACTTGAGAGCAGTAGGCATGATGCTTTGAAGGAAGCAGCCGATATAGTTGGGTATATGGCTGGGTTTCATTATTCAAGCAAAACAGGGTATACTAAATCTCTAACTTGTATCAATTTCTTTTTGTGATAATTTGATTCATATACTTACTATTGTTTGTCTTTCATAATGATATTTGCCAGGAGGACAGAGGCCGATTTTGTTGAGGAAGTTGTTCAAGATGTTTGGACCAAATTGATTCGCGGATTGTCAAGTGATTTAAAGGGCCTGGTTGGAATTGAAAGAAAAATTGAGCAAATTGAGTCTTTATTATGCTTGGATTCACCAGGTGTTTGCTGTGTAGGTATTTGGGGCATGGCTGGTATTGGCAAGACCACCCTTGCTGATGCTGTATTTCAAAGGCAGTGGCAGTCCTCTAAATTTGAAGCTTGTTGTTTTCTCGCAAATGTCAGGGAGAAATCAGAAAAAACGGATGGACTAAATGACTTGCGAAATACACTTGTTCATGAATTATTAAAGGATAAATATGTAAATATCAACACTCCGTCTATACCGGCTAATAATATTCTAATTAGGCTCAGGCGTACGAAGGCGCTCATTGTTCTTGATGATGTGAATGCTCGAAAACAACTAGAATATCTTGTTGGTGATGATGATCGGTTTTGCCAAGGAAGTCGAATCATTATAACTGCTAGAGATAAAGGCCTACTACTTGAGCAAAAAGTTGACCCTGAAAAGATATACAATGTTGAGGGATTAGGTTCTGATGAAGCTCTCCAGCTTTTTCATTCGCATGCTTTTCATGGAAATAAGTCTCCAACAATAGATTACAATGAGTTCTTGTCAAGAGAGGTGGTGGATTATGTTAAGGGCAATCCATTAGCTCTTAAAGTTATGGGGTCCTTGTTCCGTCGTTGCACGAGCAAACAAGAGTGGGAAGCGCAATGGAACAAATTGAAACGATTTCCAAACGAAGATATCGATCGAGTGTTGAGAATAAGTTACGATGGATTAGGAATACATGAGCAGGAGATATTTCTTGATATAGCATGTTTTCTCTGTCTTCAAGAAGGTCATGAGAGGAAGTATGTAAAAGAATTATTAGATAGTCGTGATTTCCATGGGGAAGCGGGAATCAATCATCTTATTGATAGGTCTCTCATATCAATTTCAAAAGGAGGACGGATAGAGATGCATAATTTCGTGCGACAAATGGGTAGGGCAATTGCTCGAGAACAATGCAGAGGATGTCTATCAAGTATTGACAAATAACTAGGTACGTAGTAATACACACATTTACAATAAACAAGTCAGATTATTCCTACAAATGTAATTTTATATATTATATTTACATTTATACTTTGCTCTTTATTGTCAGGGAGATGGACATGTTCAAGCCATATCCTTTGACTTGTCTAAGATTGAAATGCTACGCTTGGAGTTGGAACATGCAAGCTTCGAAAAGATGCATCAACTGAGATCACTACGTGTCTGTAATAATCGTCCAGTAATTGGTTCTCTTGATCTTCCCAATTCTCTTAGATATCTTGAATGGAGCGCATATCCTTTGAAATCTTTGCCATCAAAATTTTCTGCTCAAAATCTTGTTGTCCTTAGTATGTCGGGCAGTGAAGTTGGGGGGCAACTTTGGAATCAAGACCAGGTATATTATATATGCTTATTTTAGTTCTTGTATAACATGTGGCCTAGAAAGTAATAATCTGCAAGCTAAGTTATTAATTCTTATTTAATTTGTTACCGAGTCTTGTGAACTTAAAATGGATCAATCTAAGTGAATGCAAACATCTAACTGAAGTCCCAAATCTCTCTCGGAGTCAAAAAATTGAGCATATAGATCTGAATGGCTGTCAAAGTTTGGTTGAAATTCCTTCGTATTTTCAACATCTTAGCAAGCTTACTTATCTTGACCTTGGGCAATGCACAAATCTAAAAAATCTTCCCGAGATGCCATGCAATCTTGAATTCTTAAATTTGTCTTGGACAGTAATAGAGGAATTGCCTTCATCAGTTTGGTCTCACGAAAAAATATCTCACTTAGATATTAGATTTTGTCAACACCTTAAGAGTCTTCCAAGCAACACTTGTAAGCTGAAACTCTTGGGTTCTTTAAGTCTAAAGGGCTGCAATTCTCTTTGCGAGTTTTGGGAGCTTCCCAAGAATACAACTGCAATTGAACTGTTTGATTGCAAAAGCCTTGTGAGTCTCCCAACGAGCATTTGGAAGTTGAAATCTCTGGAGAGCCTTTATCTCAATGGTTGCTCTAACTTTCAACACTTCTCAGAAATCTCGGAGGCTATGGAACATTTGGAGTTTCTAAATTTATCATTTATAGCGGTTAAAGAGGTACCCCCATCAATTGGAAATCTAGTTGCGCTTCGAAAATGAGATCTTTGTGATTGCAATAACCTAAAGGTTGTCCCTGATTACCTCTTTTGCTTAACCTCATTACAAGCGTTAAATCTGAGTGGGACCAAAATTAAGAGCATACCTGCAAGCATCAAACAAGCTGCTCAACTGTGGATTGTAAGATTCCACATTGACCAACGGAGAGGGGGTTGATGTGCCTTATATGTACATGCCCGCATTCATCTAGCACGTGGCTTTTTGGGAGCTCACTGGCTTCGGAGTCATGGGAACTCCGTAGTTAAGCGAGTTGGGGGCTAGAGCAATTCCAGGATGGGTGACCCACTGGGAAGTTGCTCGTGAGCTCCCAAAAACAAAATCGTGAGGGCAGAGAGGGGGGCCCAAAGTAGACAATATCGTGCTACGGCGGAGCCGATCTCAGGATGTGACAATTTGGTATCAGAGCCACTCTGCCGTATGGTGCAAGTGTGCCGACGAGGACGTCGGGCCCCTAAGGGGGGTGGATTGTAAGATCCCACATCGACCAACGGAGAGGGGGTTGATGTGCCTTATATGTACATGCCCG
>NW_018921557.1:105732-136839 GCF_002207925.1 Prunus avium | reverse complement strand
CCTCTCTCTCTCTCTCTCTCTCTCTCTCTCTCTCTCTCTCTGTCTGTCTAACTCACTTCTGTTGAAGAAGTTGCTCTTTCTTTTCACTGAGTTAAATAACTATGATGTCCATATCCATGGTACATGAATCTTTCGTTGGCATTAGATGTTCTGGGAATGAAATCCCAAATTGGTTCAGCCATAAAAGTGAGGGATGTTCAATAAAGTTTGAGCTTCCTCGTGATTGGTTTAGCACAGATTTCTTGGGTTTCGCTCTATCTCTTGTTGTTGCAGGCAAAAGCTATGCTCCAGTGTATATGCAGATTGGATGCAAGTACAACTTCAAAACTAGTAATGGTGAAAGCCACGAAGTCAACCATCTGCTCCCTAAAAATGTCTTTGCAAATTGCAAGCAGTGATTCTCTTGAGGTGGTTTTGTGGTGGTATAATAATGAATTTGAAGTAGTAGAGGGAGCTTGAAGCCCCGCTGCGTTTTACAAACTTGTTACCGAGGTCAATGTTGACTTCACCGTACGGAGTCATTATGACCACTAAAGCGATTCAAAGGGGGACAAGGTGGAGGTGGAAAAGTGTGGGATATGTCTGTTGTATGGCAAAGATGCCGAGATGATAAAGTAGAGGGCTTTGTATGCCCAAGATTCGTAAATTCAAATTTTCATTTTATTTGAGCTTTGCAAGACTTGTGGCTGAGGATGCCCGAGATGATAAAAATGTCTTTGCAAGACTTATGGCCGGGGATGCTTTTGAGTTTGTTAGGCCATCTCCAGTCATAGGGCTAAATGTAGTCCAGGGCTAAAAATTTAGCCCTATAAAATATTAATTTTTTAAAGAATAGTGCAGGGTTAAATTTTTCCATCTCCAGCCATGCAGGGCTATATTTTAGGATCATTCATATTTTATTATATATATATAGCTATGACATCATCTTACTTTATTGTTGGCTTTTAAAAACAAATGCATGGGCCCACAAAAATTTGGCCTTGACTAAAGGTTGGCTATATGTGGCCTGGTTGGAGGACTAAAGGGCCAAATGTGGCCCTCCAAATTTGGCCAAAATTTTATTTAGCCCAAGGCTGGAGATGGGTTTTGCATTATTTTAGGGCTATATTTGGGATATAGCCCATGGCTGGAGATGGCCTTAGGATTAGGGATGTCTTTCTTGTTTCAACCCTCCGCCGTCTCCATCGCCAAGCTTTTTGGCTGAGCATGCTGTTTAGTTTGTCACGCCCCATGTAAGCCATGTAAATTTCTTCATTGAATTCAAGTATTAAATTGTTAAAAGTCAACATTATTAAATTTTGCATAAATTGGATTTCTATTTCTGCTTCAATTTGGAATGGGAAATTGGCACCTTTCTTCAGTTTGCATTTCTTAAATGAAATACGTTTTTCTATCAACATCACCATAAAGCAATTACAAAAGATTAAAATATTGGAGGGAGATGAAGAAAGCAGGGCCATCGTTCGGTTCAATGCCTATCATAGAACACGTACTTAAAAAATTCAAAAAATAAAAAAGGTACAAAAGAAGAGCAAGGATCATATAAACATTCTTTCGACCCAAAAAAAAAATTCATATAAACATTCCTGCCTTACGGCAAGAATCATCAGAAAAAATGAAAAACAAAAAAAAGACAGCAAAAGATGTTCCACTAGCTTCATTTACAAGTTTCAAAATCTGAATATGACTATATTACGACTCCATTCTGTTATTCCAATGCCGATGCTGCTGCTACAGAGGCCTTCTATGTACATTGTGCGTCCTTGTTATTACTACCCTTCAGTGTAACAAAATCAATCTTGTGCGCACAAGTAACCTATCAAAGCAAACCAGCAAAGAATTTTGGTGATGAATTCGTTTGGACAAATCAGCTAACTCGCGGAGGTGGAGATCCAGCCTAGTCTTCTCCTAATTAATTCAGTCTAGTCTGAAAAGAACTCTTCGAGTTCTGGTTCGTCAGGTTTAAGTAGAAGACCTGGATATGAAACTCTTACACTAGGCAGCACTTTACCCTGAGAACGATTTATATTCATTTCTGTATAATCAATCTCAGACCAATCCTGCTCATCCTCAGTTATTTGCTCGTCTGTCACGTAACCACTGTCCTTTTTCGTGTCATCCTCCTTATGTACGTTCTGGCTGTCATAACTTTCATTTTGAGGAATTGGAACTTCGTTGGACTTTCTGCTAGATGCACTACATATGCAGGCTGCTGGGTTTTCATGGAACTCACCCCTGCCAGGCTTTATCTCATTTGGCTCTCCCATGAATCCAATTTGATTAGTTCGAAGCTTGGAGGCAAATTCTTCCCAAGTCATGTTATTACGATTCATGAACAACAGAGACAGTTTCTTAGCATTTGGACGGATTGTTGGTTTATGACCAAAGTATCTCCTGCATCAGTAAACAAACTAGTTATAAAACAAAACATGATCAAATCAAACCCTTCCACCAGAAGACAGAAATGTATCCTTGAACTCAAGTTTTAATACCTTCGACCAGCTAACATTCTAGCCATATTGCCATTGTTGTTGGTGATGAAAACATCACTTTCATCGCAAACAATAAAATCAAGTGCAGCCATTCGAGAAGAGAAGGATGAAAATGGTGTCAACTCCTCTTTACTTGCTATAGTCTCTTTTGAGTGGTAGTTCGGGAAAAGTTTCTTCAGTGGTGCCAACGTCTCTTCACCTCCGTATACTTCACCCGATGCCACATACAAGTGAATATCACTTCCAAAACCCAGTGCTCTAAGCATAAGGCCAACTTCCTCTGGAGTTAGCGGGCATCTGCCATGTCTTCGTACCTTGTCAGGGTTGCTTGCCTGCATGCAATATAACCCCAAATATCAAATGTAGTTATAATGCAGAGATACAAATTATATAAAACAGGTCACTATTGAATGACATCATTCAAGACATCAGTGAAGCCTTACATGTAAAGTTTTCCACCTTTTCCGAATTTTCCCAAGTTGTTTCCTTTCTTTTTCTCCTCCACCAAAATCACATCCAGAAAATGCCAGCATATCAGGCTCAAACCTATAACATGGTCTACCAATATCAGAAACTTTTTCCTATGCAGTCCAAAAGAATTTGGAAAACTCTAGAACAAAACCTATTCCACCTATCAAAACAACCTAAATAGAGGTTTTTGTGCTGTACAACCCACCTGTACATATAGCATGCTAAAGAAAACAAAATTCAAAAATTTTTCAAGACAAAACACACATTAACTCTACAAAGAAATTATCTGCACAAGCAAGTATTCTGTCGAAGGCATGACTTGCTCACAGTACATTAATATGTACAATAGGAAAAAAATACTCAAGCAGCTAAATTTTTTTTGCAATTTACCTCAAATGCAGGGCAATGAAATGCTTGCTTTTCATCCTCATTCTGTCAACCAACGTTTTCCCCATTTCATTAATAAGGTCAGTAAACTTCAAGGCATGAAAATTTTCTCTACACCTAAGCTTTTGTAAATTTGAATCCAACTTATTTGAAAGCCTGTAATCAAACTTTGTGAGCTGAACAGCCTGCACATTAGAAAGCATAACAAACAACTGTAAATTCTATATAACCTGGAAAGGCACTCATTCAAGCACCAGAAGTTTTTCTTCCTCAGTTATATGCACCAGCATATGATGATTAACGAATTCTTTACAAAAATGTGGTAGGTTCTCCTGAAAGACACTTACATGCTTTTTATTAAGAACAGGCACTAAACGATTCTGGTAGCATTTTGCATTGCACTTCCTTGGGACACGCATGGTATATGGACTCATTGGTTTTCCTCCCTTTGTAGGAAGCTGTTTAATGATTTCAACATCTTTTGATAGAGATGATATAAACCAGTCTACATCAAAGATTTCATCAAAGTTGCTGCACCAAATACCCAAATAACAATATTAATCCACTGACTGTTTTGCTTACATTGACCTTGACAGTAGTTTTTTATTTGTGATATGGTGAAACTGACCTGGAATCCTTCCAAAATGATTTCTGGTCCAGCTTGGGAACGACAAGAGTAGCATTCAAGATATAAGCTGCAACAACAGCATCAGTTATCTGTAACAGAATCAGGAAAGGAAGCATCAGATGCTGATTCAGCAGCAAAAACATGCAAGATTACAAACCAGTCTTATCACTCATGGAATGAAAAAGTTACAAAGTACAATCAACTAGTCCTATACAAGAGCTACTTATAACAATCCAAAATTAGACTAAGAAAGAAGCAAAGCAAACCACAATGTTCTATAAACTAAATTTCTTTTAAGCCTTTACATGAACAAATTAGAACGATAAGTTAGCCTTAAATGGAAGAAAACTAAGATGGGATTTGATTGGATTACTATGCAGCTCCAGCTCAATCAAAAAACTAACCCCTGTTCTTTGTTGGTTTAAGCCTCCACTCGTAGCAATCAACAAGTAGCGATTCGAATGTGTTTTCACATCAGCAGCTGCAACATTGAAGGCATTGGTTTTGTAAATCAAAAGCCTCAGATAAGTTAAGAGCCTAATAAACAAAATTAAATTCTCCAATAAATTCATCACAGATCATAGAATCGATTCAATTATGACGTCATGACTCATGAAATGAACAAAACAAGACTTCAATCAATGCTGCTATGCATATTCCAGATTAAGAAGAATTATCAAGTTTTAATTGAATCTCAGTCTGAATATCAAATTTCAAAAAATATGGGTTGAGAAATTATCAAGTTAAGAGAAACTAGAAAGCTTCTTCATTAGATAGAAAGAAAGAAAGAAAGGAAAAAGAGCAGAAATGAAATAAGTAATATCTAATATACTTTACTTGCAAAGTTATCGGCGGCATTGCTGCAACCATGGAACAAATCCGATTTCCTTGTGCTCCATAAATCTCGACCTGAGCTCCCTCCACTCTCCTAAAAATAACAAAATCAAAACGAAAATAAATTAAATTGAATTCTACACAAATCAACATCTTTTATTGGAGCTCCATTAAAGTAAATATCGTACCGGAACACGAAACGTGGCCGTTTCATCCGAGTTCGACCGGGCCTCAACGACGCCATTGTCATCCTGAGCTCAAAAACCACAAGAAATTTTCCCTAAAATGTAAAATCATTACAAACCGTGAAAACCGGAAATGAGAGGTCATCAAGAGCGTGCTTGCGTACCGAGGAATGGTAGTGACGCAAGAGCGAGAGGTGATCGTGGTGATGCAGAACCGGAGACGGAGCGAGGAGAGAGAAGGCGGCGAGGAGGAGTAGGAGGCAACCGGAGACGGCGGAGACGAGGGGGAACACGTGGTGGCGGAGACGGCGGAGGTGTCGCCGGAGAACGGCGGTTCTGAAAACGACGCCGCTGAGGGGGGTGACGTTGATGACGCTGTTCATGTTGATGCTGCTGTGGCCGTTGCTTACGTCTCTCTTCTTCTTCTTCATTGTTGGTGTTGTTGTTGCAGAGCAAGAGAAGAAACGAAGTCGTTGTATTTGAAGCTGGAGGAGGAGAGGACGAACATCAGGTGATTATTGTGTGAGAAGAGAAGAGTCTCGCTGTGGCGACGAGTGATGCTTCGACGACGGCGTTTTGAGCCTCCTCGTCATGTACACTTTCCCCCGCAAGAAAACAAACAATCTTCACCAAAAAGGCCCTCCACTAAAACCCATCGCGCGCGTAATTCTTAATGGGTTTCGTTTGGGTGTGTTCCGCTCGGAGTGTATTAGTGTCCGAATGGTGATGATAATGTGTTTGATGTGTAGTGTGGGATGAGTTAAACGATTCCTAAAACTTTGGTACGAGCGGTATACACACAAAGTCCAACAATCTTTATTTATTTCCGGCAAGATCTTTGTTTCTCCGTCACTCCTCACGTGCAACTCACGTGCTCAATGACCTTTCCTCTCTTTATTTGTTTTATTTCCTCCGACGACAAATGGACTCCAAAGCCCAGCCCAAGCGCGTGCCTCAGCCGTTCCATCACTGAAAAAAGCCGGCCTTTTGACGAAGCGGGAGCGATTGATACTTTCACGTGCCTCTGCAAGCGTGGTGCTGCTCTTGTAGCCCCTCTAATTGTCGTTTAGGACTTGTTAATAACGATTTACGATGTGATTTAAGTGCGTACTTATTGTCGTTTAGTGTGTTTGACGTTTCTAAAACCTGGTGGTTTCGGTTTACAAATCAAACGACGAAACGGATCATCAGCATGGTCATTGGTCAAAACGTAATTATCTTAAAAAGATTTGACCAAACTTATAATAATAAGAAAAGTTGGGTATAAATTTAGAGGAAAACAAAGTCTTGAACTCTGTGTTTTGTGGATTATTTTGTGTGCCTATTTGGGTTTTATCTGATAAGGACACAGATTAGGGTGCGAACACAATTTTTTTTCTTAATTAGTTCTTAATTAGGTATAAATAATTAGGTATAAATAAAGATAATTGACTGATTATATTAGTTAATGGGGTTAGTTGAAAGATAATTTAATTATAATTATTGGGGATGCATGATGTACCTAACGCTTGGCTAGGGTAGGTTGTACTTGGTGATTAAGAAGTTGAAGGAAGAAGGAGAAAATGAGAAAATGTCAAGAGGCAGAGATGGTGATTAGTTAACCACACGGGTAACTGAAAGGGAAAGAAAGATGATTAGGGAGGGACCATTTTGTCAGCATTTTAAATGACATAACAAATAATAGAGATTTGACAGTTTGGGCTGTTGGAGATCTAGAAGCCTATCTATGCAAAAGCTCCTTTGAACCTGTGGTCCAACTTCTCTATGATGGGAATGAGGGTTTTGCTTTTGTCAATCTCCTACTCATAATTGTGCAAAATTTAATCGTTGATGTAACGTGAGTTTATATAGACGATCGACCGTAACATATCTCAAGATAATAATTATCTCTTAATTTAGAAATAAAGTGTCAGAAATATTTCGCTAGTTGAGATGGTTAATGCCACAAATGCACAAAACATTCTTCATTTTCTTCTATGAATATATTGTCAGAAATTTAAGGTGAGCAAAATCATAGCGTTATCGTGGCAATAAGGCTTCGAATTAAAATAGGCCATGGATATTGCACAATTCAGGGTGTCAAAGAAGGGTCGTTTTCTTTTGTAAGTAACACGATTAGACTCCAAAAAGCCTAATTTCAAAGAAAAATAGGTTTCTTTTGACATACACTCACCACAAACAATTTTAGAATTAGACTCCATAAGCTCAACCTTATCTCCCTCAACAACAAAAATTACGCTTATGAAGTTTGAATTGGACTTTTGTCTTCATATACATGTATGAGTAAAACTTTTATAAAGCGAATGCCTTGTGCTTGCCTCTTACATAAAGAGTGTGAGACTCACAAATTCCTAAAGATTATTCCATATGCCTATAATTGTGAAGACGGGCACATTAGTTTGGTTTCACACCTTTTTCGTTTTCGTGTAGGTATTGTTTATCTTGATAAGATGACATGCTTTAAGATCTGGCTATTTGATTTTTAAGTCGTTTCGTTGTATTCATGAATGGAGTTTGAAATTTCTTCTACCTAGGTCTCTTAATGCACGGATAAATGCTCTTAACCACTTGATCTACAAATCATTTGCTATGCGGGGTATTACATTATTTTTTTTATACATCGATATTTTAAACTACTCTAGAATACAAGGAGATTAACACACTGCTCTAGTTCAGACGTGCAGTGTTTGGTTGTATTAGTTACTTATGCTAAAGCTTGCTTGCGTTTGCAAGCTTAGAATAAAAAGGTAGTCGTAAATGTGAATGATATGTTTTTGTCACATTCAATTGTTTTGTAGCCTAAAAATGCATTCTCAGCCGAAACCCCCATCTTATATTGTCAAGCAAGTTGCGCACTACCATGTGAATTATTCAACCCTACTCTGTATAGTGTAATGCTTCACGTGATACTTGATACCACCCCGATCCTGACGACAAATGTAAAGGGTAAAAATGTTAGTGAAGCTAGCCAATAAAATATATATAAAGAAAAAATTAGCGTATAAAATACAATAGAATAACAGAGGAGTTCGGATTTGGAAGAAAAACTTAGTTGCAATGGAGATAACACTGTTTTTCTATCTCCGACCAATAATACTATGCTACATAGAAGTGTTATCATGCGTATCATAACATTATTGACCGGAGATAATAAAATAGTGTTATTCCCATTTCATAGAAGTCTTTCTCCAAATTTGAGATTGCTTAGTTATAGGGTGAGTACGGTCCAATTAGATTGGTTTTACTCTTAAATTCTGGCCAAATCGATTACAAATGAACTATTTGATTCATCTTAAATTTTTTTATATAAAAAAAAAATCATTGAAGAAAGAAACCAATCCTTTTGTTGTTGTTGGTGTCGTTTGGGCGGTATGGGCCTAGGACCAATCCTTTTTTGCCTTTTGCATATTTTCAACTTTGTTGATGACAAATGAAAAATGCATAACTATTTTTCATTTAGTAGCACATCAAAGCATCATAAAATTCAAGACCTCATCAAACTTAAAAGTTTCAATAACTAATATAATTACAACCTAAAAATCAATTACTTCAAAGTATACGTCAAATTTAAAATTCAACATCCATCTAGTTATTAGCCAATAAAAAGACTATACATGTAAATAAAAATAAATAAGTGGTCGGTCCAATTCGATTTCTGTGGATATATAAATGCTCAAAGAGCAACCAAACTGAACTATTACGATTAGGTTTGATTTTGAATTGTTTGACTTCTTTTTTTGTCAAATAAAACCGGGGATTCAGATTAGATAATTTAATCGGTTTGGCCGAATTGATGCCCACCCCTACTTGGCTAGTTCATCTTCTTAATCTCATCGCAACCACTTTTAAGGCTCCAACATAACGTTAATGGGCTAAATAACTTGGGCTTAGTTAGACCACCACCATTGACATGCAATATTCACACACACATACGTTGGTGATGATAAGTTTAACGCGTCAAAGTGTGCCGCTAGGGCAAATAATTTGATGGTTTGATTTAGGGGTGGGCATCTCATTTGAATTATCCGTGTACCGACGGTTTAGTTTGGTTTGGTTAAATAATTATTTTTTAATTTTAATTATTCCGATCCGATCCGTATCGAAATGTTTGGTTTGGTTAACGGAAACAATATTCCTAACCCGACGGAAATCCGTACCGATCCGATATTTATACTTATCTTATTATTTAAATACAAAACAAGAAACCAAAGGTAAATACAATCAGCATTTTGTATCACTCCTTTATCACTACTGTATCACTTCTTTTTCACCATTGTATCACTGCTTTATCACCATTGTATCACTTCTTTATCACCCGTGTACTGTAGCACTTTTTGGTCAGAGAGGAATTTATGAACTTCCTTTGTTTTCCAGGTTCGACCTTTGTCCCGTTTTTTACTTGTAACTTTCCAACCATTGATCCAAATTTTATGTTCTTTATATGGTTGGATTCAACATGAAAAACTAAAGAACTCAACACGGAAAAAATGTCAAAATCATTTACATAAATGTAGAGAATTCAATAAAAAGAACACTCAAATGTTCAAACAACAAACACAAGTGGCTCCCAGTACTTGAATGAATGATATAGTGACTAAGTTATTTGATTTCATACTTGAATGAATTAGACTATTGGATTTTTATATTTTACAAGGATAATTTGGTGTATTTGTTCAAGAACTTATGTTATGTGAAAGTATTATAAATGGTATTTTTATTAGTATGTTTTTATTACGGTACTACCAGTGTACCGGCCAATCCGAACCGAATATTAAGTTAACCGATTCGAAGTCTACCAAAGTCTTTGATTTTGGTTAACGGAAGAGAAAATGGTCTACCGAAGTCTTTGGTTTAGTTAACGGAAGAGCCTTCTACCGTTCTGAACCGATCCGTGCCCAAGCCTAGTTTGATTGGTTCTTCTTTGCGGTCAAATTAATTGAAGGCATTGGGGATTCAGTCTACAAACTATTCATATCCAAACTGTTAAACATTGCAATCCTACAATGGTTTAGGCGGCCACCAATCTCTTAGGCATCCGGGCTGCTGACTGGTCCAAGGCCACTCGGCATATCAATCTCAACTTTCATAGACAACCATTAGTCAATGGAAGAAGCTACCGTCTCTCTTTCTCAATTTGGTCCCCCAACAAAAAAGACTCTGATGAGCAGAGCTTAGATTGGGGACATTGGCATTAAGACATTTTGCTTTTTATTTTTGTTATTTTGTATTTTAACATTGCATAACAAAAAAAGGATTGTTTTGGGATTCAATTGGGTTGTTCTGATTTTTTCAATTTTATGTTACATTAGAATGTATAGAATTGAAAAATTGAAGAATGGGACGAAAATAATTTTAAACACTAAGAATCAATTAGAACATGACAACGGACTAATTGAGCGGTATTTTGTATAAAATTTACAGTTGTTGGGGTGCTTAAGCTAATTCACTGAGAATTAAAGAATGCAAAATGAAGCAATTTGCTTCGACGATGAAAATACCAAAAAGGGATTAGACTGATCTAATTAAAAATAAATGGACAACAATTAAAAAAATAAGTGAAGTGATCTTTCTGACAGAAAAAAGAGAGAGAGAGAAGTGAATGTATTTTGGTGAATTAGGATTTCCATAAATTAAAAGAGATATTTAGTCATATACCCATTCTTAGCACTAAAACTATAAATAAACCCTACACCATTTAATTTCTATAAACAAACCAAAAAAATACCCAAAAAATGATAGTTGGCCATATTGAATTTAATTTTGATTATTAAATTACTTTGATGCCCTATTGAGTGTTTTGGACTTTTTTTATGAGGTTTTGGGGTTTGGTTTGTTTTAAGAAATCAATGACAGTTTTGTAATTTAAAAAAAGTTAAAAACATTTTTGTTATGTTGTAAATGAGCTTTAGATGTGTTTCTAAAGTCTATTTTATGTAGAGTTTTTTTATAATTTGGACTTCTATATTGGGTATAATAGTGAATCTCCCAAATTACATTGCTAGGGATTGTGTGAGGGCTCCCACGTGCATAATAAATTAACCACATCAACAACCACAATAAAAAAATAAAATAAAATAAAAACTAACAAACACACAATCGAAAAACGAAAACAACCTTTTACCAAAAAAAAAAAACGAAAACAACCGAAGCGAATCTCAGAAGTAGTAGAAGAAGAAGAAAGTGAGGAGCTGAGAAAGCATGAGCAGCCCCGGGAAGCTCAACTCCTCAAGCTCCGAATTGGACCTGGATCGCCCCAACCTCGAAGATTATCTCCCTTCCGGAGCCTCCATCCAACAAGAACCACACGGCAAGCTTCGCCTGTAATCTCTCTCTCTTTCTTCTCTTCTATTTCGTTTGTGCTCTGTCTGTTTGGTTCTCGAGAAACTGTGGGAAAATGAGCAAGAATTTCATCAACTTATATACTTTCGCAGGCGTGATTTGCTTGACATATCGCCTACCCTTACCGAGGCTGCTGGAGCCATTATCGATGTAAGTGCCCGCTCTGATTCATTACTTTACTCATTGTATTGAATATTCAATCAATTTAAGCTCTGATTGTATGGGGATAAAGTAAATGATTTAGTGTTTTAGCTAGAAGCTGAGTAATTAATGGGCTCTAGATTGCATTGATTTGGCCAATTTTTGTGAAGATGAAAATTTTATCGAATTTTAGTTCATGATTATGTTAATTCCTATGATGATCGTGAATGGAAATGAACAGGACTCATTCACACGGTGCTTTAAGTCGAATCCTCCAGAGCCATGGAACTGGAATGTGTATTTGTTCCCTTTGTGGTGTTTTGGAGTGGTGGTTCGATACTTCATTCTATTTCCTGCGAGGTTAGAATTTTTTATCTTCTGTCGACAAATTCAAATGTTTCATGCATTCTTGCCATTGCATGAAACATTCTTGCCATTGCTGCTTCATTCTATTTTAATTTACCGGAATCACTCTGACTGATTCTGTATGGGTTTGCTTCCATGGTTATGGGATCTTATATTATTGTTTGTTTAGTCGCTTAATGTAGCTCCATCAATTGTGCAGGGTTCTAGTATTGACTATCGGATGGATAATTTTCCTTTCGTCCTTCATTCCAGTGCACTTCTTGCTGAAAGGCCATGATAAATTGAGAAAAAATTTAGAGGTGTAGATTCTTATCTATTACTTTCCTTTAACTGTTTTCTTCCCAAAATATGTGATTCCGTTTTTGTTAATCAGCATTGCATTTTTCCCATCTTCTGACAGTGAGGTTGGGTCTTTTTACCTGCTATATGTAGGCATCAGGTCAATTGATGTTGTATTGCATAATCTTCACAGATTGCTCTAGTCATATAGGTCTCATAGAATCTGTTCAAGCACTCTGAAAAGTAGTAGAAATGTGTTTTTGCAAATAAATTTCTTCTTCTTTCTCATTGGTTAGAACAATGACTTATGGCAAGGCACATGAAAAATTATCTAGAGTGACCAAACAGGGCACAAATGACTGGAAAATTTATGAGTAATCCATCCTTACATGAAAAATGAAGCAATGGTCTATATGACTAGTGACTCAATCATCTGCAATGACCCTCCGGTACTTATTACGCTATGATGTTTGTTTTCTTTTCAGAGGTGTTTGGTGGAGTTGATTTGTAGCTTCTTTGTTGCCTCTTGGACTGGGGTTGTAAAGTACCATGGGCCACGGCCTAGCATGAGGCCTAAGCAGGTACTGTTTAACTATAAATTTCCTTTTTTAGATGTCATATGGTATTTCTGTATCATTTTATACGATCAATATTCATTTTTTGAATGCCTTACTTGAGCTTTTCTTTCATGGTTTGAGCAGGTTTTTGTGGCCAATCACACTTCCATGATTGATTTCATCATCTTAGAGCAAATGACCGCATTTGCTGTAATTATGCAAAAGCATCCTGGATGGGTTGGTCAGTGTCAATGTTGCTATACATTTCCTTAATTAATTATTAAAATTATATAATTTTTAAAAACTATCAGAATTGGAGTATTATAACATTATCATAAATTATTGCTTATGTATGTATTGGAAGTGTGACTGCCATAAGTTCAAAACATTCCAAGGACACTTGAGTTATGCATATCCATGAAATTCAACAATTAACACGCGTGATTCATTTTTGAAAATGCTAGGTTAGATTTGTCCAGTTTATGTAGTGTTTCTACAGTAATGATCCATCTTAGATGTGTAGGTTGTTCCGGCCATTGATGGAATTGAAGTTTTCTGGCTTTGAATGCAAATTTGTTGTTTTCCTAGGTTACAATATGAATGTGATAGTGTTACCGTTTCTTAGTCAAAGAAATGTCCCTTCTGGAGTAGTTTTCTTCTTATGCATTGATCATTGACGTCGTTCAAGTAAAATTGGCTAATTTTGAACTTTGAAAGAGGAGGTTTGGAGCTTTTTGGTTGTCAGCACTTTTCCATTGTTTCTTACCAGAAAGAGTGGATTCTGAACAATCTAGAATGACAAAAACTATGTTTTGTTTTTCACTTTTATGTATACATAAGAAATGGAATCAAATTGAGGATTCTCTTCTTTTATGCTTCTTGTGAAGGATTGTTGCAAAGCACTATTTTGGAGAGTGTAGGATGTATTTGGTTCAATCGTTCAGAGGCAAAGGATCGGGAAATTGTTGCAAAGAAGTAAGAACCAATAGAAAGTGCACAGTAGCTTTTTTATTCTTTTTTTAACCACACCATTGTCCATGTCATTGTTATACGAACTTGTACAGTTGTTCCTTTTTTCAGATTGAGGGATCATGTGCTGGGGGTTGACAATAACCCTCTCCTTATATTTCCTGAAGGAACATGTGTAAACAATCACTACACTGTTATGTTTAAGAAGGTAAACTGTATTCTAGTTTTAGTTTTGCTCAGTTTTAAATATATATATATTTATAAATAATATTCATCTTCACTTTAGGGCATATATGTACTGAACATGTTTTTATTAAGTTCTTGGTATTTTTAATGTTCTCTAACTTTCATTTTCTATATGATGTAGGGTGCATTTGAGCTTGGCTGCTCAGTTTGCCCTGTCGCAATCAAGTACAACAAAATTTTCGTTGATGCTTTTTGGAACAGCAAAAAGTAAGGAGTGGATTATGACACACTAATTTAACATCCACTGTGACTTGTATTTGCTTAGAAAATAATTTCCTTTTTTGAATCACCACTTGTGTTTTTCACATCACCAAGAAAGTTCTTGTTGACTTTCACCTTCCACTCAGAAAAGAGTAAATATTCTATTCAAAGGCTTAAAATGTTTCTGTGATGCTTAAACATAGTCATGATACTTAGATTCCATCCCATGGAACTTATCCATTGGTTGTGCTTAGGATCCATGATTTTGGAGACATTTACCAACGTTTTGGGGCCTTTGGGCTATTGTGATATGCAGTTGGTGATGCCAATAATATGTTGTTTTGCAGGCAGTCCTTCACAATGCATCTGCTACAGCTTATGACGTCGTGGGCTGTTGTTTGTGATGTGTGGTATTTGGAGCCTCAAAATATTAGGCCTGGGGAGTCCCCCATTGAATTTGCAGAGAGGTAAAAAAACATTCTTCTCTGGACTTGTAATCAATAACAACATGCTCCCTCCTGCACGGTTGGTATGGTCTTGTTTATCTCATTCGTTTGGATCCTTTTATGCAGGGTCAGAGATATAATTTCTACGCGTGCAGGACTTAAGAAGGTCCCATGGGATGGTTACCTGAAATACTCTCGCCCAAGCCCAAAGCACAGAGAGCGAAAGTAAATCAAATTTACTTTTCTTCTTGCCCTTTTTTTCTTCTGAATAAAAAAAAAAGGAAAAAAAGAAAAAAAGAAGCTAAAAACAGCTATTCATCTTCTGTACCCTTTCCATGTATTTGTGTACATAAGGCATAAAAGCTTATACAATGCAGTCACAATCGCAGGGCTTATTGGTTATTTTCTTTTTGCAGGCAACAAAGCTTTGCTGAGTCCATGCTCCGGCGCCTAGAGGAAAAGTGAAATGTGTTTCTTCCGACTCTTTTAGTTAACTTTTTCTTAGCACAGAGTGCATGTTCTACACTCAATTTCCTCTTCATTCGAGTAACTGGTTGAAGCCTGAGAGGAAGCTGCGTTTGATATAAGAAGTAAATGAATAACTTACTATCTTCCTACCCAGTTGTTTTGTTGAATACACATGATGTACGAAGCTTGGTTCCTGTGGGGTTTACTCAAAATTTTGTAGGAACTTGAAATAGCTGTGTTATCTTTTGGAAAATTCTTGGTCTAGTTTTGTGTTAAGATTAATTTGAATGCACTAGTCAACATGAATGTACCACTTTACAACTGTTTGCAAAATCAAGACTCGACTTTGGAGGTCCATCAAGGGCTTGATCTGGGTTTGATTTAGGGCCTAAAATGAAACTAAACCATGAACCAAGATCCATATGGTCAGGATCAAACCCCTTTAAAATGAAACCAAATGACTTGTGACCTATTTGGGAATGCTATGAAGAAAGCACATGAAAGTGATTCATGAAAAAACACATACTAGGACGAGATGCTGCTTCAAAAATGTACTAAAATAATGCGTTTATCATCTAGAAGCAATTTAGGTTTTTCTACTTAACGCTGTCAGAAACACTTTTGGGGACGAGATGCTGCTTCAAAAATGTACTAAAATAATGCGTTTATCATCTAGAAGCAATTTAGGTTTTTCTACTTAACGCTGTTAGAAACATTTTTGGTTTTCTAAATGCGCTTTAATCATTCTAAAAGTAATCACAAATAGGCTATATTGGTGGTAAACATACTCAGATTTAATTTAAGAATTAAAAAAAAAACAGAAGCAAATAAAATAGGTGACCCAAAGAGGACGGAATTCTTATAAAACAACACACAGAGGAATCTGTTTCACAAAACGAGAGCCTTGACTTTGCTGAGGAAGACCCCAACCCATTCCACTTGGCAAACACGAATCATCCAATTAACATATGAACTCAACTTGCATCTGGGTCAGCACACACCAAAGAAAGAAAACCAATTCAAAAAGGGGGAAATTGATAGAGCTCTCACAATCTTTGTTGTACTTTGAGTGTTTACTTAATAATGAAAACCCTAGGAGCCAACCAAAAACAAGTCAAATGTAAGAATTTTCCTTCTTGTTGATTTGCCCGCCACAAGCAATCGGCCGTTTCAGATTTGATGTAGATTGACTTCACTTCGTCCTTTCATACAATCATAAACCCCTTTGAAAACCAGATCCTTTACATGTCTCTCTGTCCGTCTGTTTTTTTTTTTTGAGGGGCTGACCATCTCCATCATTTGCTCGTTTGGTCGTGCTTGGAAATGTCTCTTTGGCTTGCATTTTCCTCCCTATGATATTTGCCACAAGTTCTTGCGATATGTAGGTCAACGCAATATTTTATGCATACACACACATAATTACACAGACAATTTTTGTACGACTATTCATGTATAACAAATACGTAATTGTATAGAAATTATTGCGTACATGCCGGGTAATGGGCATTGTTAATATTCATAATCATAGCGTGACGGGTTGGTCCTAAACCCTAATATTCAGTACCCTAATGTAAACACAACAACACAATGTTGCACCAGAAAAACACCCCAACACATGTAGCTCTCATCTTATTTTAACTCTTCTTAAAACTCTAAACCACCTACTCAAAAAATTTCTTTGGGTTTATGAACACAAGTACCGTAAAATCGATGAGTATTTTGGTTATCAACCGCTCAAATACGTGAGTTTTATAAAATTTGAAAGACGGGTCTTTTTATATTATTGGAGAAGATTCTGAGTTCAAATTTCATTAACAGTTAGTTAGATTAATCAAAACAAAACACAAGCTAGCAAAAAAAATGTCCCATTTCCTGTACATGACCCCACTGCATATAGTATTACGCAACCCCATAATAAAAACTCCAAAGTCCCAAGTCTTTCACGGCCCCCACTCAGTCAACAAGGTCTCTTCCAGTTCAGTCCACACACACCAGCTCAAAAAAAACCTATTGCTTACTTTTCCTCCTCCTCTTCATCGTCGTCTTCTTCTTCTTCTCCTCCATTTAAATCCCCCCCTCCCCACTAAACCCCTCACCCAACAAAAGCCACAAACCAAAACCAATGGCTTTCTCTTTCTCTTTCTCTCCCTCCACACCCACCATACCCGCACTCCTATTCACCCTCTCCCTCCTCCTCTCATTTCTCACCACACCCGCCTCCTCCGCCACCTTCAACTGCTCCGCCGCCACCACCTGCCAGTCCCTCATCGACTACGTCCCCGCAAACACCACAACCCTCAACGACATCAAAACCCTCTTCAACATCTCTCACCTCCGCACCCTTCTCGGAGCCAACAACAACCTCCCCCTCTCCACCGCCCCGACCCAAAACGTAACCGCCTCCCAAAAGATCCTCATCCCTTTCAAGTGCCTCTGCTCCAACGGCACCGGCGTCTCCAACAAGCGCCCGCAGTACATCGTGAAGCCCGGCGACGACCTCGACCACATCGCCACGGTCGTGTTCTCGAGGCTCGTGAAGTACCAGGAAATTGCGGCGGTGAATAAAATACCCAACCCGAGTCTGATTAAAATCGGGCAGAAGCTGTGGATCCCGCTGCCGTGCAGCTGCGACGAGGTGAACGGCGAGAGGGTGGTTCATTATGGACACGTGGTGGAAGCTGGGAGCTCGGTGGAGGCAATCGCGACCAGGTACGGGACGGACCAGGAGACTCTGCTGAGGATCAATGGCATTGCGGATCCGAAGACCCTTCAGGCCAATCAAGTCCTCGATGTTCCTCTCAAAGGTTCTTTTTGACTTTTCACCATTTTAAAAAAGTAATTTGCCTTTTTAGGTTTGGATTAACTAAAAGCTTAATCCAGAAAGCTTATGTTAATGAGATTTTGAAGTAGGGGATTATATTTAAAAGAGAAAAAAAATGAAAACCCATTTGTATTAATTATAACTAAAATGGAGTTACATCACTATCATCATGATACTTAAAAATTGAAATTTTGGATAAGCTTTGAGTTTAGTTTAGTTATTTTTTTTTTATTCCTCACCAATTTAGATGGCTTTGATGGAAAAGTTGGAGGGAGGACTTTTCATCCCTTTGAATTGTTTGTTAGAGTGGAAATATAAAGAGGAGAGAAAGTCAGAGAGATTCTTGTAAGACCGTCGTCGGTTGATTAGGCGCTTCCGTGCTAGTTTAAGTCGGCTTGCAGTGATGATCTCTTGCTTTGATTGAAGCTTTCCTTGATCTGTTATTTCAAATGTTTTGCAGTATGCCAATTGTTCTAGTTGCAGAATGACTGATGTTCCCAATTTTGTTTTTGCAGCTTGTTCATCTTCGGTATTGAATAACTCATTAGATGCCCCTTTACTTGTTTCCAACAACACCTACGTCTTCACCGCCAACAACTGCGTGAAATGCCAGTGTAGTTCTGCGAGCAATTGGACGTAAGCGCGTTTCTTACTAGTTTGTTATGTTTGCTTTCATTTTTCCATTAGAGGATTCTCACAATCTATGCAAACTTTCATCTCTGCACAGCTTGCAATGTGAGCCATCTACTGTGAATTCAACTGGATGCCCTGCGATGCAATGCCAGGGTTCGAGTCAGTTATTCCTTGGCAACACCACGACTTCCGGTTGCGATCAAACAACCTGTACCTATGCTGGTTATACTAACAAGACCAATGTTCTTACAACCCTGACAACACAGTCCACTTGTGCAGGTAAGCTCACTTCACTCTGTTTCATTTTGAAGTTCTAATGTCGATACAAATTGACAAAGCCTAGATGACTAGAAATAAGCAAAACCTACACAGCAGTGACATCACCAACATATGCATTTATCTAAATTTTGAACTTGCTGACATCTTTTCTTTTGTTGGCAAACAGCTCCTCCTAACAACGCTTCAAGGATGGGTTTGCAAGGCTCCAGTTGGAGCTTCCTTTTCGCGGCAATTCACTTGGCGCTTCTTCTTCTTCATGTTCTTCAGTGAGACGCCGGTAACTTTTTACGACGACATCGTCTACTCTTTGCTTGTTCTAAGAGGTTGGGGAAACAGAACTACAGTGTAATTCTTCTGTACATCTCTTAATGGAACGAGAAAATATCAAATTTATTGACAAAGCACCATCATGCTTTTCAGAGGGTATATAGTTTTGTATGTTTTTTATATTAAAAAAAAAATGTAAACAACGAAATATAAAAAAACCATAGCTTGGCATAAATAAAACATGAAAATTTTATTCAATCAAATTTCACAGGGTAGAAATTCCCCATATTTATACACACAGGTTTAGGCCTAAACCCTAAGCAAACACATAAAAGAAGAAAATAACAAGATTAATCAATGACCTAATTAGGTATACCATATGAAAGATGCACATTCGCCCCAGGAACAAACCCAGCAGAGTAAAAATCCATTGACATGTCTCTGATCACCTCCTTGGGAGGAGCAGTAAATAAGTAAAAGGGTAATTCTGGTTGAGCAGCAACTTTCTTCAGATGATCAACCAAGCTCTGGATTTTATCCGACGGATGAAAAGTTGCCTCCAATGTGTGATTATCAGGAAACCTAACCCTAATCACAGCCTTGGTCAACCTTGACCTGCACTTTGCCTGCTCTGCCTCCCTCATCTTCTGTGTTTTCAAAAACGTGTCTTCCTTCTTGGTCTTCAGAAGCCGGTAATAATCCTCTGCGGTGAACTCATAAAACCCATCTGCACCCTCCTCAGAAGGGTTGCGCTTGGCTTCTTCGGCCACCGTGTGATGAAGGTTGCCGATGAGCCGCCGTCTTTTGAAAGAGATTGGAGAAGAAACAACAGCCATTGTTAGAGACTTGAGACTCAATCCAACAAATTCAACAAGAAAATCAAATACGGAGAGAATTGCAATGCGATGTTGTATATAGAGAGAGCTTAACGGTCGGCAGCATTTACTTTCCTTTTCCCGTTGGTAATAGGAACCAATAAAGTTTATTTATTTATTTTTATTCCTACTCTAAAAAACTTTCCTTCTTTTTTTTTATGAACATTACTCTCCGCCACGTTTTTGTTGCTGTGAGAGGCTTTTTTGAAAAAAATTTAAATTTATTTTAGAATTAAAAAAGATAATAGGTAGTTGTGTTCCATAAAAATAGGATTCATTATCTGATTTTTCTTTTAATTTTCTTTTAATATGAAAAGATGTGAATTTACCATATTATCCTCATTTAATTAATAATATCAATTCTTAATGTTTGCATTAATCAATGGCATTTTATGGTATTTTGAATGTTTTACCATTCTCTGTCTTTTGCTTTGTATATGAAGATTTGCCACAATTCCAACAAACCAAAAAAGTATATTTGCCACAATATCATTTCAATTTTGTCAATTTTAACATTAAGGAGAAATTCTTGTTTTCGTCAATTGATTGAAACGAGCATTAAGATTTGTGTAGTTTGTTTCGATTTTTATTAACATAATTTGATTCGATATCTGCTACATTTTTATATACATACCACTTAAATACTGTTACATTTTCGACATGTCGTTCAATTTTCACTCAATTACAAGAGCAAAATCTATCAACCAAAAAAAATTACAAGAGCAAAATCATTAAAATTAACACTACATAATTACTCTTGCAAAATCATTAAAATTAACACTACATAATTTGATTTGAAAGTTATGTTACACACATGTACCAAAAAATAGAAAGGAGAAGTTAGGTTACACGTGGAGTGGTAGGTAGTTACATGGTGAGGCAAGACAGTGACGTGGCACGTGCTTGAATTAAACTCCGAAGAGCAATGATTTATAAGAAAAACCTCGTCAGTCCGGACTTGGCATTATTTGCAATATGGCTAAGGTTTTGTAAACGCAACCGCAGACCACCTGGGCCTCTTTCAAGTTTAAACCACTCTCTCTCGCCGGACAGGTAGGACCGTTGGGCGCCATCTCTCAATCCTCAACCAACCTTGGTTTCCTCTTCTTCTTCTCTCTCCACAACCCTAAAATTCTCATTCTGTCACTCACTCACAGTCACTCTATACAAAGGTAACTCCTTTATCTTATCATCTTCTTTACTTTTCGGTTTTTTTGTTCTTGGTTCCTTTACAAAATTTCCCGGGAATCAAACAGATTGTTCTGCCCACTCCTTTTTCATTTTCCCAATTGCTGCCGTCGCTTTATTCTGTGTAATTGCGTGGTATGTACGCATTTATGCCAATGCTTTGCAGTTATATGCTCTGTTTTCAAATGTGCTTCAATTTCTTTTCCCGAAACAGAGTTTTGGTTTTCACGGATATGAATTATGTATAGTATTCAGTGTTTGGCTGTCTAAAGTTGGTTCTTTTTGTTGGTCGATATACAATTTTATTGTTACATGATTGAGAACTAAACTATATTGATCTCAAACCCTTCGTATTAGGAAATTTTAACTTATAATTTGGTTTTTTGGTTTAGTTTTTGAAGAAATTACAATACTTGGTGAAAATGGCTGCTACCCAATTCAGAGGTGGCGCACTTTCTGGCGGATTAACCACTAGATCCAGTGACCATAACCCAACAACTAAGAAAGCAAGGTTGTTTAATTCAATGAAGCAAAGCGAAGCTGGTAAATTTGGAGCACTAAGTGGTAGGAAGGATTTGAGCAATGCCAATGTTGGGGGGGGTTGTAGTCTGTCTGCTACACACAGAGCACTGGGCTCCCCGCTATTGACACGTCGCCGAAGACCTTGTTTCCCAGTGGTGGCTAATCAGTTGAGTTCTGAAGTTGGTGTCGGTTCCTCTGAGGTTAAGGAAAAGTTAGCTTTAGAGGAAGAGCAAGCTCTCATAAATGGAGGGAGTGATGACCTGTAAGACCTTATAACCTACATGAACTTGTTATGTGTGAATTTGTGCTTTTATTCTTTTATTGTTTTGGGACTTTTTTTTCTTTCTTAATTGATGCTCTTACTTTCATTAGTTTGACATGATTTCTTCTAATATGGGATATATTTTTCTTCCCTTCATAATTGGACATAAGATAGGCATGTTAATGGAATGGACTGTTATGTTTCTGTAAACTACTTAATACTGATCTGCCTACGCTGAACTGCCCATTTTCCTTGCAAAGAGATTCATATTTTTTCTTTCAAATTTGTTAGAAAATTTATCATTTTGTAAAAACTCTGGTTTGTTAGAGTGAATGGTAATATGAGCATGATAGCTCTGGATAAGTTTTTCTACTTTTGATGAAAGCCAGTCCCTCCCTTCCTTTGTCCTTCTTGATCTTACAAGGCCAAGCACGCTGATGTTGTTTATTTTCACTTTATCTTGATATGTGAAGCTGATATGTGAAACATTGCTAACAGATTCTTGGTCCTGTCTATTTCAGTGAGTGGCAGAAATTCTTATGATTACTCTTAATTAGTTTTAGGTGATGGGGGATACAAGATTTGATACCTATCTTAAACATTGTTTTATGCTTGTTTTGGGTAAATGATTCTTCAGTACCTGTTTATCGTTGAGTAACATTCCTATCAGGCAAACATATTCTCCAGATGTCAAACGTGAGCTGTTGATGCTTTCTTTACCTGCAATTTTGGGTCAGGCCATTGATCCCTTAGCACAGCTAATGGAGACTGCTTACATTGGTAGATTGGGTATGTTTCACTCCTTTAAATGAGTTCAACGACTAATATTTGTATAATGTATTTAACTTTGGAGCTTTTATTCAATGTTTTTGGCCTTTTGTTTTTGCATAGGTTCTCTGGAGTTGGCTTCAGCTGGTATTTCAATGAACATCTTCAATTATATATCAAAGCTATTTAATATCCCTCTACTCAGTGTTGCTACATCTTTTGTTGCTGAAGACCTTGCAAAGAGTGAAAGTGAAGCTTCTACTTCAGGTGAAGTTCAACTTTTTTTAATTCCTTGCTGATCTTTGTTGTACATAAATTTGGTTAGGGTTCATGTCTAAATTAGGGCATAGGTGACTTAAAATTTCTCCATTCGTAATCTGAATTCGGCTAATCATTGTATAGAAAATGGCTGTCTCGGAGACATTACTAATGGTAAACCCGAACGTACTGATGGAGTAACTGAGAGAAAGCAGCTATCTTCAGTGTCTACAGCTTTACTATTATCAGTGGGGATTGGGATTTTTGAGGCCGTAGCCTTGTCTTTCGGATCTGGATTGTTTCTGAATATGATGGGCATATCAATGGTAGGTTCCCTGATCTGAAATTACAGCTCATACTGATTTGTTATCTGCCTCTTCTTATCTTTCTTTACATAAACATACAAACATATGTTTTCTGTGTGTACTGTGTACATACATGTTTACATATTTATGTGAATAATTACTATACAATTTTGTAGGTCTAGTGTATGTGCAGTTACTTAACAGGTGATAGTATAACTTTCGGGTAATTTTATTTATTTAAGCAAGATTTTTCTTTTTTCTTGAATATCACAGGACTCACCTATGCGCATTCCTGCACAACGGTTTCTTTCACTAAGAGCATTTGGTGCTCCAGCAGTTGTAGCGTCTTTGGCTCTTCAAGGAGTTTTCCGTGGTTTTAAGGATACAAAGACTCCAGTACTATGTCTAGGTCAGTGTTTGGTTATATATAATTGAAATTTTCTAGTGAAAAGATCCTCTGGTGATTGAGGTATGCATATATCACATGTCATAAGACTCACAGACGTTCATTTATCTGTTTCTAAATTTTTTAATCTGTTGCTTTGAAATTCAATGGTTTTATGTTTACAATTATATACCTTAATTGATTTACTTATCATGATGTTGCTTTTCTATCAGATAAATGATAACTTGATTATATTGATTCCATTTTTTGTGGATGGGGAGAGCACTGGGGAATTGGGGTAACACAGTTTTATCGATTCCAATGCTATATATTTGCGATTCGTGTCCTGATGGAAAATCCAATTTTCTTACAACCACACATGCACACACCTCTATGTGTGTGTGTGTGTGTGTGTATTACTGGGCTGTTATTCTCGAATAATGTATTTATAACTTTGTCCCCAACTAGTTGGTTTCTGTTTGTCTTTAGTTAAGCTTGAGTGGTCCATCTGGTTAATTGATATATTTTTCTTTGTGCAGGTATTGGTAATCTGCTAGCTGCATTTTTATTACCCATCCTTATGTATTATTTTGGTTTGGGTGTAACTGGTGCAGCCCTTTCCACTGTTATATCTCAGTATGTGATTTTCAATACAGTTTCTGTTAATATTCCTTTTTTGCTTTACCTCGCAAATGAACATATTCTGGAATTTCTGTTTTCAGATACACTGTCACCTTTTTAATGATCTGGTTTTTAAATAAGAGAGCTATACTATTGCCTCCAAAGGTGGGATCATTGCAATTTGGTGGATACATAAAATCTGGTAAGTTCCTTTTCTTTTTCTTTAAACTTTTACCCTCTCATATATCTGAAAATATATGCCTTTTTTCCAGTGTTCTGCTTCAATTATTTGCTTGACTATCAACACTATCATAATAATTGACCTTTTTTGTTTTCTGATTGAGCAGTGCATGTATCTGGACAGTGTGTGTCTTAATGTTTCATTTTGTCTTTGTGATGCTAGTTAAACCTCTTTCTTTACTCCAGAGATAATTCTCTCGTCTTCGTTTTCAACTCTGGGATGATACAGGTGGTTTTCTTATTGGAAGAACTCTTGCTGTTGTTGCTACCTTGACATTGGGAACATCAATGGCTGCTCGTCAAGGTCCAGTAGCTATGGCTGCTCATCAGATATGTATACAGGTTTGGTTGGCTGTATCCCTTCTAACTGATGCAATGGCTGCATCTGGTCAGGTATGCTCTTTCTCATTTTATCATCGCAGTTCGTATCTACTCATTTCCATTTGGTGATCCAAATCAATCAATGGGTGAAGTCTAACTTTCAGTTTTACTTGACCCCGAGTGTGGAATTCTTTTCCTATTTTAACTGGACCAAATTTCACAGATTTTTGTCTGCAAATTGGGGTTTTGTGAAGAAGTGTGTGTCTTTGCATTTGGCATCAAATTTACAAAGCTAAAATGTGTTTGTTTGTAGGCCCTGATTGCTAGTTATTTATCTAAAGGTGAATACAAAATTGTGAAAGAAGTTGCTGACTTCATGTTAAAGGTACAGCTTTTTTGTATCATCTATAATTACATGGATGCTCCCAGATCTGACTGATGTTTGGTGTAGTTTTGTTATGTTGCATATGCAGTTTCTTGATTTCATATGATAAACTATGTGGATGTTTTTCCAGATAGGATTGTTCACAGGTGTTTCCTTGTCTGTAATTTTGGGATTATCTTTTGGTTCTTTAGCTACGTTGTTCACCAAAGATCCTGAAGTATTAGTACTTGTCAGATCTGGGATGTTGGTACGTATTCAAATTTATGTTTTGTGATCTATTAGTATGGCTATATTCAAATGCAAATGTCTTTAATACGGATAATGATGTTGTCTAATTTTCCACAGTTTTTCAGTGCTAGTCAGCCATTGAATGCTCTAGCTTATGTTTTCGATGGTCTCCATTACGGTGTTTCAGATTTTGCATATGCAGCTCGCTCCATGGTAAGTTACTTCCTTAAAAAGAGTCGAAATTATCCAGTCATGTCTTTATTCTTACTTTGGCTATGAAAGTTGTACATGTTGATTGTTTCTTTGATAAATTTTCTATTTATAACAGATGGTAGTGGGAGCAATATCTTGCGCATTTTTGCTATATGCTCCTTCTATTCTTGGCCTTCATGGGGTTTGGTTGGGATTAACTCTCTTCATGGGCTTGCGTGCTGTGGCAGGCTATGCCAGGTAATCTATACTATGTCAAATTTTGTAAGTTGCTGGTGTATAAGTTTTGATGAGAATTATTTCAAGGATCCTCTTGTCAGTGTTTTTTATGTGATATATGAGCATAATTGAAAAGAATATGCATTTTTTTCTTCCGATTTGTAGTTTAGTATAATATGCTACAGACTGATCTACCTGTAGTCAAAATATGAACATGGCATTTGCTTCTTTTTCTTGTAGGGAAGGCAAAATGATCGTTTGGATTTGGTTTTTTATTTATCAGCATCATCACCATCTTTGTTGCTGTTTATTCATATCTTATTTATCTTATGTTCTCCTTTCAGATTTCTGTCAAAATCAGGTCCGTGGTGGTTTGTGCACACGGGCATTCAGAAAGCCCAGGTTAGTGGACATCCATAATTTTCTAACAATGTAACTTTACTGAGCTGTTTGGATTTTTGTATAATTGTCACTTCTGTTCTTCTTTCGCATGCTGCAAAGATTTTTACTCTCTCTCCCTCGAATGACTAGTTAGAATGTGTACTGAAGTTCGAATGCAAAGATTTTGGTTGGAAATCTTATTAGAAGACAACATTTTAGAAATGGAATTTTATATGAACATGTTTCCAGCTTTTAGAATGTGCCCTAAACAAGATACAATTCTTTTTCAGCTAGCCATTTGAGTGTTTCCCATAAGCCGGAGAGAGGTTTCAGCTGTAAATCGCGGCTTTGGTTTGGATTACCATTCGTATTAGCTAAGTAAACATTTTTTATTTAGTCATAATTTTTAGTACAAAAAAGAACCTAAACATTACTTTTTATTCTTGTAAATTATTGTTAAATGTTTTTAATGTTTATAGTCAATAAAAAATATTTATTTGTCTCCATATGCTGGTCCACCATACGACTTAGATGAGAACTTCCAAAATACAACGCATGACACGCGAAGAAAGAAATTAAATTCATTGGAAAAATGTGAATGTGTTCTTATAGAACAAAACTAGAAATTGAATTAATTGGAAAACTATGAATTTATTCACGCAAAGACAAAACTAGAAATCAAATTCATTTGAAACTATGAACTTTTTCATGCATAACAAAACTAGAAATTGGATTCAATTCAAATCTACAAATTTATGTGGGCAGAGATTCTTGAGTTCCTTCAAGCTAGGAAGCCTTGCCCTGCAAATATAGTTGCACATCTGTCTGGTTTCCTCAGCCATTATTTTTGAAATTCTAGCATAAGCCTTTATGCTTCTAAAATACAAGGAAAAACTTGGACAAAGAAAAGGAACATTGAATCATCTTTTATGTCACTGCTACCACATTTAAGAGGTAACATAATCCATTGGTCCATAAGGCTCAAACAATTCAGCAAAGACTCCCTTCTTTCTTTTATGGTTCCATCCCATGTCCTTGCACAACTGGTCATTGTACCACAGATGCAGGGCGCCGATGCATGATCTCCAATAGTATTGGCCAGAAGCGTATCGCTTTGCGTATTTGTCCCACTTTTCCACATCTTTCTCCATCTCTTTTATGCTTGGAAGCTTAAATGTGCCTGCAAGAAGCTCTGAAAGCCATCTGCATCTCATCTCAGAGGTGAACAAGTTGGAAATACTCTCGGAGAATCCAATTACAGCTAGTTGTGGAATTCTTCCATGTATGCATTCCCTGATTGAAATAAAATAATACCGAGCTACCATATTAAAATGCTGTAGCAAATAAAACTCCGAACTAAAATAATTTTGTACCGCATTTACTGATCTAGTATCTGACAGAATTAGACCTATGGAGAACAGAAGCTAACCTGTAGAGGGGCAATATGGTCTCCGGTGAACCGACTATGAGGTCCTGAAAAGTTGGGGACACAAAGATGTCTTTGAGCTTTTTCTCACCTCTGAATCCAGTAGCCATTATGACCAAATCTGTCTTCACAGGGGAGCTTTCACCTTCAACCAAAATGCCTTCTTGGCAAAAGCCGAAGGTGCTGCTGGGAGACTTTTTCAGTATGATGCTTCACCTCTTGGACCCGGTCAAATAACTTTTCCGGTACCGTTGCGATCATGCAAGAGCTGATCTCTCGAAGGAAACTATGCTTAGGTACCATACCATACTTGGCTAAACCAAGCTTCTTATTTACATGGCTTTCCACAAATTTCGAAAATGCCCATCTCTGCTCAATCATTAGAAAGTTAATTAGTTAATAAGCATCACAAACAAAAGGGTTATAAATTTATGATTGTCAAAATAAAGTTTACCAGAGGTGAAAGAATTGTTGCCAGGAGACTGAGTAGGAGGCCTTCACCAGGCTTATGAACCAAGAGCTCCAAGAAGCGACTAAAGTACAGGTATGCCAGGGGCAACCCCCATGGAAGATAGTCAGGAAGGTTCCAGTGTTCTGTCTTGTATATGACTGTGCATGGAAGTTCAACCCCTGCGCACCAGAAAATAAATTAAGAAGAAAATGTAACACAAACTTGTGAACAAAATGGTCAAACTATTTTCTGTGCTACTTCTTGTCCTCATGTCATGTGACATTCAAATTCTGTGTGATATTTAAATTACCATTTGCTTTTGAACACTCCATTGCAATGTCCATTGCAAACTTCTGAAACCCAACAACTGTTACTTGCTTTCCTTTCACCAAATTAGCCGCACTTACGTAGTCCATGTCGGCATAATTCATTGAGTGTATTACCTCTCCATGAAATGCTTCTGGTCCCTTGTTTGGATGGAAATCAGGAATGTTTGGAACATCGCTGAATCGCCCGAGGCAGAGGATCACAAAGTCCACCAGGTGAATCTGCTTGTTCATACTTGATAAGTAAGACTAAAGTCTAAAACATTGACAGTTATATAACATAACATAAATAACCTCGGAATCATGCTTGTCTTCTGCTACAACTTTCCATTTACCTTCGGAGCTGAAAGGCTCTCCGTTGCCACCCCAGAGACTCCAAGGTTGCATCTCATCCTCAGACGATGGCCCTTCATACTCAATCCCACACACTTTGGTGTTGAATTTGATATGCTTGAGCAAGTCAAAATGTTGAGCATATGATTTGATGTAATCCAAAACCTGATTTTGGGTTGGGAAGCCCTCTGTCACTGAAGATGGCCATGGAAAATCTGAGAATTGGTAATAATCTTTAGGGGATTGGATCCTGGTAGTCTCAACAGTTTTTGTCCATACTCCTCCAATGCTGCTTGAAGATTCAAAAACAATAGGCTGAAAGCCCTTTGAAAGTGTGTACTTGCAGGCAAGGAGGCCACTAATCCCAGCTCCTATAATTGCCACCTGCTTTCCCATTTTTGATCTAAGGGGGGTGTATTCAATTAGGATTTTAAAAGACTATTTTGGGATAAATAAGTCTTGTGGTATTCAATTAAGACTTTTAAATAATCTAAACAAGTCTTGTGGTATTCAATCAGGACTAATAGGATTTTTTAAAGAGGGTGTCCAAATCTAGTGGTATTCAATCAAGACTTTAAACAAGTAACAAAAAGTCTTTTGGTATTCAAAAACTTGCTAATTTCGAAGGATTTTTTTTAAATAGGGAATTAGTGTGACTTTTTAGTGGGAGGTATAAATACCAAACCCTATAAAAAAATCCCCCCCTAACCCATCAGACTTTTCACGTGAGATTTTTTTTTGTCTGCTAGAGAAGCCGAACAGCTCTTCGTGAAGATAAACAGCTCTTCAACAAGGTATTGCTTCCTTCTCGTGCTATGTCTTCTTGTGTTTATTGTCTGTATATTTGTTATATGCCTTTTTCGATTTATGGTCTGTGTCTATGGCACTTCGTGGGTTTGTTGATTGTTTATATGTGGCGTATGGAGTGGTTTATTGACTCTTCTTAACCATGCTGATATGTGGTTTGTTGATTCTGTGCCTATGGCCCTTCGAGAAAGAACAAGATTTGTTGGGAGGAATGCTATTGTTTATATGTGGTTTGTTGACTCTTCGTAACCATGCTGATTGTTTATATGTGGGTTTGAGATTGACTAGAGAGCTACTTCCATTAACCATGCTGATAGGAAGTGTACAAAAGCAAAATTATCTACCAACCAACAAAAAAAAATAAAATAAAAGAGTCCAGGTTTGGTGTCGTCTTGAAGCAAAATTATTATTGTTGTTGGGTTTTGAATTGTATGGAGAGAGATAGAGAGAACTGACTGGGTCTTGAAGCACGGGTTTTGCATTATTATTGTTGTTGGGTTTCATTAAGGAGATTTCCTTTTTCATTCAGCATTATTATTGTCGGTGGTAAATCAGTTTTCCAGTACTCCCTTTCTTTCTTGGTATCCAACTAATATTTACCAAAGTTAGAAAGAAAATAGAAAATAGAAAACATGAGTGAAATTCTTTTCTTTTCTTTTCTTGTTTGGTATGATATGTATTCTTGTGAAATAACTAATAAATTTCTTACATATGTTGTAGTAGTAATTTAATGGGGGATTCACAACAAGGAAATAACAAAGGAAAGGGCAAAGAGAAAGAGAACTATGAATCTTGGACCATGGACAATATCAATGAGTTGTTGCACCTCTTGGTGGATGCTATCAATAGTGGATTGCGTGATGCTAATGGGTCACTTAGCAAGCAAAATGTAGAAAGACTGATACTTCATCGTCTTAATGCGAAAATTAGGTTCCCAAAAACTTATAATAATTACTTGAGTCGAATGAAGTGGTTTAAGAAGCAATATAACAAGATGTCTACGCTTATGCGTAACAACTCTGGCTTTGGGTGGGACCCAATTGCAAAGACGTTCACTGCTAGTGATGAAGTATGGAAAGATTACTTGAAGGTGAGCTTAGTTCATAATCTTTTAAATGTATTGTATATATAATTAGGTAAATATTTTCTAGTGGATTGTGGATTTCCTAATCGGCGCCAATTTTTAGCTCTTTTTCGAGGTGTGCGATATCATCTCCAAGATTTTGCAGGTCATGGTAATGACCCTCAAAATGAAAATGAATTGTTCAATCTTCGCCATGCGTCATTGAGGAATGTGATTGAGAGGATATTTGGCATTTTTAAATCACGATTCACAATTTTTAAGTCAGCGCCTCCATTTCCATTTAAGACACAAGCAGAGCTTGTGCTACACAACATAACTTTCTTCGCAAAGAGTGTCATTCTTATGAATTTCCAATTGAACCAACAGACGAATCTTCATCTTCAGTATTACCAGTTAATGAAGAAGATAATTTGGAACCTATTGTTCAAACCCAAGAGCAGCAACGAGAAAATGCTAATGCATGGAGGGCTACCATAGCTTTAGATATGTGGAGAAATGCTACT
>NW_018921557.1:83084-104983 GCF_002207925.1 Prunus avium | reverse complement strand
TTGTCTTTCTTTGTTATCTTTTTCATTGACTCTTGTAACTTTGAATGTTTGCTTTTATTTATTGTTCCATTCCATTTGATCTCGTATCTATTATCGTTGATGCAAGTGCCCACAACTTTAAGCAATTGACTTTTATTGGCTTTTTTATTATGGCTCCATTCCATTGTTTGAACCAAGTGTCTGCAGCCTAGTAACCTTGCTCATCATCCGACTGTGTCAGGACTCACCAGTTTGATAAAGATGTCATTGTTTTCCTTCTTGTTTGAAAGTTGCTGCATGGACTTCAAGTCTTTGTCCAAATCAACATTTCTTTCCTCAGTCTTCAATGTAAGCAGAGCCTTCCTCTTCTCTTCAAGCACCTTCTCATACTCTTCTAAAGTCATCTCCTATAATAAAGTGAAACAATGACATCGTTTTATGTAAGGATGAGCAGAAAATCCAATCTCATTAGTTAGCATCATACAAATAAAAAATCCATCTGGTCCTTCCAAATCTTATAAATTCTTATGATATAAAACTTTAAAATCCAAACATAAAAAATCCTAAATATAAAAAATCTTTTAAAAAGTTCTTCCAAGTCATTATGTTCCTAAATAGTCTTTTAAAATCCACTGGACTTATTTATCCATAAATAGTCTTTTAAAATCTCAATTGAATACACCCCCCTAAGTGTTTGATATCAGTATTTTTATGATTTTGCTGCTATAGAGAGTGCTATATGTATATATAAGTGGGAGGAAGTAGTTAAATATTATTGTCTAGCCACCCACATGTATATTTAATTAGCTATTCTCTGGTTTAATATACATTTAATAACATAAGGGAATCTAATCTATAATCAATCATGTATGTAGATTTGTCTCCTCTCTCCATTTCCTAGGAATCCATCCAATCTAACATATTCAACTTTTAGTTGCAACTTGAAATTGTTACTTAGGTGAAGGGGGTAAATTAAAGAGATATTTAGTCAGATACCCATTCTTAGCATTAATGATAGGGAACATTTTTGCTCACCACTTTAACCTAATGTGTACCCTTACCACATTTATCAACATTTGACACGTGTTTATTGACATAACAATGGTTGCATAAATACAAAGTAAAGAGTTAACTATGGTTATCCCAAGGGACATGTGTCAAGTGTTGAGAAGGGTGGTGAGGGTATACCTTGGGTTAAAGTGGTGAGCAAAAATATACCCATTAATGATATAGATAAACCCTACACCATTTAATTTCTATAAATAAACTATATAAAAAAAACCCAAATAATGACAGCTAGCCCTATTGAATTTAATTTTGATTATTAAATTACTTTGATGCCCATTGAGTGTTTTTGGTTTTTTTTATGAGGTTTTGGGGTTGGGCTTATTTTAATAAATTAATGGCAGTTTTGTAATTTATAAGAAGTAAAAAGTCTCTTTGTTATGCTGTAAATGGGCTTTAGGTGTGTTTCTAAAGTCCATTTAATATATGGTTTTTATTTATTTATTTATAATTTGGGCTCCTATATTGGGTATAATAGTGAATCTCCCTAAATTAAAACCCCAATGGACAGATGTATGACAACAATGATCAAATAAACATGGAGATCAACAACTAGTCATAGACCTATGAATATATAAGCATAACACAGATGCACAACATATCAAATATTCAATTCCCTGCAAGCCTAGACAACCTTGTCACTCAGAATGACCCGTCAATCTAGGCATCCCATGTGCTAGCAACAACTAGAGTGATAGGTGTGTGAAAATTCATCAACATTTCAGATATAACACATACAGTATGACTAGGCATATAAATCAGAGAATCACACCAGAAATGTTTACCTAGAAACCCACCATTGGGGAAAACCGAGGGTCATCACTCCGACCAGGCAATCCACTAAGTCAAGAAGGTTCTTACAGAAAAAGTAATCACAAGCTCAAGCAATCCTAGGTCTATTTAGGAAATGAGCACTATTTCCATGTGCAACCTTCTTCTCCAAACTTAGTTGAGTTAGTAGCTTGTCCTTCATGGAAATGTCAGCTAGTCCATCAGCTTCTTCACCCTATGGCATTGCAACTCAGCTCCGGATTGACAAATCGATGAATATGTAGATTCAAGGAATAAAAGATCGATTTCTTAAAGAAACCATTCTTGAAGAAATTAATCCAAGAATCTGATCTAAATATGAATGAGAATGTGTTTAACCGTCCTAGATGCAGATTTTGAAGAACAAAGCAGATTTGAAAACCAATTTAAAAATCTCATTTTGGAAACCTCATACCTCACTCGTCTCACCATTTGCAAAGGAGAATAAGAAGATGACCCTCTTTCTCTCTATAAAAAATGATGAATGAATGAATGAAGAGGATTTCAAATATCAAAGCAGATTTTAAAAATCATTTTTCAAAATCTCATAATGAAAATCCAGACTTCATAGAGAAGGAAGAAAAGCAGAGAAGAAATGCTCTCAAAATTCTCTCTCTCTCTCTCTCTCTCTCTCTCTCTCTCTCTCTCTAAGTGACCGTTATAGTGTTGTAGCCTCCCTTTTTACCCAAAAAGAAGTCTGTCCTAAATTCTCCAAGCTGGCAGCCACTCATTGGCTTCATAATAAGACAAAAAAAATCATCATGACAAAAAACCTATAGTTGGTAACACTTGAGAAATCAAATGAGTTGGCAGTGACGGATGACTAATCATCACATTGACTTGATATGTCCTAATATATATATATGAAATGCAAGATTTACCTTTGAAGATCTTGATTGCATCGTGCCACTGTTGATCTCAGCCACAGTAATCATCTTCAACTAGACTATCCTAATCTAATTAACCTAGAGCTTGATGAATTACATGTGCAATTACAAAGTTGTCAAGGGAAGCTAAAAAGCTTTAGCTAAATATAACCTAACACAAATGATGAACTATTTTATCTATTTATTTCATCAAAAGATAGATTCAAATTTGGTACATCTTTTAACACTAAATGAAGAGCTAGTTATTAATGCATCAACTATTTTACCTAATGAAACATTAATTATCTCTAATAGGGGTTAAAAAAGAATCATACGTAAAGGTTCCTTTATTTTTACTTTTATTTATATAACTATTGGTGATTCATGTATAAACTCCTCCTCCGACTCTTGTTTGGAGGTTCAAATTGTTGAGAAAATGTCAAAATAGAAGAGTTTTGATAAAGAGGTGTCATTTGGTTTGCACCTTTGGGGAAAATATAATTTATGTAGGATTAACAAGCCAAATGATTGTTACTTTTCACAAAATACAAGAGGCATTTTGATGAAAAGTCGCAATAATAGGCAACTTTTGGTGAAGCAATGTGTTCAAATCAATGGGTGTGAAAAAGGGGCACATGTACAGTGTACTTCTATATATAGGAGTCATTGTCTGCATGTTTTAATAATGAAAAACTGATAGAGATACATTAAGAAACTAATATAGCGTACATCGTATTTCTTGAAGCATTAGTCTTTGTTGTACAAAACACAAACTAACATACAATCTACAAATTGGGCTTTATTTTATCCAATACGCTTATTTTGCATCTCTTTTGCACACTAATTGTGAGTCAAATAAAGTCTTAAATACATGTATAAGATATATATATATATATATATAATCCAAACCGTCTATTTTTCTAGATAATCATTCAAAGATCATTTCCACAAAAAATCACTTGAATCCGATATCGTTTGACCACTCAATTGAGTTATTGAAATTTTAATACTTTCTTAAAGCATCGTGCTCATTGATTTTGTTGGACACAATTGGATGTCAAAACGGTTTCCGATTTGTCTAATTTTTTGCAAGGATGATTTATGAATGTAGACTTAAAAAATAGATGGTTTGGATTGTTGAAAAAAAATTCGTTGAGGACCTTAAAAGGTGTCTCTCAAATAAAATTATTTAAGAAATCCCTCAATAAAAGAGGACTGTACATATATATAGCCTTGTCCAATATTAAATACACAAGGTTGCCTGAAATTTAGATCCCAGATTCCAAAACAAAGTGAAAGTTTTTTTATAAAGAAAAAGCATAGTTGGAGTAGAGATGGAGCATGCTTAAGTTTAAATTAATGCTAATTAATAAATAAAAAAAACTTATACTAATTAAGAATATTGTCCTTTCTGGTGTCAAATATTAAGAAATTTCTTAATACTGAAAGATTGTGTTTCGAGAGCATCGTTGAGGTTTAAAACATAAGTTGCCAGTGAGGAGCACCAGATTGACGATGATAATAACACAAAAAATAGTAATATTTCAGTCAAATTTGGGCTGCCCATTCTAAGACTTGCTTTCATGGCCTCAGCAATATTGTGTTCGATGTGCCAGATTTATTTATGGCCTCAACTTGACAACTTTGAAGCCCAGATCTAGTATGAATCTGATCCATTTATGTCCAAATTCAAACACAATGAGGCAAGCCCATTCTGTCAATTTGTCTAAAGTCCAAAATATTGTCTATTTTTTCAAGACTTTAGCCTATTTTTTCATACTTCTATTTTTTATGCAAAAGAAAATTCGTTGACAAGCAAAGCAGCAATCAAGAACTACTCCCTACCCTTTGGAACTTTGAACAAAGAAATGGAAAACTGATTCAATCATCTTTTATGTCATTGCTACCCATTTTAAGAGGAAACATAATCCGTTGGGCCATAAGGCTCAAACAATTCAGCTAAGAGCCCCTTCTTTCTTCTCGGGTTCCATCCCATGTCCTTGCACAATTGATCATTGTACCATATATGTAGGGCACCGATGCATGATCTCCGGTAGTATTTGCCCGAATATCGCTTGGCGTATTCATCCCATTTTTCGACATCTTTCTCCATCTCCTTTATGCTTGGTAGCTTAAATGTGCCTCCAAGAAGCTCTGCTAGCCATCTGCATCTCATCTCAGATGTGTACAAGTTGGAAACACTCTCGGAGAATCCAATTACAGCTAGTTGTGGAATTCGTCCATGTATACATTCCCTGATTTGAATAAAGTCATATTGAGCTACCACAATTAAATGCCATATTTAACAAAATTACCAAACAAAATTATACGTACCATATTTAGTAATCACATATCTCACACAAATAAGACCTAGATGTGACCGAAATGGATTCGATAACCGGATGTTATCAGCAAATGTGGTACATAGACCAGAGCTTACCTGTAGAGGGGTAATGTTGCATTAGGTGATCCGGCTATGTAGTCCTGAAAGGTGGGAGACACAAAGATGTCTTTGAGCTTTTTATCACCCCTATACCCAGTAGCCAATATGACCAAATCTGTCTTCACATGGGAGCTTTCTCCTTCAACCAAAATGCCTTCTTGGCAAAAGCTGAAGCTGCTGGGAGACTTTTTCAGTATGATGCTTCCTTCTTGGACTCGGTCATAGAACTTCTCAGGCACTGTTGAGATCAGACAAGAACTGATTTCTTGGAGAAAACTATGCTTAGGTACCATTCCATACTTGGCTAAACCAAGCTTCTTAGTTATATAACTTTCCACAAATTTTGAAAATGCCCATCTCTGTTCAATGATAAAAAAAATTACTAATAAACATCAGCTTTTAGGAATTGATTATGATCAAGCTCATAGATAATTAAAAAGAAAAAAAGAAGTTTACCAGAGGTGAAAGAATTGTTGCCAGGAGACTGAGTAGGATGCCTTCTCCAGGCTTATGAACCAAAAGCTCCGAGAATCGATTAAGGTATAGGCATGCCAGGGGCACACCCCATGGGAGATAATCAGGGACATTCCAATGTTCTGTCTTGTATAAGACTGTGCATGGATGTTCAAGCCCTGCAAACCAACTAATCAATCAAGAAAAGAAAAAGATGAAAGGTAATACAAACTACTACGAATAAAAATGATCAAAGTATTTTTGTGTTCAAATTATCTATAGCAGACTAACAACTCAATTTACCATTTGTGTTCGAACACTCCATTGCAATGTCCAATGCAGATTTCTGAAACCCAACAACTGTTACTTGCTTTCCTCTCACGAATCTGCGAGCGCTATCGTAATCCATGGCAGCATAATCCATAGAGTGTATAACCTCTCCATCAAATACTTCTGGTCCTTTGTTGGAAGGGAATTCAGGAATGTTTGGGACATCACTGAATCGTCCGATGCAGAGGATCACAAAGTCCACCACGTAGATCTGCTTATCCATCCTCGATCAGCATGACTTAAATATTGATAGTTTAACAACTTAACATAATAAAATATAAACTCGATTGTACATATTATACTTGTACCTCGGTTGAAAGGCTTTGTTTGTCTTCTACTACAAATTTCCATTTCCCTTTGGAGCTGAAAGGCTCTCCAGAGCCACCCCACAAGCTCCGAGCTTGCATCTCATCCTCAGAGGAGCCTTCATACTCAATCCCACAAACTTCGGTGTTGAATTTGATATGCTTGAGCAAGTCAAAATGGTGAGCATATGATTTGATGTAATCCAAAACCTGATGTTGGTTAGGAAAGTCCTCTGTCACAGAAGATGGCCATGGGAAATCTGAGAATTGGTAAACTTCTCTAGGAGTTTGGAGCTTGGTGGTCTCAATAGTTTTGGTCCAAACTCCTCCAATGGTGCTTGCAGATTCAAACACAATGGGCTGAAAGCCCTTTGAAAGTGTGTACTTGCAGGCAAGAAGGCCACTAGCTCCAGCTCCTATAATGGCTACCTTCTTTCCCATTCTGATCTAAAAAGTGTGTTTGCTGCTGCTATGATCAGTCTTTGTATGCTTATGTATATATAAGCATACAATTACATGTTATATTCTTTGGCTTAAGATACATTCAATTACATGTTATATTCAATAATATCTCATATATCCTGGTTCGGATATCTGTATGAGTTTCCTAGAGATTTCAGATTTGAGAGAGGATTCCGATAAATATAAATAAATAACTAAAAATTTCCTTGGAACTTGGTCTATCATCTTCAATGTGGATTATATCACGGGAGTGCATAAGCCACCATTCCCACCCTTATCCCTGCCACCCAGGCCACCATTTCTCTTTGTCTTGTCTCTACCACAGATCTACCCCTACAACCATGAAATAAGCAGGTGTCAATATAAATGCAAAATACAAATCAAACTGGTTCTCCAAATTGTTGAATGTAGGGATATATTTTTTTGGTAAATTGATTATATTGAGAAGGGGCGATGAGTGGAAAGGTTTATTCAAAGGATATTCCATTGTAATCTTCCATATAACACTTTTTCATGAACTTTGAAGGTTATGGGTAACTTTCGTGGATTTTTACTTTATTTTTTATTTAAACAATAACAGACTTGTTAATTTTAAACACTTCAAATTATGAAAATAATAATAATTAATACTTAAGTTGTTGATGTGTCATGTTTTAAACAGATAGATTAATAGAATTGTTTAAATATTACGAAATGCAAATAAATACACAACTTCTAAATGTATTATAATATTAAAAATAGGAATAAAACAACAGTAGATATACACATGATGTGCTACCAAAAGGAAAAAATCACATCCTAAATTTTTAATGAATCTAACTATTCACGCGTGTATTTTTGTGCTTACTTTTTTTTATTCTCATCAAATCATATAAGTCTTTTGACTTGAGATCTTATTATGATGCGACATAAAAAAAAAATTATTGAAACCCCCAAAGAACAACAAAACAAGATGGGACATATAATTTGATATGCTAAATATAGTGGAAAATTTGAGAAGATCACAAGTACATCCACGAGAATGAGATGAATATTAGGTCTTGTTCTAGTCTTAAAATTAAAAAAGGTTAGCTGGAATTAAAAAAATGCAAGTAAAGTTGGGAAGATGGTTGGTTAATTAACCTTTGGTATGTTCGATTTTTCAAACCCATCATTAGATTTGACTATGAAAAAATATTTATTCAATTAACCAATTTTTTTAATTATATAATGTGCATGAAGAAAAAATGAACCCTAATATAAAAGACGAGTACACTATCTTGATCAACTTCCTTCATTCAATTTACAATTAACTGATGTTTTTATATCACCTGAAAAGATTCGGATGAGATTGTACTTTGCTTTGCCAAAAAAAAAAAAAAAGGCATATGTTGTTGACTATGCCTTACATGCTTATATTGGTATTCTCTTGAAAAAAAACCTTAAACTAATTAAGAAATATTATCCTTTTTTGGGGTCAAATACTAAGAAAATGATGATGATGATGGGTCGTGTCGTGTCCACCATTCAGATTTAAAAAAACATAACATGGCAGACAGGCTCACCAGATTTGCTGTAGATTTTTTAGGCTGATATTCAAAGATTGATGATCATGATAATACCAAAAATAGTAATAGCTTCGGTCAAAATGGACGGCCCGATGGAATTTAATTTCGTCTGCCTGACATACACGTGGCCTCAATCTGAGAACTTATCTCCAGACAGAATGATGTTGAAAAGTGGGGAAAGCCTGTTTTCCAACGCCCAGAGCTACTGTTAATCTTGTTCCTTTTTGTAGAATGGGGCTGGCCCATTAAGTCAATTTCTCCACAGATTATCCATGTTGTTCTCTACGGTGGATGGCTCGAGGAGGCTGGGTTCGAGTAGGGAGAGTCGTTCTATGTTGAGTGTCATGATTTATGGACCTTACATGTGTACTGGCAGCCCTCGTTAGGTCTGGCAATGAGTCGTGTCGTGTCGTATTGAGATTTTAAATGGATAAAAAATGATCAACCTGAACACGACCTGTTTAATAAACAGGTCAGACATTCTCAACCCGAACACGACCTGTTTATAAACGGGTTGACACGACCCAACCCATGTAACCCGTCACCTGTTCATTTTTTTTAATAACTAAATCAATAGTTTTAACAGTTTGATGAAACTTCCCCCAAATACAACCAAAGTAAATAATTAAATACAAATACATTCATCAGTTCAAGTTCAACTCCAAATTGAACAGAAAAGTTCAAATCAAGTTACAAAAGTGAATAAATTACAACACAAAATACAAATAAAAACCAACTTAATAATAATCAGTCTTTATCCTTCATTCAACCACATCAACTTTGTCCACCAACAGTGACTGTATTAGAGCCCTCCACGGAACTTGTAGCATTTCTTTCCATCTTGCTAATATCCTTAGTCAATTCTTCCAAGTTGGGTGCTAAAGTACAATTTTCTACAAATCAAATCATAAGGATTAAGCTAATGTTGAAAAGAAATAGATACAAGAAATAAGAATTAAAGTTTGAGCAAATATACCTTCGCCAAATATCCAGTCACGTGTACAAATTAGTGCCTCAACATTTTCAGGCTTAAGAGCACTACGATACTGATCAAGCACCATTTGAAACACTTGAAGTACCAGAAACAGATTCAGAAGTAGAATACATCCGAACGTATAAATCAAAGAGAGAAAACAACATATCACGAACTTTAGTCATTTCTTCGGAGTTGTAACCATACAACCTTTTATAACAAAATTCCACAAACTGAATTTTGTACCTAGAATCCAATATTACAACAATGGCAATGATCAAACTATACTCTTTCCAATACTTATCGAACTTTTCCATCATTTGAGTTGCCATAGATTTCATGAAACTATCTGAATCAACCTTTGCATTTCTCAAAGTATCCTCCACCACAAAAACTTGAGGAAAATACAGATTTGTTGTAGGGTATTTAGTTCTAGAAAACAAATAAGTCACATCATAAAACAACTTAAGAAACTTGCTAAGTTTTTCCAATTTTCCCAATTCATCTTGAGAAAGAGAACGTTTGTAATTAGAATCACTCAACTGTAAATGCAGAAATGCACGTTGATAAAAAAAAAAAGGGCACTGTCAATCATAAGAAATGTAGAGTTTCATCTAGTGGGTACATCTTGGCGCAATCCCCTCTTACATTCTAAAGAAACTTGTGCAGCACAATCTAGGAATTTCTATTTCCTCGCTTATGAACCTCTAACATACTTAATGCTTTCCCTAATTTTCCCTACAGAATCATCAATGTGTTTTAACCCATCTTGCACTATTAAGTTAAGAATGTGGGCACAACATCGCACATGAAAAAACTTTCCTTTCATTAATAGTGCATCCTTTAAATTAAGTTGCCCCTTCAACAACTCAACAAAAGTATCATTTGAAGATGCATTGTCTAAAGTCATTGAAAAAAGTTTCTTTTCCACCCCGCAATTAGTCAACAACCTATAGATTTTCTCACACAATGCAACACTAGTATGAGGAGGAGGCATAAAACTAAAATTCAATATTCTTTTTTGCAATTTCCAATTAGCATGAATAAAATGGACAGTGAAACAAAGATAACCATCGGTGGTTATAGAAGTCCACAAATCAAATGTCAAACACACTCTTTTAGGAACTGAATCCAAAATTTCTGTAAGCTTAGCTTTTTCTCTATTATAAAGACTCAACACATCAGCCTTTGCAGTATTACGAGATACCAGTTTAATATCAGCACAAACATAATTAAACAGTTCCCTAATTCCGGCATACTCAACAAACTGAAAGGGTAGGTCATGCATGATAATTGCCGTCACTAATAATTCACGAAACTTGATAGGATCGAACTTGGAAGACCTTGTTAAGATAGCACCATTAGATTTAGATAATAATAACTGGCCTAAATCACGGGTATCAGTTTTCACACAAGACTCAATATGCGCTTCAAATTTCCAGTACCATATCTACTATCACACAAATATTTTTGACCACATTTCATACACTTTGCTCTTTGCTAATTATTTTCATCTATAGGCAGAATTTCAAATTGAGTCCATACTGCTGATGTAAGTTTTCTACGCCGCTTACCAGTCTGAGTTACAATTGCATTGTTGTTGTTTGATGGATCTGAGTAGGGATGGCAACGAGGCATGAACCTGGACCAGGAACTATTCTTCACTTTTCTTGGGCTTGCATAAAATCTCCTTACATCATTTTATTCTTTATTTTTTATGTTATGTTATGTTTTGTTTTCTCAGAACATCACATATTATTCACATGATCAATTATCATAAGAGCACTTCCAGTAGTTTGCCCTTTGCCATGGCAAGGGGGGAGGGGGGGCTAGGGCAGCTGCTATTCACGTGAATAGTGGTTGCCCTTCTAAAAAGCAATGTGTGTTTCCACCGGTTGACATGGCAAAGGGCAAACACTATTCATTTTTTTTGTTTTTTTTTACAAATTTGTTTACCTAAACAATTAATTTGGATAATAATTTCGGATAAGATTTTTGGGTTTGTACTTGTCAATATTTATTATAAAATTCATATCTCATAATCGGATAAAATTTTCGGTTTCAAATTTCAGATAAATTTCAAAATTCAAATTTCAGATAAATTTCATCTGAAATTCAAATTTCAGATAAGATTTTCACCCTCTAAAATTGCGCCACGTGTTATCTCTATCGGCCTAAATTTTTCTATAAAACCATAGGCTCAGCTCATACCTCTCACACCAGATCTTCTCTATATTTTCATTTCTCAAATTTTAGAATTCATACTCCATTCTCAATGTCAGACATGAACGAGGTCTTGGAGAGGCAAGAGCGAGAAACTAGAGAAAGAAAGCATAGACGAGCTGCAGGCAAAAGGGTGCAGAGAGAACTAGATCAACAAATTGTCATAACAGTGGCTTTGCTTGATGAAGAAAACCAGAGCTGTCGTGGTTCACAAGTCGGCCGTGGCTCGAATGTGGATAGACATATGCACGATATAGAATGCAACTATGATGAATACTTTGTTCAAAAGAAAAATGCTGCTGGAAATTTGGGACTTCTTCCAGAACAAAAGTTTACTGTTGTTATACGAATGTTGGCGTATGGTTCATTTGCTGATCAGGTGGATGAGATTGTCCGGATGGGAAAGTCCACTACGTTGGAGAGCTTGGTAAGATTTTGTGATGCAGTTGAAATTCTGTACACCAGGGACTACCTACGTAGACCTACGCCCAGAGACCTGCAACAACTTCTACAAAAAGGCGAAGCTCAAGGATTTCTAGGAATGATTGGTAGCATCGACTGCATGCATTGGCAATGGAAGAATTACCCAACTACTTGGCAAGGAGATTATGGAAATAGGAAAGGGCAAAAAAGTATCATCCTTGAAGCCGTTGGATTCGATACATGGGTTTGGCAGGCCTTCTTCGGAGTTGCCAGATCTCAAAACGACTTGAACGTCCTGGATCAATTCCTGGTGTTCAACGATGTTTTGAGAGGTGAAGCCCTGAATATCACCTATAAATAAAATCAACAATACCGTCTACCAGAATGGGTATTATCTAGTTGACGTCATCTAACCAAGGTGGACCACATTTGTGAAATCAATTATGCATCCCCGATAGGCGAATCCGATGCCGGTAGGCCTCGGTTCCCTTTGGATGGGTGAGTCTTGACTCATCAGGGAATCCATAAGCGAATCTGATGCCGGTGAATCATGGAGTGGCGTCTCGTTCAACACCACAGTCGGACCCGTTGGAATAATTCGGAATCTCTTACAATTCTTCACCACCTCCCAACATTGGTCATGGTTGAAATTTTTGTTGCCTTACCCAGTAGCACCATACCACATTTGTGCTTGCATAATCTATATAAAAAATACATATATATATAGGAAATGCAAGAAACTTTAAAAAAAAATATTGGCAATGCAACAAATATAAACAAAATAATGGAAATGCAAGAAATATTAAAAAATTATTGGAAAATCAAGACATATTAACAAAATATTGAAAATGCAAGAAACATTTAAATAAATATTGGAAATGCAAGAAATATTAACAAAATATAGAAATTGCAAGAAACATTTAAGAAAATTAATAGGACATTAAAATTAATAAAACGAAAATTACAAATAATTTACCTCATTGCTAAGATTTTCCCCGCTCCTATGGTTGTCCATCGCTTTTGCCACGACATCTCTCCATTTCGCCAACTCTAATGCATGAAAGTAAATGAACTTTAAATTTAAATGAGAATGGCAGAGATGAGTTATCAAAGTGTGAAAGTACAAAGTTACAAACACTAGGGTTTTGGAATCCACCCAAAACAATTCTACCAATGTTCATGGATACTTAAGTAATGAACTCTAAACATATTGATGAAGATGTTCGCAATCAAGACCGGGATTAGTGGCTCAAGACACATTGATACATTAGTGGCTCAAGACGCTGTCTGCCGCGCAAATCTCACGGCCTAGAGTTCCGGGCCGAGGGGATGTGCGTTAATACGGGGTTTCCTGCTTTTGGGTGCGGTGCGGTTGTGCGCGGGCGTGCCAGCACGGTTTACCGTGCGTTGATATGTTGATGAGTGTTGGATGGATAAGTGGTGTGCCTGTTTGGTCTGTCTTCCTAGTCAAACGATTGTAGCCGAGAGAGGAACTGGTCTCGGCTGTTAGGTTCACGGCCTGAACTACAAGGCCGTTGAGTGATGGTGTTGGTGGTGGGTTTTGGGTGGTGCTCCGGCGCGCTGCTCAGGGAGCGACGGTCGTGTGATATATGGGGTGAGTGAACGAACAACAAGGATGGTGCTCCGGCGCCTTGAAAATCAAGGATCGTATGATATATTGATGAATGAATTTTGTTTACAATCTACCACTACTCCTAGGAAAGCAAGTAAAGATATTGAAAGTGCATTACAGAAGAAAATAAGTTGCTCCGTGGGAGGCTTGTTTTGGTGTTGAACCCTTTGAATGTAGCTCGAGTCTTGTATTTATAGGAAGAGTCCCTGGATGCCTCTGGCCGTGGAGACGCATTTATGGCCTGGATAGCTGGTGAACCAACATCTCAGGCTGTCAGAATTCTTGTGAGAATGTCCACGTCTAATCACTCTGATCCTCATCACCAAATCCTGACTTCAGTCACTTCCCACCTTCCCTCATGCATTAAATGCTTCTTTGTGGCCAATGGGTTTGCTGCATTAAACAGGCACTACTTCATTAAATGAAGCCTGGGACCCTGCTGTCACGTGATGATTTGCCTTTAATGCCTTGGTCGCAATTTTGTTCGGCCTCGGCCTCGGCCTACGCTTAAGGCCGAGATGATCATGCCTTAGCATTTTCTTCTTTTATTTTTAAAAAGGCGAAATAACCTGGCGAAACGCTGCGTTTCAGCCTCTGTGAACAAGTGCCAGGGCCGAGAGAAAGGGCTCCTTTGGCCAGCTCATGGCCGTGATTTATCAGGCACAAACAGACGCATTGATTCATTAGTGGCTCAAGACGCATTGATTCTCTCTAATATACGTAAAGTGTAGGGTTAGTGCTACAATACTTGTACCTTCCCTATAACCAAATCTAGGTGTGCTTAGTACTTCGATTCAATTACAAGAAAAACCCATTAAGTTCAAAGAGAATATGAACATCACAAGAACCCTAATAGTATGACGTTTACATTAGGCATTCAAGAAACCAATTCACATGGATGATTCTTACTTCATCCATTTGTTGCTTAGGCAAACATGAGGATACACATAATCCCAACAACCTTAAGAAGCATGCTTTCAAAGGTGATCAATCAAAGAAAAACATACTTCAAGGATAGATTATTTTAGTGAAGAGGAATTCCTCAATTGTTGTTAAGAAACCAATTCACATGATGCTCACTTAAACAAGTTCAATCATTTGTTGCTAATTAGAAATTATGTTCTTGGGTATCTTACACAATTTCTCAACTTTAGCTACATGCATACAACCTAAGGTGATCAATCAAAGGAAGCAAACACATATCATAAGATTCAATTAGTGAATGGGATCCATCAACAACATCTAAAATTTCATAAACTCAAAGCATCAAAACAAAAGTGTAATCATGTTTAGGGCTTCAACCAAAGCCCTAGAAAAATAAGAAGTTACATTGAAATAAGAAATTACAAGAAACAAATAAAACGAAAGAAACTAAGAACAAAGAGGGGAAAGAGAATTGCATCTTCAACCCCTTGGATCCTTGCCTCAAGGCTCCCCAAGGTTCTCTCCAATTGTTATGCCATTCTCCCCCCTCCTTGGTTGCTCCTTGCTCTCCTCCTTCTAGCTCTCTCTAGCTCTCTCCAAAATAGAATGAATAATCTGATCTCCAGCTCCCCAGTGGTCTGCCCAATTCAATTCCGACGTTCAAAGGTTGATGCAAGATGCCTCTCATCATTCCTCATCTCTCTCTCTCCTCCTTTCCAACTCACCCCTTTAGCATTTGTCTCCTCCTTTTCTCCTTGCCATGATGGGTTTTTGTCTTCACAAAGATGCTCTTTGTCTCAGAAAATTACATTCAATCAAAGTAATTTCTTGTTACCAAATGGTATGGTAACAAGAAGAATCAACATGACATTATGGAGGTAAAAACAGCCCCAAGACAAATTTCCAGAGTTGTTGTAACATGTAGGATCGGTTGGATGGGCTATATTTGTCCAATTGAGCTCAAATTCGGATATGTTGTAGTTAACATCCATTGGAACAAGTTTCATGAAGATATTCACCTCATCCGAGCACCGGAGCATGTCGATCTAAGGCCAAGAAGTTGACCTACGAAAATGAACAAAAACAGAATTTATAACCAATAATGCATTTTTAGCTCATTTTTATTCTAACCAAGTTAAAATCTATGAAAACATAAAAAGAAAGTAAAAAGCTATAAAATGTCAAGAACTAACTCAAAATATTTGGTGAATAACCTGATAAATCAAGTGTAAAAATGAACCCAACAGCCATAAGATGATAAATAAAAATACAATTTGAAAGTGAATAAAATGTTGAGTAAAAAGTGAATTATAGTAGAAGTAGAAGAAAATGTATGAGGATTTGGTGTTGAAAGTGAAGAGTATTGGTAGGTATTTATAGAAAAAAAAAAAACAGTATTTTTGGGTATTTTTTTTCATTATTTTATTGCACAAAAATTGGCTACCGTTGGATTGGAGGAAAAAATCCGATCGGAGAGCCCAGACGACGCCGCATGGCTACTAGCCGTTGGTTGCACTGTAGCGCGCGCGTTTGAATTTTTTTTAACGTTCACGCGCCAAAGGTAAAAAAAATTGAACTGCAAGGGCTGACGTCATCCCAAAATTCGGGCTTGTGCACTGGCTCGCCTCCCCTCAGGCCAACCCAGTCTAGTGGCCCCCACCTCCTGCTCGGGCCAGCCCTTGCTGCTGGAAACCGTTTTTTGGCCCAAACAACCCCCCCAGCCCGTGTTGCTGGAAGTGCTCTAGTAAGAAAGTTGAGGATGAGTAAACCCTAGTCTATGTCTACATGTTGCTATTTTATGACAAGGATCCTAAGGGGCTCATTAGTCTTTTGCAATTTGTCTAGCTGTCATTGTGTGCCTGGTTATGTTAAGAGATATGTACATTGGGTAAAGGGTTGAACAGGGTTTTAACACTTTTACGTAATATATGGGAAATTTCATGACGTATTATCATCGTTTACGGTAATAAACTCTGCAAACTCATGAAGCTCCCAATCTTTGAGGAATTATTTGAAACCCTAGAGTCAGATTCAAGTTTCAACAAGATAGATAAGTCTAAATATTTGTTTTTGGCTTTTCCAATTAGACAATTTTATCGCTGCATATTCAAGAATAACATCTGAACAAGATGAAGAAAACATAATCTCAGCTTTTCTTCTCTTCAAACTTGATGTGAATGCCATCCCCAAATCCTAACATAGGATTTCGAGCAATGCGTGCCCCTTTGATGGTTGTCCACCTATTAACAGAAATTCAAATGATGGTTGGTTAAGAGCTGTCAAGAACTGCAGACACAATTTTTGTAACTTGAGATTCAAATGAGATAAAACAAGAGGGCAAAGAAATGTGTTAAGTTTCTGATGTGGAACTGTGTGTATTCTTCAACACTCCACCTCATGTGGGATCACTTTTTAGTGGGCCACATGTGCAACCAATTTCACATCGGTTACCCTTTTTTAAATATATTTTTTATATTATTTTAATTTGGGGTTTTGTTTGATTTGGATTTAATCGGGTCGAGTCAACCGGCCCGCTTTGATACCATGTTAAGATTTCAAAGAGACGGACCCTTAGCCCACCACTAGCAACATCGATATTGTACCCAATTTAACCACCTGTTTAGTAGGTGTGAGGTTTTATACAAAAGACCTCGACTTTATTAGGAGTGGAGCCATTCATTATATGAGACTTTCTATTTTCAACTTTCCAATGTGAGGCTTTTTACTTTCACATTCTCACACGCTCCCGGACGTGTGATGAATTTTCAAGCCTATCATGTGGACAACACATATTGGGTAACGTGGAGCACGTGTGGGCTTTCACACGTGGACTAACCTGGCTTTGATATCATGAAGGAAGTTGAGGTTCCCCCTTTGCTAATTGGTTTTAGGGTGGAACCTCAATTTTCTTCATGGTATCGGAAAATTCACCATTCTTTTGATCTTCATCTCATCGATTGGTTTGTTGGTTGAGAGATTTTCATCATTTGTAGAACATTGGTCTGAGAGATCTTCCATCTTTGTTAAAGAAGAGAGAAATCAAAACCTAGGACCTTTGGAGTAAATACTCGTATTCCAACCAATGAATATGAACAAAATACATTGGTCCAATCCAAGGTATTTTTATTTAAAAAAATTTACAAATTTTATGAATTTTATTAATACTTTCATATTGTGGATTCCTTAATATGCATTGGCAGGTAAAAAAGGTAAACTTAAAATCTGTTATTTATTAAATCAAAAGAAACAAGGAGGCTGAGTCCCCAAACAACAAGATAGAACAAGTCATTTAAAATAACTCATGTAGTTAATATTTGATAACTGGGAGGCCTTTTTAGTGCACAACCCTCAATTATTCCAACTTAATTATATAGATTTTCCTGTTTTTGGGCTAATTCATAACTTAATTGCACGTTATTTTTAATTATAGGTACATCTAGACAAGTGCTCGATCATTTCCCGTAAACAGAATTTGAAAAGTATCTCAGTTTTTCTTCTCCGAGAGCTCAATGTGAATGCTTGACCCAAATCCTAACACATGCTTTCGAGTAATGCGTCCCGCTTTGATCGTTTTCCAGCTATGAACAAAAAAGTTAAAATCCAAAAGATGATTATGCTCTATCAAAAACCTTGTAGGCACACAGTATATTTGTAACTTGTGGTGAGAAAATGAGATAAAAAATAAGAGGGGAATGGTGAAATGTACGTACCTATATTTGGTGACCAAGACATGGAGAAAGGTGGCCAAGAACACCCTACTATACTCTGCCCCTGCGCATTGTCTCGATCCTCGACCAAACGGCATGAAGTTCTTCGATACAACAAGGGAGTCAAGGTCCTAATTTCCATAAAATATTTACACATGTGTGTATAAACAAAATTAGCTTATTTTGGGAAAATGGCAATATTACTCTCAAGTTACAACACCAAGCCCCTCTCTTCCTCCCCACGAAAACGCACCTGCCAACGCCATGGATTGAACTCGAGGGGATCCTTGAATGTGTTGAGACTTAGTTGAAGTGCAGAGGTGAGAGCCATAATCGTCCAACCTGCTGGAATTGTAAATCCTGCAAAGCATGTACTTCAACATTTTAGTGAAAAAAACATTTGGAGTTAGAAACTAAAGGCCTAAGCTATTTGTAACGAAGGACGTACCGTTTACTGGGATATCTTTCAAAGCTCTGCGGAACAATGCAGGTGCAACATTTCCCAGTCTAAGAGTTTCATTGACAACCTATGTTTTCCAAAGACCAGCAAGTTAATAAGGCATTTTCCATAGTATTGTGTGAGTAGAAACAACATGTTCAGCTTGTGTACTTTGTAGAACTATTTACCTGACGAGTGAAAGTCATCGATTTATATTCGTCCCAAGTGAGTGAGGAATTTGCATTTTCTCTGTTTTTGAGAAGTGCCTCATTCTCAGCCTAGACGATAAAAGATATTTGATTATTTGTGACTTATGTAGAAAATTAAAGAACATGTTAAATTGATGCCTAAACTTTGTGTACTTACAGTCAACTCTTTTAAAGCTGCAGGATGCTCTGCAAGTAAACTGAAAGCTAATGCCATTATTGATGAAATAGGATGAAAGCCAGCAAACAAGGCCCCAAATAAGGTATAAACAACAAAATCCTCGGATAAGAACTTCTCTTTGTCCATGTCGCTGCTGATTTGGCCAAGGAAATCTCCTCGATGTGTGTCCGGTGACATGCGTCTCTTCTTTAGCATATCCCTCAGCATATCTTCTCGCGGTCCTGAATAGGTACCAAAGCTTTAAATATCTTTATGGTATCTGATTGAATAATTGAAACAAATTTTGCATGTTTTGATAAACAAACCATTTTGAATACTACCTTTAAACAATTATGGTATGCTGTACCAGGAACATTCAAGGGAATTGACAAAAAAGTGTTCAAGATTTTAGAAAATTTATCACTGAGGTTATCAGATGATGTTTCAGCATCATAACCAATCAAATGCTTGGCACCAAAATTGAAGAGCATCTGCGACGGCGAGAAAAGATAATTTTAGTATAAACAATAAGCGCAGTGGATCATAATAACTAATGGATAAGTGATTAAGTAGTTGGGTTGAAATTTTTACAACTGAGCTAGCATCTTTAACTTCAACCGATGGCTGACTTGACCAGGAGGCTAGAGTTTTGACGACCGTTTTTTCTATTAGAGGGAGCAACTTTTCCTTAAGCGTCTCAGCGCCCAAGTGATTCAATGAAATGCTCCTTATGTACTTGTGAACAGTATCAGCTGCATTCGTGTCGTCAGCCATATTGAAGATCTTGGTAAATGAGTCCAAGTACCATAGTTCAACTAGCTTGCCTTCTTATTGAAATAGGTAACTATTGAATTTGGGATCGGCTGAGACTACAATTGGTTTACCAGCCAAACTAGTCCGAAATATCAGGCCATATCTGCAAGGAAGAGAAGAATTTAAGCGAGAAATGAAACTAGAATTTGTTATGGTAAATTGAGTAGGCATAGTTTATTTACTTTTCAAGTCTCTTCTTAAAGAAAGGATGAAGATCAATGGAATAGCTCGGAGTCATCGCATTGAGAGTCTCTCCAACGAGAGGCCAGCCCATAGAACCCGGAGGGAGAACCCCATTGCATTTTGGATTTCTCCATTGTGTAATCCAGTGAGTAATGTATGTCACTAGCAAAACTACTAAACTCAATCCAACAACAGCCCATATTTTCAGATCAGAGAAAGAATTGTAGTCTTGTCGGTTCACCTCCCTTCTCTTTATAGATATATCATATATCTCACTGCCATCTTTGGAGATGGTGCTGTTGGTCTCAAATGTATTAAAGTCTCTGTACGTGCCAAATCTACTTACCTAACCCTAAAAAGCTTGTATCTTAACGTTAAAATCTATCCAGTTGCAGTAAGTTTCTACTCGTTTTTTTGGTCAAGTTTCTGCATTGGTAGCAGCATTAATACTTAGTTAGTTTAGGTATTTTAAGTTAGGTTTCTAGAATTCCATCTAGATAAGTTTTCTAAACGTGCATCAAAAATTTTAATCTTGCTCATCAATCCACGGGACCACGGCGTATAAACGTAAATCACTCCACAGAGTCAAATCATCAACACTGATTTATTTTGGAAGTCTATTATAAGTTTGGTCGAACCTCATGTTTAGTTAGGTTATGGGAGGTGTAGCCTTCTTGCATTCTAGCTCAATATGAAATACGTTTTTTTTATTTTTTTTATTGAAAAGAAAATTCGGACAATTTTATTGCTCAGGAAATACCATTATCATAGTTAATTAGGAGTTTCTAGTCACTAAATCGATGCTCAAAATTTGTCCACGTACAGTCAACTCCTGCAAAACTGAAGAATGCTTTGCTAGTAAACTGAAAGCTAAAGCCAGTACTGGTGAAATAGACTCAAACGTAGCAAATAAGCCCCCAAATATCAGCGGCAGTGCTAAATCCTCTGTTATTGAAGTATTAGGAGGGCGCCGCCATTCGTTGGTGGTTGATTTTAGGTCAAAATGTATTAAAATTTCAGTGCATTCAAAATTCTATTTAAGTAGGCACGCTAAATTTTTATTTTATTTTATGGTCAAAATTAGGAAGGGGAATGGAGGGAGGAAACTCATACACATGGGTATTTCGGACTTGAATCCGGGATCACTTGGGAGCACACTAAATGTTTGGGCCAATCCAACTAAGGCTCAGTTTGGGATTGCTGTCACTTTTTTTAAAAGTTGATTATGATGTGCTTTGAAAATAATTAGCTGTAAAGTAAAGCAGCTCCATGTTTGATAAACAATATTTTTAAAGTGCTGTTAATACAAAAAGCAGTGTCAAAACTATTTGGTGAATTTTAATATAAAATTGTTGTAACTGTGAATAATGACTAAAATAGACATGATGTTGAAAGTGTTATGTACTAATCATGTGGTGGTAGTGGTGGTGATGGAGTAAAAGTGGTGGTAGTGATGAAGGTGGAGTTGGTGGTTGTGGTAGTGGTGGTGGTGGTGACAGTTGCAGCATGGTGGTGGTGGTGGTGGTGGTCGTGGAGGTGGAGGTGGAGGAGGTGGTGGTGGAGATTGTGGAGGAGGTGGTGGTTGTAGTGGTGGCAGTGAAGGATGAAGAAGAGGAGGATGTGGTGGTGGTGGTTGTAAAGGTAGTGAATGTGGTGGTTCAAGTGGTGGAGTTGGATGTGAAAGTGGAGGTGGTGTCATTTTTTTAAAATGAATGATGGTATTTTGGGAATTAAAAAAATTCATTAAAGGATCTCTGCTTCTTTTGAAAGCAACTTTAAAAGCAACCCAAAGCCTGCTTTTAAAAGCTGCTGTCAAAATGTCACTGCTTTTAAAATAATCGGGATATTTTATTTTTACCAAACACCTTAAACTGTTTAACTTTAAAGTGAAGCTAATTTTTGGCCCAAAAAAAAAAAGCAATCCCAAATGCGCCGCCCCCCCCCCCACCCCAAAA
>NW_018921557.1:68914-81418 GCF_002207925.1 Prunus avium | reverse complement strand
ACTTATTTTTTTCTTCTAAATAATGTACCTATTTTTAATTTATAAAAAAATGTGCATAAATTTCAATTATACGACATACCTATTTTCTATAAATTATTGTGTACCTATTTTTAATGCTTGAAAAATGTACGGAAATTTCAATTACAAAGTAACTGACCTATTTTTGTTAATTTTTTTGGTAAATAATATACCTATATTTTTACACATATATATTTATATTTATATTTTTCATATGTACATTATTGGATATGTAATTTACAATTTTTTTTTTGTTGTTGCAATTTTAGGGGAATGGCAACCAAAAGAAATGGGGTGATTGCTATGCTATTAATAGGGAGTTTTAATTACAATTATGGCAGTTAATAAAATGCTTGGAATAAATTATAAATAAAATATGAAGTCTGATGGCAAGGATGTAAAAACATAGGAATACTATGACCTATTATATCTTAAGTTTGAAATTGGGTTTTACACATAGATTTATAGAATGATGGGTATATGTCTAGGAAATAGAAATTGTAGGGACCTATATCAGACAAGCCCTAAATTTTATCGCAAATTTAACACCTACCGTCAAGTTTCTACACTTCTATCCAATTTTCCGTCAATTATAAGGGTAATTTTGTCATTTTACAAAGTACAATATTAATAAAAATTTAAAACAAATGTAAAAACAAAAACAAACAAAATTCAAAATAGAAAAAAGAAGAAGAAAAGTAAACTAGCATATCACCAACACCACCCCCCTTCTCCCCCAACCCAGCTGGTGTTGTCGCAGACCTTCAAGACATGGTTTATAAATTTCTAAACCCAAAACCCAGAAAAATAAAGGAGAAGAAATCCCTAAGAAAGCAAACATTTTGAAAAATTAGAAAAAACACAACTTTATTAAGGAGATGGAGGCCAACCATACCCTCCATACATTGCATCCCCATTCTGATCAATTCCTTCATAGAACCTCAACTCTAGCTCCTCTAGCCTTCCCTCATCATCCCACATCCCATCATAACTCACATCATCATCATCAACATAGTAATCCTCCAATTCACCAGCCATAAATTCCCAGGCCAAATACTCAGAAGCATTCTAGAAATCGGAGCAATCTTCCCGCTCATTCCTCTCATAGTAGTCCAGAATAAGAGGCCCTAAAACCTTCAATTTTGGGTACTTTTTGTTGAGAAACTTGTCCTCAAGTTGAACATCTCAACACCCTCTCAAATCCAAAAACTCGAGCTCAGTGCAGCTTGAGGGTATTTGAAGAGTTGACGTCATTTGCCCGAAGGCAATAGGACAGGCTAGATCTCCTTGTGGGCTTGCCCGGGCTCGTGGGTCCTACACCTTGCCCGAGCTGGGTCTTCCACGCTGGAGCTTCCTTCCGGGCCTAGGGCCCCCTCCTGCCTGGGCTAAACCCTTGCGGTGGAATAGCTCTTAGGGATCATAAAAATTACATTAATGCCGCATGTTCCCAACGCTGCTTATTAAAATGAAATTCTGATTTAGTTCGTTTCAAACTTTTAAGATTGGGGTTCTTCAATTTTTCGAAAACTTTTTCTTTTATTTACACTTTTTTTTTTAAAAAAAAACTTAAGAAGCCAACCTCTTCAAAAAATAATAATAAATAAATAAAACCCTCAGATGCCAATAGATAATACAAAGAGTAATGTGTATGTTTTTTATTTTTCATATAACCGATAGAAGGTAGGACAATTTGAAACCTAAAATCTCGAATGTAGGAGTAAATGTTCTTCATTACTTTAGCTACACGCTCCTTGCATGTGTATGTTTTTGTTGTTAATAACATGACACACTCAATTTGATTATATATATGGGTAGCATCTAAGTTCGATCAATTTAGGATAAAAAAAAAATTCATCTCAGGTTTTCTTCTCCTCGAACTTTATGTGAATTCCATCCCCAAATCCTAAAATAGGGTTTCGAGCAATGCGTGCTGCTTTGATTGTTGTCCACCTATGAACAGAGATTCTATAGATGACTTAGCTTGTTTTTTTTGGACAAAGATGACTTAGCTCTGATAAAAACCTTGTAAAACACACAGTAGATTTGTAACTTTTGGTGAGAGAAAAGAAATGTACCTATATTTGGTGACCAAGACATGGAGAAAGGTGGCTAAGAAAACCCTACTATACTCTGTGCCCCTGCACATTGCCTCATTCCTCCACCAAAAGGCATGAAGTTCTTGGACACAGCATATGAGTCAAGGTCCTAAATTTCATCATATAATATATAAAGTAAAATTAGCTGCTAAAAATTGAAGTCATTTGAACAAACGACAATGACACTCAGCCCGTCCCCAAGACACGAACCCTCCAACGCCATGGATTGAACTCGAGGGGATCCTCGAATGTGTTGGGACTTAACTGAAGTGCAGAGGTGACAACCATAATGGTCCAGCCTTCTGGAATTGTAAATCCTGCAAAGCATTTACTGGAAACATTTTAGTAAAAATCCATTTGCTGTTAGAAACAAAAGGCCTAAGCTATTTGTAATTGAGGACTTACCCTTTACTGGGATATCTTTCAAAGCTCTACGTAATAAGCCAGGGGCAACATTTCCCAGCCTAAGAATTTCATTGATAACCTATATGTTTTCCAAAGACCAGCAAATTATAAGTCTTTTTCTAAGCAGTTGTGCAAGGAAGAAGGAAATGTTTGTTGAGATTCGGGAACTAACCTGAAGAGTAAAAGTCATCGATTTATATTCGTCCCATGTGAGTGAGGAATTTGGATTTTCACTGTTTTTGAGAATTGCCTCATGCTCAACCTGACCATAAAAGATAATTGATCATTAGGGTCTCAAACAGAGGAGTTAAGAAAATGAAATTGAAGCTCAAACTTTGACTACGCACCATCAACTCTTCTACACGGATTGTTCATTCCCTGAAGTGGCCTACGCGAGTCAAATTGTTCATGATTGAAGGCTTTCCGGTAGGCCACACAGATCAGTGTTTGTGATAGCGTTACTAGCGCGCAAATGTGGTACATAGACCAGAGCTTACCTGTAGAGGGGTAAAGTTGCATTAGGTGATCCGGCTATGTAGTCCTGAAAGGTGGGAGACACAAAGATGTCTTTGAGCTTTTTATCACCCCTATAACCCGTAGCCAATATGACCAAATCTGTCTTCACAGGGGAGCTTTCTCCTTCAACCAAAATGCCTTCTTGGCAAAAGCTGAAGCTGCTGGGAGACTTTTTCAGTATGATGCTTCCTTCTTGGACTCGGTCATAGAACTTCTCAGGCACTGTTGAGATCAGACAAGAACTGATTTCTTGGAGAAAACTATGCTTAGGTACCATTCCATACTTGGCTAAACCAAGCTTCTTAGTTATATAACTTTCCACAAATTTTGAAAATGCCCATCTCTGTTCAATGATTAAAAAAAAATTACTAATAAACATCAGCTTTTAGGAATTGATTATGATCAAGTTCATAGATAATTAAAAAGAAAAAAAGAAGTTTACCAGAGGTGAAAGAATTGTTGCCAGGAGACTGAGTAGGATGCCTTCTCCAGGCTTATGAACCAAAAGCTCCGAGAATCGATTAAGGTATAGGCATGCCAGGGGCACACCCCATGGGAGATAATCAGGGACATTCCAATGTTCTGTCTTGTATAAGACTCTGCATGGATGTTCAAGCCCTGCAAACCAACTAATCAATCAAGAGAAGAAAAAGATGAAAGGTAATACAAACTACTAAGAATAAAAATGATCAAAGTATTTTTGTGCAGATGCCATGTTGTTCAAATTATCTATAGCAGACTAACGACTCAATTTACCATTTGTGTTTGAACACTCCATTGCAATGTCCAAGGCAGATTTCTGAAACCCAACAACTGTTACTTGCTTTCCTCTCACGAATCTGCGAGCGCTATCGTAATCCATGGCAGCATAATCCATAGAGTGTATAACCTCTCCATCAAATACTTCTGGTCCTTTGTTGGAAGGGAATTCAGGAATGTTTGGGACATCACTGAATCGTCCGATGCAGAGGATCACAAAGTCCACCACGTAGATCTGCTTATCCATCCTCGATGACTTAAATATTGATAGTTTAACAACTTAACATAATAAAATATAAACTCGATTGTACATATTATACTTGTACCTCGGTTGAAAGGCTTTGTTTGTCTTCTACTACAAATTTCCATTTCCCTTTGGAGCTGAAAGGCTCTCCAGAGCCACCCCACAAGCTCCGAGCTTGCATCTCATCCTCAGAGGAGCCTTCATACTCAATCCCACAAACTTCGGTGTTGAATTTGATATGCTTGAGCAAGTCAAAATGGTGAGCATATGATTTGATGTAATCCAAAACCTGATGTTGGTTAGGAAAGTCCTCTGTCACAGAAGATGGCCATGGGAAATCTGAGAATTGGTAAACTTCTCTAGGAGTTTGGAGCTTGGTGGTCTCAATAGTTTTGGTCCAAACTCCTCCAATGGTGCTTGCAGATTCAAACACAATGGGCTGAAAGCCCTTTGAAAGTGTGTACTTGCAGGCAAGAAGGCCACTAGCTCCAGCTCCTATAATGGCTACCTTCTTTCCCATTCTGATCTAAAAAGTGTGTTTGCTGCTGCTATGATCAGTCTTTGTATGCTTATGTATATATAAGCATACAATTACATGTTATATTCTTTGGCTTAAGATACATTCAATTACATGTTATATTCAATAATATCTCATATATCCTGGTTCGGATATCTGTATGAGTTTCCTAGAGATTTCAGATTTGAGAGAGGATTCCGATAAATATAAATAAATAACTAAAAATTTCCTTGGAACTTGGTCTATCATCTTCAATGTGGATTATATCACGGGAGTGCATAAGCCACCATTCCCACCCTTATCCCTGCCACCCAGGCCACCATTTCTCTTTGTCTTGTCTCTACCACAGATCTACCCCTACAACCATGAAATAAGCAGGTGTCAATATAAATGCAAAATACAAATCAAACTGGTTCTCCAAATTGTTGAATGTAGGGATATATTTTTTTGGTAAATTGATTATATTGAGAAGGGGCGATGAGTGGAAAGGTTTATTCAAAGGATATTCCATTGTAATCTTCCATATAACACTTTTTCATGAACTTTGAAGGTTATGGGTAACTTTCGTGGATTTTTACTTTATTTTTTATTTAAACAATAACAGACTTGTTAATTTTAAACACTTCAAATTATGAAAATAATAATAATTAATACTTAAGTTGTTGATGTGTCATGTTTTAAACAGATAGATTAATAGAATTGTTTAGATATTGCGAAATGCAGATAAATACACAACTTCTAAATGTATTATAATATTAAAAATAGGAATAAAACAACAGTAGATATACACATGATGTGCTACCAAAAGGAAAAAATCACATCCTAAATTTTTAATGAATCTAACTATTCACGCGTGTATTTTTGTGCTTACTTTTTTTTATTCTCATCAAATCATATAAGTCTTTTGACTTGAGATCTTATTATGATGCGACATAAAAAAAAAATTATTGAAACCCCCAAAGAACAACAAAACAAGATGGGACATATAATTTGATATGCTAAATATAGTGGAAAATTTGAGAAGATCACAAGTACATCCACGAGAATGAGATGAATTTGGGAGCCAGATGTGGGATGCTAGTTTCGCCATGCAAGCTTTGCTTGCTGCAAATCTGAATGATGAACTTGGATCTGTACTTAAGAAAGGACATGACTTCCTTAAGAAATCTCAGGTTTCTGTACTTACAAGTTCTATAAAAGCCCTTTTCCTTCTTCCTTTCACTTTGACCATCAAGCATTTTTCTTTCTCCCATTGCATTTTAAGTTGGCTAAAATATGCATCGGATTGTAATATTCTAGGTTAGGGATAATCCTTCTGGAGACTTTGTAGCCCATTTTCGCCACATTTCTAAAGGAGGATGGACTTTCTCTGATCAAGACCATGGATGGCAAGTTTCTGATTGTACTGCAGAAGCTTTGAAGGTGATTATTTTTGTCAAGCTGAGGGTTGAGCTAGAGCCATTACAATTGTATATGTTTCTCAAGCACATGTTATGTCGCACAGAATTGCTTGTTGTTATCGATGCTGCCGCCACAACTCGTCGGTGAACAACTAGAACCTGAGCGTTTATATGATGCTGTCAATGTCGTACTTTCTCTGCAGGTGAGGATTAGATTGAATAAAAAGTAGTATATCTCTAAATGGGGAAATTTATAACTACTGAAGATAGTTATTTTTATTTTCTCTTTACTGTCCCTTTATTTTGTCATAATGATATTAATGAGCTCCATTCTATGATTTGAACCAGGGTCCAAATGGTGGTGTATCAGCCTGGGAACCGGCAGGAGCTCCAAAATGGTTGGAGGTAAGTAAGAAAAATCCCTTTAACTGATCAAAGAATTTTATTATCTCCATTGTTTCAATGTGTATCATGACATGCATATATTCATTTTCTCCTTCAGTGGCTCAACCCTATAGAATTTATGGGGGATCTCGTCATCGAATATGAGTAACACTTTTGATCCAACATTTTCCATTCTGTAATTCCTTAAGTTCTAGACTACATTCCGTGAAGACTAACATAAGAGTCATGCAGGCACGTCGAGTGCACCTCATCTTCAATCCAGGCATTAGCTTTGTTTAGGAAGTTATACCCCACCCACAGAAGGAAACAGATAGATAATTTCATCACAACTGCTGCAGGGTTCATTGAAGACATACAAAGTCCTGATGGGTCATGGTATGCTTGCCTTAGATCAGATTATGTTAAGCATACTTATGTTCTTACTTGTGTTAGAGAAATAAACTAAAGAGGCAATAATTATCACAGGTATGGAAACTGGGGAATCTGCTTCATGTATGGAACATGGTTTGCAATCAGAGGGTTAGAGGCTGCTGGCAAGACTTACAATAATTGTGAGGCTATACGCCGAGGTGTTGAATTTTTACTCAAAACACAGAGAGATGATGGTGGATGGGGAGAGAGCTACATTTCTTGTACAAACAAGGTTTACTTTCTCTTTCTTTTTCTTTTCTTTCTCCCTTTACATGAAATATGTTGAGGCTTTGTTGGTCTATTCCCAAAATACTCATAGCACACTAGCGCATGCAGCTCAATTTATACCGTGCGCCTAGTTGTTCTGAGATTCATTAGTAAATATATTCTCTCTTCAGAGTAAACTAAAATTAATCTCTTGAATTGGTTACACAGATCTATACACCTCTTGAAGGAGACCGATCCAATGTGGTGCAGACTGCAATGGGATTAATGGGTTTAATTCATGGTGGACAGGTTAGTACATGAATATTTACACCTAGCTATGTGCCAGCCACTTCCTCAGTTCTTTTACTTTTGCATATTTCTCTCCCAATTTCTAAATTTTCATGTTTATATTTTTTATTTATGCAATAGGCGGAGAGAGACCCTACTCCTATTCACCAAGCTGCAAAGATGTTGATCAATTCTCAATTGGAAAATGGCGATTTCCCCCAGCAGGTACCATTCTTAAACACCATTTATTCTGCAGCATGAGAAAATCTTAAGTCTTACCGGGTTGTATACAACCATGCGTCTATTTCTCTTATCATATACATCCGGTGATGATGAAGTATTTTCTCCTGCACCAAGTTAAAAGTAAAAAAGGATATTGTTTAATTACTACTAGCTACAGGTTGCTCATCTTTTGTTTATTTTCGTTTTCTCATGACAGGAAGTGATGGGAGTTTTCATGAGGAATGTCATGTTACACTACGCAGCATACAGGAATACTATCCCAATTTGGGCTCTTGCAGAATACAGCAATATGGTTCGTGTAGTCGTGTAGATTAATCTACGTGTATGTACGTATATACAAAGAGTGTTGTCTGCTTAACGCCATTAAGTAAAGGAAGAAAACAGTTTAAAAGTTAATGAGTTATTTATGCAGCCTATTAAAGTACAAGGGGGTGAATATTCTCTTTATATTTGGTTTTGGATATCAGCTTTACTTTTAAGCATGTATTTTAAATACTTTGTCAGAGTTGATAATAAATTTTATTAATAATAAATTTATAAATAAGGTTTTTCCCTACCCATTCTAACCCTTCTGCTCTCTCCTGCTTTTCTTCTTTACTAGTCTTGATATTTGTTCTCTATCTGTAATTGATTGTTTGTGAATTACAGTGATTTGATGTGGCACAATGGTTTCTACCATGGTATTAGTATTAGAGCTGTAACACAGCGTCTGAGATCCTGTTTCGCGTGTGACTCTTGAAGGAAGTTGAGGTTCCACCGTAAAACTAATTGGCAATGGGAGGAGTAGCCCAACTCCTTATAAACCCAGGGTCAGTCCCTTAACTTTTCAATGTGGGATAAATACTCTCAACACGCCCCCGCACGTGTGGCAAACTTTCAAGCCTAACACGTGGACAACACATATTGGGTGACGTGGGAGGCCGTTGGGCCCAACACGTGAAGCCTTGCTCTGATACCATGTTAAATTTCAAAAAGACGGGCCTGCGGCCGGCCTACTACTAACAACACCGATATTGTCCCCAACTTAACCACCTACAAAGCTCAATAGGTGTGGGGTTTTATTACAAAAGGCCTCGGTGATATTAGTAGTGGAACCATTCATTATATCTTGTATTTTATTTAGTCAAGTTTCCAATGTGAGACTTATATTCTTCAACATGCCCCCTCACGTGGGACCACCACATAGTGAGTCACACGTGGAGCCAAGTCCACATCGGAGTCAATCATTCAAGCCCAACATGTGAGCACCACGTATTGGGTAAAGGGTAGGAGTAAACATTCAAGCCCAATATATGAACACCACATATTGGGTAAGGGTAAAGGCCCAATTCAAGCCCAGTTAATCAACTTGCTCTGATACCATAAAGGAAGTTGAGGTTCCACCCCAAAACCAATTGGCAATGGGAGGAGTAACCCAACTCCTTATAAGCCCTTGCTAGGTTTCTCAACTTTCAGTGGTGTTCGCAGTGACCCTTCTGGTGCTGCCGCTGCCGCCGTTCTCTTTGCTTTTGGTTCCCGTTCTCATTCTCCTCCTCCTCTTCTTCAACAACTCTGAGCTAAGTTTTTCACCTTTTTGTTTACTTTTTGGTTCTTCGAGTTCATCATGGTTTTCTCTCCTCTATAATGTGTTCTTCACATGTACATGTTACATTTACAGCATCATATGTTTTCATATCTTAAATTGATTCCATTTCTGGTCTTTTGATCGGTGTGAGATCCTTGTTCTGTGTTAAGAAGGTTGTCAATTGGTGAATTTGAGGCTCTGACTTGTAAGTTGCTCTTGTGTGATCTAATTTGGGAATTTTGGTGCCCTAATTTGGAACACCTGGGAAATTTGGTGACTTTATGTCTCTTAGTTGGATGACACCAATTATGTGTCTTGGAGTACTAAGATTCATAAATTGTTAAAAGGTTATCATCTAATAGGGTTTCGTGATGGCGCAACTACGTGTCCTACTGATGAACATGGTGATGAGTATCATCCAATAGGGTTTCTTGCTTGGCGTTCAAGTATAATGAACATTGGTTATTTAAGGACAAATGAAGCAACTACCATGAAGAGTCAACAAACTCTCAAGTGGCAGGGTTAAAGGTAAAAACAGGGATCTTACCAAGGAGTGGGCGACAAGGTGATATCAAAACAAGCCATTGACACTTTTGAAGGTTTGCCCTTAACATCTTCAACTGTAGACTGCAACCTACAAATGCTGCTCTTCAGTTCTAGTCTTTGCTGCAGTTAATTCTATACTTTCTCGCTCTCCACGGGTAAAAGATGAGACGAGTCCAGAAACGCTTCAAGAGAAGCGTAACAAGATTAAGGATATCGAAAGTTCAGGCGCAGCAAACGTGTCAACTGGTTGTGACACAGATGACAAACTTTTGACGGTTACGGTTGAGAAGCGTAATGGGGAAGTCGTAGCAAATTCTTCGAGTAAGGGTTCTACTTCAGTTTGGATTCTAGATTCCGGTTGTTCGTTTCATGTGTGTTTGATAAGACCCGCCCCAGATTCCCCTCGAAATCCGTGACAAACTCTGCTTCCCGTCCGACATCTACCCGACGTCAGACCTACTTTACTAAAAAGCCACATAACCCCCAATTTAAAAGGATAAACCATTTGACTCCTGCAGAAAATTCGGCAAAGTCTCCTCTATAACTGGAACGATTCCCACATTATAACCAATAGAAAAACAATATAATAACTTCCCAACTTTCAGCATGCAATGTCTACCACCCAAGCACCAATCGCAAGTAGTTCTAAAGACTTGGGCCAAAATCATACATCAATCCAAATCGGGTTTCAGACCCATCATAGACACAAACACATTTTAACCACAACCATTCAGAAAAACTGGAATATAAATAAGCATTTAATCTCACCAAAGTTTCAATCGGGCTTCAGTCCCACCAACATAATCAAAACCAAACTCAACAAAAATAATAATTTAGTTCGCGGCTGCACCTAGGTGAAACCCCAGGCTACCTACGTACCCCTTTGTGAGGGATCAAGCCACACGCAGTTCTTATATCAATAATCAACATCACTCACATCGAACATTTAGAACTTCTGTAGTTATTCTCTAACAACCGGTATAAGTGAATTATCCGCCACGATTCACAGTAAACAAAATTATTATAGCTACCTCTTTCCTATATCCAACTAAAAACAAGCTAAGCTACAATTTATATACTCAAAATATGGTATAATTTTACAATATAGTCCCACATACATAAACAACCGTAAGATAGCGTACACCACATACAACTAACATTCCCGGCGAACATGCCTTTTTCTGAGGCGCTTGGATACCCAAACATGGAAAGGTCCGATTAATCTTATGAAACACACAAGTCATGTCTATACAAGATTCCACAATTACAAAGGAGTATCACAATTCGGAAAATATACAGATATCGTCCAAGTAAAACCAACAATTAAATTTAGATTCATTCTTAACTTCAATTTCCACAAGGCATATAACTAAATATGTTATAAATTCATTTCTTCCCATGATTCATAACTCAAAACCATTTCCCTGTAAAAACTCACATATACTATGCATAACTCTTTTAAAACTAACCGTTTACTCTGAACTCAAATTACTTTTCCAAAATCATTTCTTTCTCGCAACCATACCCTATCCAAGGTGTATATTGCAAAACAACACTGTCCAAACATCAAAACAATGATCACATCTGTGCAGAGCACTCACCATGCATATACTTAAGAAACCCCAACTTGGAAACGAATCCATCCCACACATATAAATGTGTTTGTATATATATATATATACACCCCAGACCATCATCATGTACCAAGGGAAAACAATCCAACCGGGGGATTGTTTTAACTAGACCACATGGCAAAATCCTCAATACTCATATGGCTAGGGAATGAGCAGTCCAACCGGGGGACTATTGCTCCCTAGACACGCACGGTAGAATCCTCAATACATGTGCGCTGAATATCCCTCCTACGCGTGCAGACTACTGGTTAAGGCCTTCGGTACACCCTGTCAAGGGTGCCCGATATCCCGACACACCTCCGAAGAGTTACCACATGTCTAATATATCAAGTATCAATAACATAAGAGGTACATATCATGGTGCACATCATGTACAAGGGAAAAACAAACCAACACGAAGATCGTTTTACTAAACCACATGGCAGAATCCTCAATACTCATGTGGCTAGGGAATGAGTAGTCCAACAGGGGGAGTATTGCTCCCCAGACATGCACGGTAGAATCCTCAATACACGTGCGGCTGAAACAAGTCTTACGTGCGTGAAATGCCAGTCAAGGCCTACGACACACCCCGCCAAGGGTGCCCGGGTCATCAACATCTCACACGTCGGAAAATATCTTAACGCACGTGTAGTTATCATCCATATCGAACCAGGGAAGGTACATATGATGGTGCAATTCACAAACCCATATATATAAAATATAAAATAATATACCTTCCCTTAATTCAAATTTTCCAAATTCTCAGTATTCCAGAAGACCCGAATATTTATTGTATATAAAATAATCTCTCAAAAGCATAAATTCCATAAAGACCCAAAATATCATTCAAATAATAATCAAAACTTGCTTACACATGCAATTCCCACAAAATACTTTCATAATCGAACCTCATATCACCCAATCCATATAATTTAATAATAATCATAAAAATAGTGACTATGTATTCTCTAAAATTCTTAAGTCACAGTGTAAAAGCCGAAACAAATCCGATATATAGCACAATTTCATAATTCCATTAACCAAATACTAATTTCCAAACCATTCAGGTTTCTGTTCGGTTCATTTTTACACATGATTTTTCATGTTATTCACCCACTATTTTGAGTTAGTTCTTGACATTTTATAGCTTTTTACTTCCTTTTTGTGTTTTCTTAGATTTTACCTTGGTTGGAATGAAAATGAGCTAAAAGTGCATTATTGGTTATAAACTTTGTTTTTGTTCATTTTCGTAGGTCAACTTCTTGGCCT
>NW_018921557.1:42565-60013 GCF_002207925.1 Prunus avium | reverse complement strand
TTAGGTACATTAAAACTTAGCAGGGGCATTCAAATTAAAATTCTATTTAATATGTAGGACGACTCTAGCTGTTTATTTTAAATTGGTCCCCATTTTTTCAAGCAAACATAAGGCCCAAAATTTCTTCACATTAAGGATTACAAAAATTACATTAATGCCACAGGTTCCCAACGCTGCTTGTTAAAATGAAATTATGACTTAGTCCGTTTCAAACTTCTAAGATTGGGGTTCTTCAATTTTTCGAAAACATTTTCTTTTTATTAACTGATTTTGTTAACAATTTTTTATTTATAAAAACTTAAGAAGCCAACCTCTTCAAAAATAAAAACCTCAGATGCCAATAGGTAATACACAAAGTAATGTGTATGGTTTTTTTATTTTTTGATATAACCGATCGTCATAGTAGGAGCACACTCCAGCCCCAGTGCTGAGTTTTTAGAATATGCAACTTAGGCTAAGTTGTTCAAGCCCAAACTAGGTAAATCAAATATTAGCCTACACCTCTATGTAGACATAAGCCCACCCCTGTATAATCTCAGCCGTTAGATTGATTGGAATCTATGTGATGTAACTTTAGGACCCGTGTGATGCATTTTTATAACAAAGATAAATTCTTTTTAATATAATAAATGTTGTTGATATGTGCTTCTGTTGGTCTCACAACCTCCCAAAGCAAGGCCCCACGTGCTCCATAAAGGTAATATAATAGATTGTTTATTATAAAGGTAAATGATAATTTCCTTTTTGTCCTGCTCCATTTTGTCTGTTGCAATTCATTGTTTTCTTATAAATTGTTTTTTTTGGTTCTTCATGAAAACCTTTAAATTGTTTATTGGAGATGAAAGATACAAATATAAGCATGAGGTTCTGGTTTTTTCTCTGTAATTCTTTTTCTGCGATAATCTTTCTTCTACTTAATCCATATTGTTATGATGGTATTAGAGCTCATCTCGATACTTCTATAAGTTCTCATATCTTTCTTTCAATTTCTACTTTCTGAAGCTCCGTTCTGAATTTAGGCCTGAAGCCTTTACTAAATTTATGAACTTTTCAATTTCACTGAGATTCTTTTGTGTTATTTTTTGAATTTTTGGTTCTTTAAAGTGAATTCCATCTAAGGTTTTCTTCTCCTCGAACTTAATGTGAATTCCATCCCCAAATCCTAAAATGGGGTTTCGAGCAATGTGTGCCGCTTTGATTGTTGTCCACCTATGAACCGAGATTGAAAAGATGACTTAGCTCTGATAAAAACCTTGTAAAACACACAGTAGATTCGTAACTTGTGGTGAGAGAAAAGAAATGTACCTATATTTGGTGACCAAGACATGGAGAAAGGTGGCCAAGAAAACCCTACTATACTTTGCCCCTGCACATTGCCTCATTCCTCCACCAAAAGGCATGAAGTTCTTGGACATAGCATGTGAGTCAAGGTCCTAAATTTCATCAAATAAATATAAAGTAGTAAAATTAGCTGCTAAAAATTGAAGTCATTTGAACAAACGACAATGACACTCAACACGTCCCCGAGACACAAACCTTCCAACGCCATGGATTGAACTCGAGGGGATCCTCGAATGCGTTGGGACTTAACTGAAGTGCAGAGGTGACAACCATAATGGTTCAGCCTTTTGGAATTGTAAATCCTGCAAAGCATTTATTTACTTGAAACATTTTAGTGAAAAACCTAATAACAGTTGAAGATGAAGAAGAGAAAAGAGAGAGAAGATAGAGAAGAGCTGTGTATATTTTTCTTAATAAGAATGATGTGCAGTCATTTGATTTATAACAGCCTAATCGCTAGATTAGGATAACAACCAATAAAAATCTTACACTTGGCACACTATACTAATTACTCTTAACTAACAGACACGTGCTACTCTCACTATCATCCCCCCTCAAGATCAGGTTGGGTTGGCCGAAGCTTGAGATTGCTGGAGTGAAAATCAAAGGAAGGAGAACAGAGGCCCTTGGTAAGGATATTTGCAACTTGAAGAGAAGAAGAAACATGCTGCAAGTTCAGCTGACCACTGGTAACCTTTTCTCAGACAAAATGGCAGTCAACTTCTATATGTTTGGCACAAGAGTGAAGTACTAGATTGGTAGAAAGTGTCATGGCAGACAGATTGTCACATAAGAGTAAAGGAGGAGAGGACATAGGAAAATGCACATCGTGAAAAAACTATTGAAGGCAAGTGAGTTCAGCTGTAGTTGTTGCCATTGCCCTATATTCCGCCTCAATAGAGGAATGAGATACAGCATGCTGCTTCTTAGATGCCCAATTAATAGGATTGGAGCCGAGAAACACAACAAAGCCAAAGGTGGACTGACGATCATTGGGATCACCAGCCTAATCAGCATCAGTGTAAGCCTTTAAAGTAAGAGAACCTGGAGAGAATAGAAGACCATCGTCCATAGTTCTCTTAAGAAATCGTAGAATTCTTTTAACAGCAAGATAATGTGATTCCAAAGGATTAGTCATGAATTGATAGTCTTGATTAACACTAAAGGAAATGTCAGGTCTTGTAAATGTAAGGTACTGTAGAGCACCAACCAAACTGCGATAATGAGATGGATCGGAAAAGAGTAGGCTACCATCCTTAAGAAGCTTTTGATTTGGATGATAGGGTGTGATACAAGGCTTGTAATCCAACATCTGTGCTTTACTCAAAATATCTGTAATGTACTTAGACTGATTAACAAAGAGACCACCTAACTGATACTGAATCTGTAGCCCCAAAAAATAATGAAGATCTCCCAAATCTTTCATATCAAACTCTTGAGCGAGCTGAGAAATTACCTCCTTAATAGAGCTCATAGAATTTCCAGTAATGATGATGTCGTCAACATATAAGAGAAGAAGAACTAAAGAATCACCCTTGGAGTGAATAAACAATGAAGGATCGGCATTAGAAACTTTAAAATTCAGGGTAGGAAGAAATTTAGTAAATCGATCATTCCAAGCACAAGGAGCTTGCTTTAACCCATACAAAAATTTAACCAATTTACAAACATGAGTAAGAAACTTAGAATCAATAAACCCCTTAGGTTGAGCCATATATACCTCTTCATGGAGAATGCCATATAAAAAAGCATTCTTGACATCCAATTGCTTGAGTTTCCAACCAAAATGAGCAGCTAGAGCACGAACAATCCTAACTGTTGTTTGCTTAACCACAGGACTAAACGTCTCGGAATAATCAATACTAGCTTCTTAAGAGAAACCTTTGGCAACTAATCATGCTTTGTAACGAGCCACTTAACCATCAGAATTCTTTTTTAATGCGATATACCCATTTGTAGTCCACCAAATTTTTATCAGGAGTTAGAGGGACAAGAGTCCAAGTCCCTTGAGAGTGGAGAGTATCTATTTCTTCCTGTGTGGCAGTTTGCCATTGAGAACACTTAGCAGCAGAGGCATATGTAGTAGGTTCAACATCAGGCATAGAAAGTGAAGACTCCTGAGATGGGGAACACAAGAAAGCTCGTTTCTTGAAAATACAACTTTTGCTTCTAGTCTGCATAGGATGAAAATTCTTAGGAGCAATAGGCAAGACCGCCTGTAAATCCAAGGATTGAGATGAAGAAACATATGGAGGTGAAGACAGAGATGGAGAATCAATAACAGCCTCATTATCCAGGATAGGAAGAGAAACAGAAGATGATGCCATAGAGGATGAAGAGCCTGATTGAGGAATAAGTTGTATTGAAAAATCATGTGGTGGAAAAGAAAAGGAACCGCCAGAAACCGGAGCAAGTGAAACGGTAGTTGGAGACAACGAAGAAGCAGACACAGATGACAGTAATAAAGTGCCGGGAAAAGTAGTCTCATCAAAAAGAACATGTCTAGAAACAAGCAATTTCTTGGCCTTGGGATCAAAACAAATTTATCCTTTGTAATTAGAAGCATGCATTGAGTGGTCTTGGATTGCAACTTATTGGTAACAGCATGCTTCAAAGAGGGATAACAGGCACATCCAAAAACTCTGAGATAAGAAAGATCTGGCGTTGTCTTAAACAAAGCCTCAAAAGGAGAGTTATTGGCAAGATATATGAACATGGCATTCTGTTGATGAGATAGATAGCAATGGCACATGCATGAAACCAATAGAGATTAGATAAAGCAGTAGTATGTAACAAAGTAATAGCAGTAGTAACCAGATGTCTATGCTTCCTTTCAGCCAGACCATTCTGCTCTGGTGTATGTGGACAAGATCTATGATGTATCATACCTTTAGAACTAGGGGTGGCATTTTATACCGAAAAACCGAAAAACCGCAAAAACCAATCGATAATTTACCACAATAAAACCGCAATCGCGGTAAACCGAACCGCATTTGCGGTATTTAGAACCGAACCGCATTTGCGGTTGCGGTTGCGGTATTTGATTTTCAAAACTTGCAGTTACCGCAAACCGCAAATATATTTTAAATAATATTGTCTATATTATATTGTATGTAAAATATATTTCACACAACATATTTCATACAATATTTTCTATTCAATCTCTTGAATTGGTGGAAAGGGAACCAAACAAGATATCCTATTCTTTCACAAGTTGCCAATGATATCTTTGCAATTCCAAGTTCTACGGTTGAGCCTAGGCAAGAGGATTGTGGATCCTTTTAGAAGTTCTTTGCATCCTAAAATGGTAGAGGCATTAGTGTGTACTAGTGATTGGCTTAGAGCGGACGAATTTTCCTTTTACAAGGAACCAACGGATGATGAGGTTGAATTCTACAAGGAAATGGAATATATAACAACTTGTAAGTAATTAGTTCATGTTATTTATGCTTCTTCTTATAATAAAATGTACTAAATTTATGTTGTTTTATTTGTAGATAGCATTGGTGCTCAAACAACACAACGGGGTTCTTCAAATCCACTCACCACCACCAACACTTGAGTTTGTAACTTTAGTTTGTAACATTGGTGCATTGCATTTTCCTTTTAGTTTGTAACTTTAATTAACTTTGAATTGGATTTTCTTTTGGGTTGTAACTTTAATTCATTTTGCATTGCACTTTCCTTTTGGTTTGTAACTTTAAAGAATTTGGAATTGGAATGCTTGAGAAGTTTAACTTTAATTGGAATGCTTGGAATTGAACTTTAATTTTCTTTAGGTTGTGAATGCTTGAGAAGTTGAAGAGATTGTAAATTTATATATGCTTGAGAAGTTGGATTTTTATGACACAAAAAGAACTTGCGGTTTTAAACCGCTAATTCACGGTAACCGACCGCTTTTTGCGGTTTACCGCAATGTGGTAAACCGCAAAACGCGGTCGGTTTGCGATTTCAAAAATCACCATACCGCAAATAGTCGGTCGGTTTGCGGTTTGGGCAAAAATTCGCGGTTACCGAACCGCAACCACCCCTATTTAGAACCCAAAATTTTCTGAAAAAGTGAGCTAATATATTCACCACCTCCATCACTTTGAAGAATCTTAATTTGAACACCAAACTGAGTGAACACAAAGGCATGAAAGTGAACAAATGTAGAATAAACTTCTTATTTGTATTTCAAAGGAAATATCCAAGTATACCGAGTACGTTCATCAATGAACGTTACATAATACCTATAGCCCTCAAGAGAAACAGTAGGAGCTGGTCCCCAAACATCAGAGTGTATGACCTAAAAAGGGGTATGAGATTTGGACAGTATAGGGGAACAAGGTAACTTGGTAAATTTGCCTTTCAAACAAGCTTGACAGACATGACGGTCTATAACTCTAGAAAAAGGAATGAGAGATTTTGCCGAAGATAAACTAGTGAATTGGAAGGGTGACCTAATCTGCAATGCCACAAGTCATAGGTGACTTTATTCCCAAGAAATGTAGCTTTAGATGTAGACCTTGGAGAAGAGAGAGCAGGCAGAATATAGAAGTCCATTATTGCGAAGTCCTCAAAACAGAGTCTTGCCTGTGATCTTGTCCTCTATACACCAAGAGGAATCATCAAGAATACATCGACACTTGTTCTCCTTGCATAACTGATTGAGAGATAACAAGTTAGCATATATCTGTGGAACATGTAAGACAAAATTCAATGCAAAAGAATGCGAATGAGTAATAAGAGACGATTTTTCAATATGTGCTATGTGTAGACTTGTACCATTTGCAATTGCAATGGTCTCATTAGTGGGATATGGAGCAGCAACAGAGATATTAGAGATATCAGCTATCATATGGTTGGTTGCACCGGAGTCAGCAATCCAATACTCCTGCTAAGTCATAGGAGGATGTACTTGAGCAGTCATAGTAGTCATGCCTTGAGAGGAAGAACCTTGAGAAGAAGGGCTATCTCTATATAAGCAAGTAGCAGCAGTGTGATTAGTTTTCCCACATATTTGACAAGGATCTACTTCAATAGGTTGAAATTGAGAAGTAGCAGATCGATGGATGCAAGTTGCTGCAATATGACCATTCTTGTTACATATCTGACAAGTGGGAACACCATTGTATGAAGGAAAGTGAGGTCTGCTCAAAATTCCATTAGAAGGATTGGAGGAATAATTCCGAGGATGAAATCTAGGACCTTGATCATAATACATCTTCCCTTTACCCTTTAGGCCTAAAATTATGAGACCGATACCCATGTTGAGAGGAATAGCCTTGAGAAGAATGAAATTTGTGAGACCCTTGAGAAGGATAGGATGGTTGAAACTGAGAAGGTGCCAAATTGGAGTAAGAACCGGCAGATGCTTGTGATCCAAGAGAGGATGAAGACATACCGGAGGTAGAACCTGAAATTGGTGTAGCAACCATGGCAGTCAATAGTGGAACTTGACTTGCAGTCTCTTCAAGTGTAGCTTCCTCAGCTTTGAGTTGGGAGCAACAATCTTTCAGAGAAACCACCTTCTTTTTGCCTCGAATAACAGCTTTTACAGTGTTATACTAAGAAGAAAGACCTTTTAAGGCATGAATAAAAATGTCTTCATCAGAAATATCAACCCCAACTGTAGAAAGCTGGTCTATTATATCTTTAATCCTCTGAGAATACTGATCAATCGTCTCAAACCCCTTCTTGATATTCCGTAAATCAGTTTTCATCTTAAAAATACTCACTACTACATTTTTGCACCTGCGCGGCGGTATTTTGCGCGACGAAGGATTAATCGTCGCACGAAACAACCATGCGAGACGGAAAGATCAAAGCGTACCAGAAAATTGCGCGACAAAAATTTTAGTCACGCAAACTAACTCTGCGCGACAAAGGATAGCATTGTCGCATATAGTAACGAAAAATTAGCCCGTAACCGTGGATTTGGCGGCAAACGTTGGGCAACGATAGTTTTAGTCACGCTAATTTATAATGTGCGACAACAAACCTGGTTCGTCGCGCAAAGAACAAGCGGGAAAAAAAACGCGGGTTTATCGCATTTGGCGCCAAATAATTGCGCAACTAAATATTGGTCGCGTAAAGTGACTGTATTCTTGTGCGACGACCGATAGACTTTGCGCGACGAAGACAATAGACAACATCGCGCAAAAATGGATGTCGGCACATCCATGCGCGCCGGAAAAAAATATTTTGCGGGACGACAAAGATGTTTGCGCGGCGAAAATTTTGCAATGCATTTCTATTTTTGTCGCGCAAGGACTTCTGAACTTTGCGCGACGAAAGACGTAATCCGTCGCGCAAAACTGTCGTTCATTATTTAGTCAGTTTCAGCCATGGCAGAGGCAAACTGCAAAAAAAAATTACAGCTTGCCTCAGCCTCTCTCTCCCTCTGTCAATCAGATGCATCAATTTCATTTCGTTTATGAGTTAAACTATCTCTGCCTCTGGTACGTTCATTGGGTATGTATTTGTTGTCGTTAGTGTAAAAGTATTACTGTAAATTCATACTAACGCCATTAATTTCGTTGTATATAGGGATATTATATGTGATTAGCGATTGGTGAAGAACGATTGAGAAGGTATTATATAAAATTAATTAAATTATGATTATATTGTGTTGTCAAATTATATTTATATTATGTTGTTCAATTATGCACGTTGATGTACGAAGTTAATTGAAATTAAATTCTTACATTTTTTTTTTTTTGTAAAGCTTAGTTCCCGTTCGAGGTTAGTTGGTGTTTGTACCAAAATTTGCACTTTTTGGCCAATCTCTCCATTCTAGCCAAAATACATTTGGACTTATTTTTTACTCATCAGCCCAACTGGCTATTCGGACTCCACTTGCCAAAAAATTGGAAAAAGAAACCCATATCATTCCAAGAGATAAAAATAAGCCAAAATAGCTTTCCCAAGTTCCCAGATTGCATATTTTGAAACTTGAGGTCTGACCTTCATTAAACTCAAGACCATATCAATAGAGAGGTAAAAGCAAAAGTTATCTCCTATAGCCATTTAAGTCTCAGGAACTACAGACCCGCGTGGTCTCATTAGTTGAGATATTTTGAAGCACAAGTTACAAGAATGGCCAGAAGGTATTCAAAAGGAATTCTTAGAGAAAGCATGCTGAGTATCTCTGCAAAACATCCATGTGCCTTCAAAATATGGATATTTTCTTCACAAGTTACAAGGAAAAGATATTCATCACGACTGATATTTTCCAGGAGATATTTTCCAGATATTTTTAGGAACCAAAATTCCTATAAATACAAGGGATGAGAGCTGAAGAAGACACAACCAACAATCAACAAAACAAATACAAAAGAAACAATCAGTTCACTGATCATTCTAGCCTTCAATAGAAGCAAAGCCAACAAAGGTACCAAGGACCTTCAAAAGCTATCCTTGAGATTCTGCTCAGAATTCCCAGCCACTCACAACTCAACTTGATTATAGCTCTGCCAATTTCAACATTGGTATCGATTTCCAGCTAATATTTATTAGTTGAAGGTGCAGCCAGTCCAGTCCAGCCTGACGGTCCAGTCCAGTCCAGTCCAGTCCAGTGCAGTCCAGCCACACAATCCAGTGCAGTCCAGCTTGACTAAAATAGTCTCAGAAATGGCATTTCAGGCAGAATTCGAAGTCCAATATTTTGATGTATTTCTGGACTTAGCAGTTCCTTTCATTTACAGTATTTCAAACAGTTCCCCTTGAACTTGTTTTTATTTTCAAACACTTGTGTTTTTGCTTTACTTCCCAGTTTTATTTAGATAAATTATGAAGTCCTTACCAGTCTAAGGCATAGAAAAGAACTTTACTTGGGAAGACATTCCTCACCCAACTTCACAATCACTTGATTAAAGTCAGTAACTTAGGGCGCAAATCAACTATTTTCTCAAGTCTGTTAGGGTTTTACACTGCTAACAGTGGCACGCTCGCGCAAAAGAAAGTTGACCAGTTGACCACAAATGGTTTCCAGGCCAATGAGGATTTTTACCTTACCGTCACAGGAACACAGCAAAAACGGGTGAACAGTTGGATGTCGCGCATGGATGCGTAAAGCATGACTGCTGTCCAATTAATTCTTGAATTGTCCCATATTTTGGACAGTTTGGAAATGCATAGTCGTGTCACGTGGTTTACAGCTACAGGATTAGGTTTCGATTGTGGAGATTGCGGTGTCATCTTGGTACGTTCTTCGGGTGGTACGTAGGAATTTTATATCTACGGTACATAAATGCTGCCGAAATTCATTCACGTCGAAATCTAATCTCATGTAGCTGTAAATTACGTGACATGTCTATGCCTTTTCGAATGGGATAGGGCCCTTACCGGAGGCATAAGGTGACGTTATGATTTTGTAAGAATACAACATGATTGTTGTATTGTGATTGTTGTTCCAGGAATTATGAGTAGAAGGTGGATACAGAACCCTAACAGGTGCGCAGACGAATACTTGGATGGAATCGAGGACTTTATTCACTCTGCACGGTCACACAACCCGGGTGCAACTAGAATCCGATGTCCTTGTAAGAGGTGTAACAACATGTTGTGGGAGACAATTGAAACTGTTCGATTTCATTTAGTAAGGAATGGAATGATTGAGACATACAGCACTTGGAACCATCACGGGGAACAATTAGACATTGCTTCGTCTTCAAGGGCCACAAGAGTGGACAATGTTGAACCTATTGTGGATCCTAATGAACAAGTCATGGATATTATAAATGATACTTTTCCATTTGCATCGATGAGCAGCAATCAGCAAGCGGAAGATGACGTGCCTACACCAACGGATAGTGCAGAGTTCGAACAGTATGAAAAACTATTAAGAAATGCCAACCAAGAGTTATATCCAGGGTGCGAGAGCTTTTCCGTTCTGACGGCGATTGTGGAGCTAATGCATGGAAAAATAAAGAATCGTATGTCAAACCTGTGTTTCGATTAATTTTTGGGGGTTTTCAAGAGAATGCTTCTGACGGACAATTGTTTGCTGAAAGACCACAGACATACGCAGAAGATGTTGAGTGGTCTTGGATTGGGTTATGAAAAAATCCACGCTTGCAAAAACAATTGCATGTTATTCTACAAAGAGTATGAAACATTGGATACATGCCCTATATGCAATGAGTCGAGATTCAAACAGACGTCTCAGAATAGAATGACTAAGGTTCCACAAAAAGTCATGCGTTATCTGCTCCTGAAACCAAGATTGCAGCGATTGTATATGTCGACGCATACTGCAACAGACATGAGATGGCATAAGGAAAAACGGGTAGACGACGATGTGATGCGGCATCCTGCAGATGGGGAGGCATGGAAAGAGTTTGATCGAACGTTCCCCGAGTTTGCTGCTGATCCCCGAAATGTTAGGTTGGGACTTGCCACTGACGGATTATATTCCCATATAATTTTCCGCCTTGGAAATGCATGAAAAAAGAGTACATGATGATGACTGTTTTGATAACTAAGGATCCTGGCAGGTCAATCGATGTGTACTTAAGGCCGTTGGTTGATGAGCTCAAGGATTTATGGACAAACGGTGTGCGCACATACGATAAATCCACTGGGAAGTTGTTCACTTTGCGAGCGGCAGTTATGTGGTCTACCGTTGGTTGATGAGCTCAAGGATTTATGGACAAATGGTGTGCGCACGTACGATAAATCGCCTGGGAAGATGTTCACTTTGCGGGCGGCAGTTATGTGGACTGTGAATGATTTTCCCGCATATGCAATGGTGTCGGGGTGGAGCACAAAGGGTTATATGGCATGCCCTGTATGCAAGGAAGATGTAACTTCTGGTTGGCACACTGGAAAAGTGTGTTACCTTGGGCATCGAAGATGGTTGCCATGGGACCACGAGTGGCGGAAAAGGATAAAGAGTTCGACAGGAACAAAGAGCGTCACGCAAGACCTAGAGAATCGTCCGGTGATCAGATCTTGGAACAGCTTAACCGTTTGGATTTTGCTCCGTTCGGGAAAATAGTTAGTCGGACCAGACCTGCTACACATATGAACTGGACGCACAAGTCTATGTTTTTTGAGCTCCCATATTGGTCGAAACTAAAATTGAGGCACAATCTCGATGTTATGCATGTTGAGAAAAATGTGTTTGACACATTGATAGGAATGATTGTAGATATCAATGACAAGACAAAGGACACGATAAAAGCTCGTCTTGATTTGGAAAGAATGGGCATACGAAGGGGTTTATGGCTGAAAAGGGGCAGTGATAAAACTATAAGGGATCTTGAATTTTTTTCCATGAAACCGAATGACAAAAAAGAGTTTTTATAGTTTGTATCGTCTGTAAAGTTTCTTGATGGGTATGCTTCTAATATCGCACGTTGCATGAATGTTGACGGGTGTAAATTTACTGGACTCAAGAGCCATGACTGCCATGTGTTTATGCAACGCCTACTTCCTGTGGGGATTCGACACCTATTGCCGGAAGATGTAGTCAAGCCAATCATATTGTTGTCTAGATTTTTTTCCCAACTGACAGCAAAGACGTTGCGAAAGACAGACATTCATCAGTTGTGCGATGACATTGTCCAATTCCTATCAACTATGCAAGTTTGCGAAAGACAGGCTTTCTTCACAAGTATGATCCACGTGATGGTTCACTTGCCAGAAGAGGCATTGCTTGCTGGTCCAGTCAACTATCGCTGGATGTATCCTATAGAAAGGTATATAATCCTCATCATTTCTGTATGCATCATTGGTTCGTATTCTTGCTACTTTCTGATTTGCATCTTTTCATTTTATTTTGGCAGGCTTCTCAGAGAGCTGAAAAGAAGCGTACGCAACAGAGCGAAGCCCGAAGGATCAATTGTAGAGGCTTGGGTTCAATATGAGGCGCTTACTTTCTGTGGAATGTATTTAAAAGATGTGGACACGGCTTTCAATCGACCTCAGTGCAATAATGACGGAGGTGTGAGAAATGACCAACTTTCTGTTTTTGCCCAAAGCACACGACCCTTTTGAGATCCTGTACGAGGGGAGTCATTTTCTAGAAATGATATGGAAGTAGCTCATTGGTTCGTATTGAACAATTGTGATGAGATAATGGCATACTTAGATGAGCATGAAGAGATGATGAAGCAAGGACATCCATCACAAACTAAGTATTTTGTAATTGACATATGTAAGTATTTTGTATTCCAAGAAACACCGTGAATTGTTTCCAAAATGGTTCTTGGAATATGTAAGTTATAAGTATTTTGTAATTGACATATATATTGTAGTATTTAAATTTCTCAAACTAACATGTGAACTTTTTTTATAATACTAGGTGACTAAGTTGAAATCAGAGAATTCCCCCACTTGCAGTGAAGAGTTATATAACTTGGCATTCGGCCCACTTCGGGATGAATTGTTCTCGGGTTGCCATGTTAACGGCGTCAAGTTTTTGGGGACTGCACGAGATGACAAGTTGTGTACGCAAAACAGCGGTGTCCATGTTCCAGGTGGAGGCGAAAGTACGGACATTGATTTCTATGGCAAACTCACAACTGTCGTGCAATTGCTTTATAAAGACCGATACCAAGTGATCATGTTTAAGTGTCGATGGTTTGATACGAACCCAAATAGGCAGGGAAGTGTTAAAATCGATCACAGGTTACTATCTGTGAACATGAACAGAACTTGATATGATGAGGACCCTTACATTTTAGCAAACATGGCAAAAACAGATTGTCTATCTAGATGACCCTAAAGCAGGGAGCGAGTGGAAAGTTGTTCAGAAAATGGATCAGAGGAATGTGTATGCTATACCAGAACTAGACCCATCTGACAACGATGTCGACGTCGCTGACCAACGTTTCGAATCTTCCATGGAACATGATGCACAAACACTTCTAGATACAACTGTCGTACAAGAACCTTTTCAGCTTGAAGGAGTGTCTTCAACAGAAATACCGATTCAGTCAATTACAATTGACCTCGGTTATCTTCCGCGATACGATCCAACCGTGGGCCGAACAACGATGATGATGTACTTATGGAGGAGGAGGAGGAGGAGGATTGGGAGACCGAAAGTGATCATAGCGATGAAAACGAAGATTATTATAGTTCAGATGATGAATAATGTAATTTATTTGCGACCTGCCATGTAAAACATAGTAAATGAAATTATTTGTAATTTCATAATGTTAGTGTAAAGATTTTGGTGACGAACATATTATTTGAATATGTGTACTTGTTATATCCAAACCTTAAATATATGTGGAGAAATGCGGGATATATTTTTTCTTCATTGAATTCTTTTTATTTCCGTAATTGTTTTTGACTTTTGGTCCGCGTGGTGTTCTTTGTTTTTCTATGCTGAATCCAACTGCATAAAGAACTTTAAATTTGGACATATGGTTGGTCAGTTATAGATTAAAAACTGAACAGAGGTCGGAACTGAAAAAAATCAGCCAGTCGCTGACAAATCCGTAAAAAAACGACCGGTCGTCCAGTTTGCGCGACGGACAACGTTGTGGCATCGCAGAAGGGAAATTTGCGGGACGGAAAACTTCGTCACGTAGGGTAACAAATATGCATAAAATTTTTTACAAAATAAAGTCACCCTTGCGCGACGAAGATTTCCGTCACGCAAGAAGCCCCTGTGCGACGACAAAACATTCCTCGTCGCGCAAAACTGACGACCGGTCGGTGACCAGTGACGACCGGTCGCTGAAGAATCTGTAAAAAACCGACCGGTCGTCACAATTAACCGACTGGTCTTCAAAGAATCTGTCCAAAAACGATCGGTCTTCAGTGTTCACCACCCGGACGTCAATTTTGCGCGACGAAGAATGTAGTGGCGTCGCACAAATGTAGTTTGCGGGATGGAAAACTTCGTCACGTAGGGTAACAAATATGCATAATTTTTTTAAAAAAATAGAGTCACCCTTGCGCGACGACGATTTCCGTCACGCAAATTGCCCTTGTGCGACGGCATAACATTATTCGTCGCGCTAAACCAACGACTGGTCGGTGACCTTAACCGACCGGTCGCTGAAGAACCTGTAAAAAACCGACCGGTCGGCGAAGAATCTATCCAAAAATGACCGGTCTTCAGTGTTCACCGACCAATCGTCAATTTGGCGCGACGAATAACGTAGTGGTGTCGCACAAATGCTGTTTGCGGGACGGAACCCTTGCGCGACGAATACTCTTATTCGTCTCGCAAGAAATTTTCCCCATAAAATCTGCAATTATAATTTCCATTTATTCCTATGCCTTAATTTGATTTTTGCCATGTCAATCATAAGCTTTTCAATGATTTTAGTTAAGCTCATCATTCATACCTTTTATGGGAGTGGTAGAGGAGAATCTTTCTGTAGGGTTATCAACTTCCCTACGAAGAGAAGTTATGGTTGAAGACTTAAAGATCAAAAGCGTTGTGATGTGTTTCAAAGTTAAATTAAATATGTAGTTTACTTCATTTGCAACTTTAAAACACAACTTAAACCTGTGAAAGACATCACGTCGCTTGCAAGAATGTAGATTTCAGTCAATTACATTTGAAATGGTATTTTGTTACAATTATTTCCATTATATTACAAAAATTGGAGATTATGTGGCAACTGTCATACACCTTGCGCGACGAACACAATAACGCCGTCGCACAAATTCGTTTAAACATTAAAAACTATTTATGACTTTGCGCGACGCAAAAGTTATCTTCGTGTCGTCGCGTAAAGTTTTCAGAGGCGAACATTCTCTGTATCATCGCCCAAACCAAGTTTTTTTTGTTTATTTATTTTGTATGCTTAATAGTTAAGAAATTAAACGAAGTATCCGTTAGTGTAAATATTTTTAAATGCAAATCACATTCAGTCATTGTATTCATATACGGTAAAGGAGTGCACCCGTAAAAAATCTTCAACATCGGAGTTAAACTACCCGTTAAATCGTGATTTTTCATTTATAACCGTCGAAAATTGTGGTCCCGTTACATCATCTATGATTGTATATTTTTTCCAATTTTTTGCGTGTACGATCTCTACGTATAAAGAAACAAGTTTGACGGTTGGATCGTTGCAAATAGTTTCGTAGAATGCGTAAGTCATCAAAACAATATATTCACAAAAATGAAGAGTTTTTGTATACTTTTGTTAAATATCATAAGATTTTGTGGTATCCACTACTGTAAATATTTTTAAATGAAGATCAAATTCAGTCATTGTATTCATATACAGTAAAAGAGTGCACCCGTAAAATATCATCAAAATCGGAGTTCAAATAACCGTTATATCATGATTTTTTGTTTATAACCGTCGAAAATTTTGGTCCCGTTACACCATCTATGAATGTATATTTTTTTTCAATTTTTGGCGTGTACGATCTCTAAGTATAAACAAACAAGTTTTACGGCTGGATCGGTGAAACTAGTTTCGTACAATGCATAGCCTCATTAAAACAATATATTCACCAACATTTCCATGCTTTTATATTGTTTAATTTTTATAACTTTAAACACGACTTGCACGACGAACAGAAGACTATTCCGTAGCGCAATCAACCATCTTGCGACGCAACAAAATATGTCCGTCACGCAATGTTACAATTATTTAGGGTTTAGGATTTAGGGTTTAGAGTTTGCGCGATGTGGATAATATTTTTCGTCGCGCAAGTCGTCAAAATTTTGGTGGTTTATATCCCGCGTATTAAAAAGTCTTTGAGCGACGCTGTTAGTTTCTCCGTCGCGCAAAGTTGATATTTTGCACTTTGCGCGACGCATTTATTATTCGTCGCGCAAGTCTGCAAACATTTTATGAAAAAAACGCGCAGTTTTGTTCGACTTCAACCTCTCAGCCCCTCTGTCTCTCTCTCCTTCGAACCCTAAACCTCTCAGCCGCTCTCTCTCCTTCAGCCCCTCTCTGTCCCTCTCTCCTCGGTCCCCACTCATCCCTCTCAGTCCCTCTCTCCTCCGTCCCCTCTCAGTGCCTCACTCCTCCGTCAGACGATGGCCCTTCTCTCTCTCTCTCTCGCTCGCCACCGCCGGACTTGCGTGCTCTCCGGTCTCCCTTGAAACCCACTCGGTAAAATTCTCAACTCTAGCCCCGATTAATAATTACAAGTTTTTGGAATTTTTATTTCTGAAATTTGTGGATTAATATATATGTTTTGCTGTTTCAATTTCTATATTTATTTTGTAAGTGTTTAAATTGCTTAGTCTTGTGGTTGGTTAGGAAGCCTATGTTTCAATTTCCTTTTTGTATTGGATTTGTATTTTTTATTTCAGATTTGATTGGAGGTGTTGAAATAGTGTTGGATTTGTGATTTTGTATTTTCTGTTTTGATTGGAGCACAATTCAGATTTGATTGGAGCACAATTTTCTGTTTTCTGTTTTTTGTATTTTGATTGCTTTTCAGGGGCTTTAAAATATGTGCAACAAACCAATTTTGTAATTTTGCTTTGTTGAGATGAATATCTGATTTTTGTGGTCCGTGTATCGTGCTCGTTATCTACACTGTGTATATGCCAACAACTTTGGTAGTTTGTTTAATAAACCATGCTATAGTTTACTTCAGTTTTATGATTTTCATTAGGAGGTTTATCTATTCAACTATTTTTTTTAATCACATACCAACTCTTTAATAATTTGGGCAGCAATTTGATTTTTCTGGAATATGTGCTTCTGTTTTTTTTTTTTATAAAGAATACATGTTTCTGTTTTTTTTTTATATATATATATCTGTTTTTGTTTTGTTTGCTTTCAATAATGTGCATCTTTTTTTTTTTTTTTTTTATAAGAATACATGTTTCTGTTTTTTTTTTAAATATTGAATTTGTTGTTGATCAGTTGTTGAGGTTTTTTTAAAAAAAAAATAAAATAACATTTTAGGCAAGGATGTTTTAATTTTAAGACCTTATCAATTGTGCAGATGTCAGACCTTATCAGACGTCGTAAGACGGTGACGAGTCCTCATAGTTTGCCTCCCCCCGACTGCGACGTCTGATGTCACTGCTCCAGCACAGTTGCACGAGATCCCAGCTTTTCCCAACGTCTCCCATGCACCGGTGTCATCAGAGTCCTCAGTGGCACAACCTGTTAGCGCCAGGCGGCGTCATCGCCCTCCCCACTTGACCGACACCGCTTCGACATCCACTGCTGG
>NW_018921557.1:7127-32344 GCF_002207925.1 Prunus avium | reverse complement strand
AAAATCCATCCTGAGCATGGTTCTGTGTTTGCTAGGTAACGGACTCCAGATTTATCCAATGGGGCTGAATTTTGGATATGTTATAGTACACACCAATTGGAACAACTTTCATGAAGAATGTGGCCTCATCCGAGCTATGTAGGTTGCTGAAATAAAGCTTGCAATATGACCTACGAAACTGGACTGGCAGGGGGCTGTAGCCAAAATGAATTTGTCTTTAAGCTCTTCTTCCCTTTATCCAAATCAGGCTTTAACATGCAAGGATTGCATCATTTCCTATCCAAAGCCATCATTGTTCCCTAAAGCTGAAAGATAAACACAAAAAGGATTAAAAGCACAAGTTTAACTCAAAAACATAACCAAATCATAAGCTAGAAGGGTACAAAATGATATACAATTATGAACCGATCAACATCAACAGACTCTTTGCTGAGAGGTACAAGTAGTGGAAGAGCGACCTACACCACCATTTTCAGGCATATGATGATCCGCAGGTCGCTCTTCAGGAGGGTTGCCCGAAGGAGCTTGAGGGGCGGGAGGATAGTTGGGAGTGGCTCTGTGGTCATTTTCAGGGGGCCGATTATGTGGTATTTTTTTTATACTTAGTTCAAAATTATTACACGTTTCTTACTAATGTTTTTTAATTTTTTATATTTCATTTGAATTTCAACTAATACGTTTTATTTTTTGAATATATAAGATGGCCAAAGCAAATAAGGGCAATAGGGCGAAGAAGACTCTTCTCCACCATTCAGGTTCCAGGCCAATGCAAAAGTCATTTTTATTTAATTTTTAATATGTCATTAATATTAATTTGTTTTTTTCGTACTAACATTTTTTTTCTCTTGTTCAATTTAGGGGGGGTCCAAATTCCCAGACATTGACGTCTTTAGCGACGTTTATGTTTGACCTGGGAATGAGTTGGCGGAGTCCCTTCATGCAAGTAGTCTTTAATTTTATTTATTATCTTACGCGTTCAAGTTTCATGGTTATTATATGAATGTTTTAATTAATATTTTATGTTATGTTAAATAGACGACCATGATTGAGAAGAGCCAGTTGGTTCTTCAGGAGTTCGCTTCCCAGCTTCCTCCCGATACACCGCTCGATTCCGTGGCTCCTCCACCGGATGCGGGGTTTCAGATCTTGACGGGCTCACAAGTGTCCGCCCTCAAATGGCCATGTGGCTAGGGACGAGCCGTCCAACTGGGGGACTAAACTCAATCAGCCCGTACGGACGAAGAATCAAGACCCGTACGTCTGAAACAGTCCTACGCGCGCAGACTACCCAATCAAGAGTCTATAGCAACATCCCGTCAAGGATGCCCCGGGTTCCATCATATCCAGACCATATCCACAATTTCTATATATCAATATCCAAGGGGAGGTACATATGATGATGCACATCATGTACTGGGGGAAACAATCCAACAGTGGATTGTTGACTAGCTCACAAGTATCCGGCCTCAAACGCCCATGTGGCTAGGGATGAGCCGTCCAACTGGGGGACTAACTCTAACCCAACACGTATGGACGAAGAATCAAGACCCGTACGCCTGGAACAGCCCTACGCGCGCAGACTACCCAATCAAGGGTCTACAGCAACATCCCGTCAAGGATGCCCCGGTTTCCGTCATATCCAAACCATATCCATATATCCATTTCCATGTATCCCAGTGTCCATATCCACTGTTTCCAAGTATCATCATCCAAGGGGGGAGGTACGTATGATGGTGGAGTTCGTAATCCTTATATAAATATTATAAAGTAATATTCCCTTCCTTAATCCAATTTTTCCCAGGGCATCGTATTAAGAAGACATCCGAAGGGCCTGGACAAACTCCGACGGGCCTGGGCAAAACAAACTCCGAAGGGCCTGGACAAACTCCGACGGGCCTGGGCAAAACAAACTCCGAAGGGCCTGGACAAACTCCGACGGGCCTGGGCAAAACAAACTCCGAAGGGCCTGGACAAACTCCGACGGGCCTGGGCAAAACAAACTCCGAAGGGCCTGGACAAACTCCGACGGGCCTGGGCAAAACAAACTCCGAAGGGCCTGGACAAACTCCGACGGGCCTGGGCAAAACAAACTCCGAAGGGCCTGGACAAACTCCGACGGGCCTGGGCAAAACAAACTCCGAAGGGCCTGGACAAACTCCGACGGGCCTGGGCAAAACAAACTCCGAAGGGCCTGGACAAACTCCGACGGGCCTGGGCAAAACAAACTCCGAAGGGCCTGGACAAACTCCGACGGGCCTGGGCAAAACAAACTCCGAAGGGCCTGGACAAACTCCGACGGGCCTGGGCAAAACAAAAAAAAAAAAAAAAAAAAAAAAAAAAACCCCATAGTCCCACATAAACAACAAAAATCAAATGACGGTCAAGACTCGTCCAAAAGGGTCGATCTAGTACTCCTCAAAGAGTGAAACTACCTCGAGAGACTCACGGTCAACCGAGAGTCAAACTGTCCAAATTGGTCAACCGGGCCCGCGGGGCCCACAACCTCCATTGTACGATATGAAAGTTCCTATGGGTTCCACAAGGTCTAGGATACACGTCCTGCAAGTTTGGTCCGGATTGGACACTTAGATCGCTCACGATCGCACGATCGGACGGTTATCGTAAAACACAAACTTTAACTTATTGAATCGGAACATCCGGCACTCCAATTCACGTTCCGTGAAATCCTACACAATCCTAGGAATACCTAAATCAACATATATATTAAATGGGAAGCGATCCAACGGTTCTAACATATCGAACCCGGAAATCACACAATATGTAAAATCCGTTCGGGGTTCAAACGTTACCCAAATTGAGATCCGTAAAATCCTACGCGCTTGTGACAACCAGGGGTTGCATTGGGACAAAATTCCCCTCTGATACAATGCCCACGCGCCGCCACGCACTGGCAGCGTGTGGGTGTCCAAAGCGATATCGCATCGCAGGAAAATCTCAAAATCACGGCTCCAAACTCCTACCCTAGGTAATACACCTAATTTGGAGTCACTTTTGTTCTTGGGCTATGGCCAAAAAGTGGCCGAAAGTGGCCGGAAATTCAACCTGAAATCCGGCCAAACCTAAATTCGAAAATCAAACTACCTACACTCAAAATTCATGCAATCCTACCCAACCAGCAGCTAGATCAGGAAAAATTGGTGGAAATCCATACCTTACCCGTCCAATTTGGTGGAGAAATGAGGGAGAACGAGCAGCTGGAAGTTCTATCAAAAACCAGCGCGTTTTTGGCAGTTTTCCGGCGAGATTCCGGCATCTCCAAGTGCAGGGCTGGCCGGGAAGGGAAGATGGAGTGGCGGGGGTGCGATCCGGTCTAGTCCCGTGGCCGGTGGCTGCCAGAGATGGCGGTGGCGACGGTGAAATCGTCGCTAGTGTAATAGACAGGGGGGGCTCGCGACAGGGAGAGAGAGAGAGAGAGAGAGAGAGAGAGAGAGAGAGAGGGTTTTATGTTTTTATTAAAAATAAACTTCGAAATAATTATGATTGTGCCACTGAGAGTTTTTAGATCGTATCTCTCTCGTTACAACTCCGATTCAAGCTTAGCGCATGTCTACGGACTCGTCTCAGCACGACCTACGTAAAGGTACCAACCACTGCCCTGAAATCCTTCCGGATTAAAATGACCAAATTACCCCTACTCCGAGGGCAAAATCAAAAATTCATAATTCTTGAAATTAATTAATTCACTATTCCTTTATTTTGGGTCGGGATGTTACACCGGATGTCCCAGATGGACCAGCTTCAAGCCCGGGTGGCCCAGGTAGACCAGCTTGAAGCCCGGATGTCCCAGATGGCCCAGCTTGAAGCCCGGATGTCCCAGATGGATCAGTTTCTACAGTCCCTCGCCCAGTCAGGCATTCCCGTACCGTCTTTTGTTACCCCGTCCACCTCTGAGCCCATCCAACCCGAGCATGGCCACCAAACCTCTGCCCCTGTCCACAATGTCCAGACCTCCGAGCCGCATTTGCCAAACGACCAAGTAGATTTTCAAACAATGTTTGATTAGTTTTTTACTTTATTAATTACATTTTAAACATTTCTCTTGTACTATATACATTTATATTATGTTATAACAAAAATTTTCTCTCCATTACATTTTTTGTATTGTAATTTCATTTATTATAAAAATAAAAAAACCAAAATTTTTTTTCCAAAAAAAAAATAATTTAATTTAATTAATATTTTTGCGCGAAGAAACGAATAGTCGTCGCGCAAAATCATTTAAAACAAAATACAAACCCGTAAAACTAAATTTTAAAACAATATATTTTCGGTTTGCGCAACAAAATGTTTCATCCCCTATAGGAAATGCAACGAGTACAATTTCGTCGCGCTTTGATGTTGCGATAGATAATATTTCGTCGCGCATATAATTTGCGCAATGTAAAATATGTCGTCCCTGAACTGTTTGTGCAACGAAGTAACATCGTCGCTCCTTCTTTGTGCGACGCCTACTTCTTCGTCGCGCAAACAGTTTGCGCGACGAAGAATTCACCGTCCCTGAACTGTTTGTGCAACGAAGTTAAATCGTCGCACTATGTTCTTGCAACGACTGTTTCTTAGTCACGCAAATAGTGTGCGCGACGAAACAGTAGCCGTCCCTGAACTGTTGGGGCAACGAAGTATGTTGCGCGACGGAATAACCGGAACTCTGTCGCGCAAAGTCTTTCTTTACGATCATTGCGCGACTGATTTTGCGCGACGCTATCTTTGTCGCGCTATTATTTGTGCGACTGCTTTCAACTTTGCGCGACCAATTAGTCTCCGTCGCGCAAACTGTAAAATGTGGTAGTGACTTGCCCTAGAGACATAGCAAAACGCTCTTTGAGACTAGTCCACATTTCTGTAGCACTTTGACTTCCAATAATGCAAGAAATTGCAGAAGCAGAGAGAGTAGCAGTAATCAAAGCCATTAATGCTTTATCATGAATCTTCCATACCTTGTAGGCATCAGATACAATTCTTGTGGCAGAATCAGAAGAAGAATCAACAAATTGAGGAGGACATGGAACAGAACCATCAAGAAACCCCATAATGCCATTGCCTTCAAGAAGTAAACCCATTTGGAAATTCCATGTAACAAAATTAGAATAATCAAGCTTAACAGTAACTGTGTTTCCGACGCTTGGAATCAATGAAGAAATCGGCGATTGTGTAAGAGCAAGCTGAGCTGCAGTAACCATTTTGAGGGGATCGAAGAAAAGAAAAGAAATTGGGATTTTAAGGTTTCAGAAAATTGCATAGAGGAAATAAGAAGAACCGAGATGCAATTTGCAGAGAGGAAGAAATATTGTGTAGCGGAAAAAAAATGAGGATCGACACAGATCAGCGTCAGCCATGAAAGGCTCTTGATACCATGATAACAGTTGAAGAAGAAGAAGAGAACAGATGATACCATGATAACAGTTGAAGAAGAAGAAGAAGAGAACGGAGAGAGAAGATAGAGCAGAGCTGTGTATATTTTGCTTAATAAGAACGATAGTACAGTCATTTGCTTTATAACAGCCTAACAGCTAGATTAGGATAACAACCAATAACAATCTTACACTTTGGCACACTATACTAAACTCTTAACTAACATGCACGTGCTATTCTCACTATCAAAACCATCCCCAAATCCTAACATAGGCTTCCAAGCGATGCGCCCCACTTTGACTGTTGTATACTGAGAACTTAATGTGGACTCAGGCACGAACCTTAGTGTATTCTTACCTGGGCTGTAGCCCGGGGGGCTTTTAACTTTTTAGTGTATTCTTACCTTGGTTGTCTTGTTCTGGTTGTTTTGCTGCTTCGCTGGCATGTTTTGGTTGTTTGCTTCTTTGTTGTTGTCTTCATATTCTTTTCTTCCCCCAATTTATTGTAATTGAAATTTGGGGATTTAATTGGGGATTATATGAATGATGAATTATTAATTAGGGATTAGGTGAATTAATTAATTGCTAACATGTTGTCTTCTACTAGGTGTAAATGTTTTGGTTATCAATAAAATTCAATCGTACCGTTGAGTTTTCTTTGTTCTTATTAGGTTTTGTACGTAAGGGAAATTTAGCCCGCCTCAATTCAGAATCCTGGGTCCGTCCCTGTGTGGACTTAATATTCATCTCATTGAGATTTGTTTGTTGGTTGAGAAATTTTTCATCGTTTGTAGAGCATTGGTCTGAGAGATCTTCCATATTTGTTAGAGAAGAGAGAAATCAAACCTGGGACCTTTGGGGTAAATACTCGTATTCAAACCAATGAATATGAACAAAAATAATATTGGTCCAATCCAAGGTATTTTTACATATTAAAAAAAATTACAAATTTTACGCAGTTTTATTAATACTTTCACATCGTGGATTTCTTAATTTGCATTGGCAGTTAAAAAAGTTAAACTTAAAATTTGTTATTTATTAAATCAAAAGAAACAAGGAGGCTGAATCCCTAAACACCCAGATAGAACAACTCATGTAGTTAATATTTGATAACTGGGAGGCCTTTTTAGTGCACAACCCTCAATTATTCCAACTTAATTATATAAATTTTCCTGTTTTTGGGCTAATTCATAACTTAATTGCACGTTATTTTTAATTATAGGTACATCTAGACAGGTGCTCGATCATTTCCCACAAACAGAATTTGAAAAGTATCTCAGTTTTTCTTCTCCGAGAGCTCAATGTGAATGCTTGACCCAAATCCTAACACATGCTTTCGAGTAATGCGTCCCGCATTGATCCTTTTCCAGCTATGAACAAAAAAGTTAAAATCCAAAAGATGATTAAGCTCTATCAAAAACCTTGTAGGCACACAGTATATTTGTAACTAGTCGTGAGAAAATGAGATAAAAAAATAAGAGGGGAATGGTGAAATGTACGTACCTATATTTGGTGACCATGACATGGAGAAAGGTGGCCAAGAACACCCTACTATACTCTGCCCCTGCGCATTGTCTCGATCCTCGACCAAACGGCATGAAGTTCTTCGATATAACAAGGGAGTCAAGGTCCTAATTTCCATAAAATATTTACACATATGTGTGTATAAACAAAATTAGCTTATTTTGGAAAAATCGCAATATTACTCTCAAATTACAACACCAAACCCCTCTCTTCCTCCCCACGAAAACACACCTCCCAACGCCACGGATTGAACTCGAGGGGATCCTTGAATGTGTTGGGACTTAGTTGAAGATCAGAGGTGAGAACCATAATCGTCCAACCTGCTGGAATTGTAAATCCTGCGAAGCATGTACTTCAACATTTTAGTGAAAAAAACATTTGCAGTTAGAAACTAAAGGCCTAAGCTATTTGTAACCAAGGACGTACCCTTTACTGGGATATCTTTCAAAGCTCTGCGGAACAATGCAGGTGCAACATTTCCCAGTCTAAGAGTTTCATTGACAACCTATGTTTTCCGAAGACCAGCAAGTTAATAAGACTTTTTCCATAGTATTGTGTGAGTAGAAACAACATGTTGAGCTTGTGTACTTTGTAGAACTAATTACCTGACGAGTGAAAGTCATCGATTTATATTCGTCCCATGTGAGTGAGGAATTTGGATTTTCTCTGTTTTTGAGAAGTGCCTCATTCTCAGCCTTGACGACAAAAGATATTTCATTATTTGTGACTTATGTAGAAAATTAAAGAACTTGTTAAATTGAAGCCTAAACTTTGTGTACTTAACAGTCAACTCTTCTAAAGCTGCAGGATGCTCTGCAAGTAAACTGAAAGCTAATGCCATTATTGATGAAACAGGATGAAATCCAGCAAACAAGAGCCCAAATACGACATATATATTATAAACAACAAAATCCTCGGACAAGAACTTCTCTTTGTCCATGTCGCTGCTGATTTGCTCAAGGAAATCTCCTCGATGTGTGTCCGGTGACATGCGTCTCTTCTTTAGCATATCCCTCAGCATTGTTGTTATCTTCTCGCGGTCCTGAATAGGTACCAAAGCTTCAAATATCTTTATGATATCTGATTGAATAATTGAAACAAATTTTGCATGTTTTGATAAACAAACCATTTTGAATACTACCTTTAAACAATTATGGTATGCTGTACCAGGAACATTCAAGGGAAATGACAAAAAAGTGCTCATAACCAGTCAAATACTTGGCACCAAAATTGAGGAGCATCTGTGACGGCGAGAAAAGATAATTTTAGTATAAACAATAAGCGCAGTGGATCATAATAACTAATAGATAAGTGATTAAGTAGTTGGGTTGAAATTTTTACAACTGAGCTAGCTTCTTTAACTTCAACAGATGCCTGACTTAACCAGGAGGCTAGAGTTTTGTCGACCGTTTTTTCTATTAGAGGGAGCAACTTTTCCTTAAGCGTCTCAGCGCCCAAGTGATTCAATGCAATGCTCCTTATGTACTTGTGAACGATCTCGGCTGCACTTATGTCGTCAGCAACCTTGAAGATCTTGGTAAATGAGTCCAAGTACCGTAGTTCAACTAGCTTGCCTTCTTGTTGAAAGAGGTAACTATTGAATTTGGGATCGGCTGAGACTACAATTGGTTTACCAGCCAAACTAGTCCGAAATATCAGGCCATATCTGCAAGGCAGAGAAGAATTTAAGCGAGAAATGAAACTAGAATTTCTTATGGTAAATTGAGTAGCCATAGTTTATTTACTTACTTTTGAAGTCTCTTCTTATAGAAAGGATGAAGATCAAGGGAATAGCTCTTAGTCATCGCATTGAGAGTCTCTCCAACGAGAGGCCAGCCCATAGAACCCGGAGGGAGAACCCCATTGCATTTTGGATTTCTCCATTGTGTAATCCAGTGAGTAATGTATGTCACCAGCAAAACTACCAAACTCAATCCAACAACAGCCCACATTTTCAGATCAGAGAAAGAATTGTAGTCTTGTTGGTTCACCTCCCTTCTCTTTATAGATATATCATATATCTCACTGCAAAAGAGGCCATCACTGGAGATGGTGCTGTTGGTGTTAAATGTATTAAAGTCTCTGTGCGTGCCAAATCTACTTACCTAACCCTAAAAAGCTTGTGTCTTAACGTTAAAATCTATCTAGTTGCAGTAGGGTATTTTAAGTTAGTTTTCTAGAATTCCATCTAGATAAGTATTCTAAACGTGCATCAAAATTTTTAATCTTGCTCATCAATCCACGGGACCACGGCGTATAAATGTAAATCACTCCACAGACTCAACTCATCAACACTGATTTATTTTGGAAGTCTATTATAAGTTTGGTCGAACCTCATGTTTAGTTAGGTTATGGGAGGTGTAGCCTTCTTGCATTCTAGCTCAATATGAAATACTCTTTTTATTTTTTTTTGAAAAGAAAATTCGGACAATTTTATTGCTCAAGAAATACCATTATAGTCGTTAATTAGGAGTTTCTAGTCACTAAATACATGCTCGAAATTTGTCTACGTACAGTCAACTCCTGCAAAACTGAAGAATGCTTTGCTAGTAAACTGAAGGCTAAATCCAGTAATGGTGAAATAGACTCAAACGTAGCAAATAAGCCCCCAAATATCAGCGGCAGTGCAAAATCCTCCGTCAAGAACTTTTCGGTTCTATCATAGGTACGAAATGTCCAGTTATTTCCCTTTCTTTTTTATTTTATTTTATTAAGAAAACAGGTTTGAATACGAGTATTTACCCCAAAGGTCCCAGGTTTGATTTCTCTCTTCTCTAACAAATATGGAAGATCTCTCAGACCAATGCTCTACAAACGATGAAAAATTTCTCAACCAACAAACAAATCTCAATGAGATGAATATTAAGTCCACACAGGGACGGACCCAGGATTCTGAATTGAGGCGGGCTAAATTTCCCTTACGCACAAAACCTAATAAGAACAAAGAAAACTCGACGGTACAAGTGAATTTTATTGATAACCAAAACATTACACCTAGTAGAAGACAACATGTTAGCAATTAAGTAATTCACCTAATCCCTAATTAATAATTCATCATTCATATAATCCCCAATGAAATCCCCAAATTTCAATTACAATAAATTGGGGGAAGAAAAGAATATGAAGACAACAACAAAAAAGCAAACAACCAAAACATGCCAGCGAAGCAGCAAAACAACCAGAACAAGACAACCAAGGTAAGAATACACTAAAAAGTTAAAAGCCCCCCGGGCTACAGCCCAGGTAAGAATACACTAAGGTTCGTGCCTGATTTTAGGTCCAAATGTATTAAAATTTCAGTGCATTCAAAATTCTATTTACGTAGGCACGCTAAATTTTTATTTTATTTTATTTTTTAGTCAAAGTTAAGAAGGGGAATGGAGGGAGGAAACTCATACACATAGGTATTTCGGACCACTTGGGAGCACACTAAATGTCTGGGCCTACTTGGGAGCACACTAAATGTCCGGGCCAATCCATCCCAAACGGGGCCTAACACCCCCTCAAAAAAAATCTATTTTAGTGTATTAAAAATCATACTTAGATACCCCGTCAAAAAAAAAAAAATATTCATACTTAGGTACATTAAAACTTAGCAGGGGCATTCAAATTAAAATTCTATTTAATATGTAGGACGACTCTAGCTGTTTATTTTAAATTGGTCCCCATTTTTTCAAGCAAACATAAGGCCCAAAATTTCTTCACATTAAGGATTACAAAAATTACATTAATGCCACAGGTTCCCAACGCTGCTTGTTAAAATGAAATTATGACTTAGTCCGTTTCAAACTTCTAAGATTGGGGTTCTTCAATTTTTCGAAAACATTTTCTTTTTATTAACTGATTTTGTTAACAATTTTTTATTTATAAAAACTTAAGAAGCCAACCTCTTCAAAAATAAAAACCTCAGATGCCAATAGGTAATACACAAAGTAATGTGTATGGTTTTTTTATTTTTTGATATAACCGATCGTCATAGTAGGAGCACACTCCAGCCCAGTGCTGAGTTTTTAGAATATACAACTTAGGCTAAGTTGTCCAAGCCCAAACTAGGTAAATCATATATTAGCCTACACCTCTATGTAGACATAAGCCCACCCCTGTATAATCTCAGTCGTTAGATTGATTGGAATCCATGTGATGTAACTTTAGGACCCGTGTGATGCATTTTTATAACAAAGATAAATTCTTTTTAATATAATAAATGTTGTTGATATGTGCTCCTATTGGCCTCACAACCTCCCAAAGCAAGGCCCCACGTGCTCCATAAAGGTAATATAATAGATTGTTTATTATAAAGGTAAATGATAATTTCCTCTTTGTCCTGCTCCATTTTGTCTGTTGCAATTCATTGTTTTCTTATAAATTGTTTTTTTTTAATTCATGAAAACCTTTAAATTGTTTATTGGAGATTAAAGATACAAATATAAGCATGAGGTTCTGGTTTTTTCTCTGTAATTCTTTTTCTGCTATAATCTTTCTTCGCATAAGTTTCATAATTTCTATGCTCACTAACCAGAAACAAAACAAAGAATATAAGTTGTCTTCTCTACGGGAGGGCGCCGCTATTTATGTAGGCACGCTAAATTTTTATTTTATTTTTTGGTCAAATTTAGGAAGGAGAATGGAGGGGGGAAACTCAAACACCTGATGTTCCTTCAAGAATACAAAGGCTGCAGAACAGAGAAAGAAAGAGGCTTCAAGCATCTTGCTATGAGTACAAAAAAGATAAGCTACCAAAAAAGGAGGCAAAAAAGGATGATGAAGAAATACCATAATTCAAGCTTATCTCTTCAGAGGAGCCATCAACACAAGAGGATCCTCAAAATCAGATGGAGGTATGCAATTACTGCAGTTCAAGCTTCCTTTTTTTTAATATTTTTTGCATTGCAGTTTCCGTTTCATCCAATGCAGTTTCTGATTAGTTTCCTTTCAATCTGCAGTCAACACAAGAGGCATCTCAGCCCGATGCCACAAATCCATTTCATGATCCCCCGAAAGGAACAAATCTTCATGATTCGATACCTGTAGGTATGCAAAAATCAGATGATGAAAATGAAAGGCCAAAAAAGACACAAAAAAAAGCCAAAAAAGAAAAAATGGGGTTAAAGGAAGGTTTGGCAGAAAATTCCAAAAGAAGACAGGTACAAAATTGAAGAATACTGCTTAAGTACTCAAACTCGGTAATATCTTTATCCCAAAAGAACAATTCTTTCATCTTTTATTTACAATTAAACTGAAACTAATCTTGTGAATTTCATGCATTCAAATCAGCAGTGATAACTTTTGGGCAAGACTCCATGATGAGAAAGTGACAAATCATGATATTAAAGATATTGTATGGGACCTGGAACTGTCACAAAACGTAAGTGTAAACTACTAATTCTATAACACACACTGCATTGCAGTTTTTATTTGTGTCACCTATATTACCCATTAACAATTCCATTTTTCTCCAATCAATGTGAAACAGGTTATTGAGGCCTATATACAAATAAAGGAGGAGAAAATAGGGCCCATGCAGACAGATAGTCCACAGTACATGTCTACATGGACTTAGGTAAGAATTATTTTCAAAATTCAAAATTGTTTAAACAGACTGCACTGCAGTTTTCGACCAATAATGGGAAATATACAGATATAATCACTTTTTACAAATTGTATTAAAAAATGATTACGTTACAAATTCTATTCAGATATAATCACTTGGGGACGTGAAATTACCCAAGTGCCCTCCATATAAAAACATATCTATTGACCATTTTCCACCTCTTTTCTGAAAGCCAACTTCTCCCAACTCCTCTTCTCTCTCTCTCTCTCTCGCGCGCAGCTCCCTCTCTGCTCTCTTTCACAATTCTCTCTTCCCCGCTTTCTCTCTCCATCGACCACCACCACTCTCTTTCTCTCTGTGTCACGAAAACCTAAGAAGCCCTCTCTCTTTCTCTCTCTGCAATCGATGTTAGGGTTTGTTGAGGGGGTTCTTGAAGGTGAAAGAGAGGGTTTCTTTGTTAAATGCTCTCTCCCTTGAACAATCTGTCAGTTCCCTCTCTTTTCATGTCTTCAATCGACGTCTTTCTCTTCTCCTCCGCTCCTTCAGGGCCTCAAAAAACCCTAATTCTTGGTTTCGGTTCCGACTTATTTCACATACTTCCTCCTTATTCTCAATCTCTCACAGACAAAATTCGTGCTTTTCTTTAGGTGTTTTTGGGATTTCCAATTCGGTTCTATGCGCAAAAGGAGTGATTCTAAGGTGGGTTTTGTATTTCTTATTGACTAGTTTGTCTTTTTGTATGGTTTTCATTTGAGAATGATGATTTCACTGAAGTTTTGTAATTAGGGAGATTGGAAATTTCTGTATTTTAACTGTGAATTACTTCATGCTTGGATGAAACTTCTATTGGTCTGATTGATTTTGCTCTATGGACGACGAAGGGCCTCAATTTGCTATTTGTCATCTAGGATTGGTTCGTTTGTGATGCGTGTTTTCAGTTCCATTTGTCATCTAGAATTGCTATTTGCAAATAACAAAATTTATATAGATTGCTGATCTCAGAAAATAGGAAGCTACCTTGCCTAATGCTTGTTCTTTTTCTGGCTAATCACTTAACTAATATGTTGTCCATTTGAATTTGATTTTATTAGGTTGGCTATCCAACATTGGGTGCATTTGCAGAGTTCGTCTCTGAATTTGACATGCCTAGTGGTTCAAGTTCAAAGAACAAAGATGCAAGTGTTCTTGAGACTGGTAAGCCTTTTAGCCCTGCCATGTTTGAAGGTGTTCTTAAAAATTTTACTCCAGATGTACCAACTAGCATCTCGGGCAGGCCAAGGTTTGTATCTGATCTGGGTCAATAATTTTCTGTTCTAGGTTTTGTCTTTTTGTATTTTGTATTTCTATTTTGAGCCTTCTTATTGCAAATTTAATCCTTGATGGTGTTGCTGGCTGAACTTAATCTTGCTTGGATAGGAGCCACTCCAGGTGTAAAAGTAAGAATTACTTAGTATTGCCATTTTATTTATAAAAAACTATGAAATTTTCTAGGAAAAGTCTATTTAGTATCATCTCTGATGTTAATTGTGGTAATATATATGGAAAGATTGATATGGAGGCAAAAATTGCAAGCTTTGAAGTGCCTGCATTGGGAGTCAATTCACAACTGCAATTGGGTGCAATGAACACAATTGGGATACACAACTATCACAATGCTGCAGTGGCTGCTCTGTCTGTTGTTGGACTGAATGTTGGACTTGATATTGAAGACATTCGTCCAAGTATTGAAAAATTAAGGGCACCACCTCATCGTATGCAAATTGGTAAGCTGAAACAGATGCATCTCTATAAGTAGTGAACTTTTTGTTTTCTGTAAGCATTTTCAGCTTAGTGCCTTGTTCTTTTGTCATTCTCTTTTGATTGGAAATTATAAAATCAATTATTTCGAGCATACCTTTTTTTTTTTTGGCCTGGGGATCAGACTTGGAAGAAAAAAGAGTAGATTCCCTTTTGTGACCAAGAGCCCGTCCTTGATCCAAGCCGAGTTTTGCATTCCTTGTTCACTAGTTCAGTGTTGTTATGCAGTATGCAAGGATATCCATGGAGTAACTTGGGTTGATGACAGTAAGGCAACAAATGTTGAAGCAACATACGCAGGACTAATGGGTCTAAAGAGACAAAAGTCTCTGATTCTACTCGGGGGCCTTGCAAAGGTTACAATTAAATGCTTGTCGTAAATGCTGCTTTAATCCTTATAATTGCTCAGTTGCCTTTGTTTCTTTTACGTACATGGAAAGCTTAGAGAATGCCATTGCATTCACCACAATTGTCAAGTGGAAAGAAAAGATAGAAAAACTTAGAAATAACAGAAAAAAAAAAAAAAAATTGGCTAATGATTGTGCATGTTGATGTTTAATCCAACTTGTACATTTAATTCCCTTGAGATCCAGGATCTGACTTACATTCTGCTACGTTTCATCTAAAATTCATGTGACAAATCCCTGTTTGTGGTGCTTGTCAAATTCTTATTTAAGAAAGCTTGTATAAGTCAAAATGGTTAGTGTATGTGCTATTGGTGCTGCACCATCAGCATTTTACAATAATTTCTCATGTTCCTAACATTTTACTCTTCTCATTCTGTGACGGGTTTGGTTTATATATGAATGAAAGAATTACATTAGATTTCCTTAATTTGAATGGAGTAAGTCTGCTTTCTTTATGAAGTCAAAGTACCTTTCTCTTGTATGTGGCCTTCAATTTTATTTTATTTTTTTCAAACACACATGTCAATGTATTACAATTTTCTTCTGGTTCGAGCTATAGATTTTTGAATTGAGAGTGTGTGCATCTCTCCGGGACCATCACATGTCAAGTGTCCAAGGAGCTGTTTTTTCTTTAGATTATAGAGCCCCAGTCCCAGAAGATAGAAGTTGTTCTTTATTGTGGACAAGCATGGGTTGTAGCTGTCACTTTTTAAGACATAGTTCTTTCTTTTTCTTAGTTTCCCAGCTGTAGTGGTTGGTCTTATATTGTACAAGCCAAACTTTGATTATGATTTTACGTTAATCAGAATATCTAGATGGTATTCCTCCATGCCATTTCATATTATCTTAGTAGTTTAGCTACATTTTCCCAGGGCACCCTGAAAAGTGGAAAGCCAGTTGCTGTGAAGACACTTTCTGCTCGGTCGAAGCAGGGGAGTCTCTGAATTCTTAAATGAGATTATTGCTATATCAAATGTCAGGCATCCAAACCTTGTTGAGTTGATTGGGTGTTGTGTTCAAGGAGCTAATTCTGGCCTTATATTTTGTATCAGACAGACCATGTAATTATTTAGTCCTCGTTGAATGAAATTGAGCACAATTATTTAGTTCCCCATTGTTGAGGAAAAATTACTATAAAATCTTTATGTTTTGGTGTAGGGGTGTAAGAATGCGATTCCAGAGCGTCTTGTTCTTTTTTAAAGAGATCACGTTATATACATTCTGTATTGCTTGTATATTGCCCTGGTATTGCATGTATATTATTTCTTCTATATAGCCCTCGTATTGCTTGTTTAGTGCCATTTTAAGAGAATTTGCAGATATTGAAAACAAGAGAGAAAAGGAAGCCAATCAATATATTGCGTCTATATTGCTGATGTATTGCCCTCGTATCACTTTGTTTTTCAAGTCTTTTCGAAAGAAATTATATAGGTGGGAGTATTTAGTTTTTGTGCCCTCTTATTGCCCACGTATTACCCTCTTATTGCCTACGTATTACCCCTATATTGTGGTTGTATTGCAGGCTCGACAGCAGTACAATGGCAATTCAACTCCTTATTCCCAACTTCCCAAGACTTTAATTTTATTTTGAATATAGACTTGAAAAAAAATGGTGTTAGAGAAGTAATACGTGGGCAATACATTGGCAATACATGGCAATATATGGGTAATACACGGGCCAATATCTTGGCAATATATTGGCAATACACGGGCAATATATTGGCAATATCTTGGCAATACATGGGCAATATACATGGGCAATACATTGGCCTATATACATGGGCAATAATACATTGGGCAATACATGGTTTGAAACTGATAAAGTACAATGACGCCCTTAATGGAATCACATTCTTACAATAATAAATACTCAATAAAAAAGCAATAATGGAATCACATTCTTACACCAATAGCTGAACACAAATCAATCATATTGAAGAGATACATATACGGTGCTTGTTGTACCTTATTTGTATGATAATGAATAATGATATGGCATTTTCCTTTACAAAATAAACTTACACTATCAAGTGTTTTCTTTTACAAAATATCCTTACAAGTTCCTTCACAAGATAAACTTGAAAAAACAGGTGATAAGAAACAAATATAAGTGCAATAACCAGGCAATACCACAACACTAAAATGGCAATACGATGACAATACAAATGCAATAGGGGAGCAATACAAAAACTCCACATTCCCACTATAATTTCATTCCACATTCCCACTAAATATTCATAATCTACAACATATTACAAAAAGGACACGAAGTCCTTAATGGAATCACGTTTTACACTCCTACATCATCAAAATACCTTTGAGCAAGGAATGGGCGGAGAGGCTTCTGTAAAAGTTGAGGATGTGAAAGATGTTCTTGACTTGAAGGTGGATTAGTTACTGGCCAAAGGATTCTTAGGAAATTATTTTCCTTTCGCAACTCTCCAAGAGCTAATCAAGCCTGAGGGAAAAAACAGAGTTAGAGATACGTAGGCATAACCAGTGACACTTGAGTATATTATGAACGCCAGAGAACTCAGATAAATCACCAACATAATTGTCCTTCATAGATTAGGCCTAACTCTATCTTAGAACCTTAAAAGAAATTAAGATGACCATCCTATTTTCTACTTACGAAAACAGCTTTTTTATCAGGTACAGTCTGATATGAATACCGATTTTTACCAACATCGCATAAAACCTTTTACTTTCTTATACAATTCACAAGCAGCCTGTCCTTTGTACTACAAAATACTAACAAATTTGAAACTCATTATCTACGAGAGAAAAAATGAAGTGCCTGACCCTTGTGGCATCAAAATACTAATCAAGTGTAAACTTGTTAAATGGGGGACATGAATGCATACTCTACCTCCTATTGCAGAATGCATACCTGAGAGTGACAGTCCATTGCTGATCTAAAATCTTTGTCACGAAATGCTAAGTCCCCACGCGTTCGCGCCTCCAACATATCCTTCATTTGCTGATTCCATTCTTGGAAAGACAACTAACACAAAGACAAACAGTTTCAGAAAGGCATCAGAGAACCATCTGAACCTACGTGTGCACAATCCAATTACCTCATTGGTTCCTTCATCATCTTTGTAGTGTGTCATTAACAAAATTTGATGGATGGCTGTGAGGTCCATCCTTGAACAGGCATCGCCCATGGCCGAAAGAGGATGTTGCGGAGTCGGAGGTGCTTCCTCGTGCTTTGGAATTCCCAGCATCGCATAAGATGGAACCTACAAAGCATCGTCATCATAAAAAATTGCTAACTAAGCATGTTTCAGAAAATGTAGAGGTAGTTAAAATTACTTTGAGGGAACAAAATCAGACTGGGAAGGAGTGAGATTATGCATGACAGAGAATGATAAGAACAGGAAACATACAAGGTCGTTAAAAGTATAAAGAAAATAAACTGCATTTATTTAGGGAGCATAGTTGCACTACTTTTGGTTCAGAATGTTGGTGGTGATAATATTTACAAAAAGGCAATGTTTAAGAAACGAACAGAACGAAAACAACATGTAATTGCATCCATAAGGAGAAAAGGCATGGAAGACTTACATCAGATTTATTTTGCAGTGGGGCAACTGTTGCAACAAGGTCTTTGGTATTTGGCCGCTCCCTGGGTTCATATTGCAAACATCGTGAGGCAAGATCAAAAACCAGTCACTTGTTCAGTGGAAAATTTTCCCTCCAGGTGTGAATCCATTAAGAGAATAACGTTTTTTCCACGAGACTCATCAATCCCTTCTACAACTCATCAATCTATAGTGATAAATCTGTTTGCATCACCAAATATTCTGATTATAAATTAGGCAAGACATGTCATACAGAAAATGAAAAACCAAGCACCAGCTGTCACAACGCATGAAAAACCAAGCACCAGCTGTCACAACGCATTTCACCAGGAACTAGTAAACATTAGTCTCCATAATGGGTAAATATAAAATGCAAATATATGGAACAAAACGTACTATTGAATTCCCCGGAAACACATAACATGAAATACCAACTCCAAAACCATGGCCAATACCAACTCCACATCCAATGCCTGCTTCAATGTTCTTTGCTCCCAGCTTCCTCAACTGAAGAATGATAAATGGGAATAAGAGCTTGAGGAAGTCTTTGAGTGTTAGTAATCATTTTATCTTCCTCTTTTCATGACAATGACAATGGTACTCACAAAACTGAAAAATGAAAAGAAGAAGATATTTGACTTACAGAGTTATTTACATGTCTGCTAACGCCAGATAATGCATCAGTAGCACCTCGCGTGGCACCCATGACTTGATTTAGTACTGGTATTGTACCTAGTGTACATAATTTAAATCAATATGTGGGTTAACTAATATCTGCTACAACCATAACAACCATAGAAGAGAAATTTGATAGTATTGTTGTCGATAGCATCTCCACTTGAAAAGAAACAAAGTTGCACAACTTAAACGCTCATCACTTATCAATCATTCAAATACTGAATTGCATGGATCAAGATATTTTTGCAAAATAGAATTGTCTCTTGCCACCCTATTCCTTTCTCTAGATTTAACTCTTTAAAAACATATGTGCTGAAAGCATATGCTTGAAAATAACTGATATCTAAAGGTATCAGCTAACAGACAATCCTCATAATTTATTCAAACAAGCCCGCATAGCTTGAGAATGGACACTACTCATGAATACACATGGATTAAGATAACAATGCACAAACTTCAGATTCAGAACAACCAAATTCTAACTTCACAAACATTACACGCATATTAGCAACAAATCAAATTCAAAATTCGAACCAACCAACCATCCGTGCAGTTGCTGTAAATTCTTAGATTAAAAAGGTTCCTACTAAAACGATATACCAAAAATTCAAAATGGCAGCTTTATCCCATTTCCTACATTTTCTCAGCAACCAAACAGACCCAAGTTCTAAAAACAAACAACAAAGGCAATGACAGAGAAAATGAAAAGTAATACATGGTTTCTTAGCAACTTGTGTCTGATGGGTTTCAGCATTTTTGGGTTTGAAGAGCTTCCCCAAGTCCATCTTCCACATAAAATTAGACTTTAGGGAGAGAAAGTTGTGGAAGAAAAAGAGATAGTTCAATAGACAGAGCAGTACCTAGATTTATGGGGCGACCAACACCGATACCAACACCGCAGCCTATGCCAAAGCCTGTAAATACTTGACCCACTTTCAAAGTAAACGGATTCTCTATTCGGATTCCCCCACTTGGCCTTCTCTCATTGGCCACCACCAAGCCACTCTTGCTACTACTATTGCTGCTGCTGGCCTCCATTTCTGAACAAGCTTCTCCCTCTTTTCAAAAGCCAAAAGCTTAAAGCTTAACTCTTTCCACAACAAACCCTAACTTTGACTGCAGAGAGAGAACCTTTGTGTAGGCTTTTGAGCAGTACCTTTGTGTAGGCTTTTGAGAGGTGGGCGCACGTTTGTGTAGGCTTTTGAGAGGTGGGCGTGGTCTCCTCTTGAATTAAGGTGCTGGTCTCAGATATCTACGTGCGACAGAGGAGAGAAGAGCTAGAGAGTTGGGTTTAGATCAGAAATGAATTTTTGAGAGGAGATAAAAGGTAAATATTAAGTATTTATATGGAGGGTAACTTGGTATTTTCAGGTTAGAAAGTGAGTATATGTGGTTAAGTTTTATAAAGTGACTATTTTTTATTAAGGTTTATCTTTAGTGACTATCTATGTCAATTTCCCAATAATATATCCTACAAATTGCCATTCAATGCTTGCAGAATATTAAGGATAGGGATTTTGCGATCTTCCAATTACTGGTTCAGAATTTTCGATGCATGAGAATCATCCTTACCAGAGACTCTGCTACAGGGAGCGGCATTTACAATGTGGTGTTTGTGAAAATTTACTCCCATCAAATTCAGATGGTACTGTGGTGTCTATGCAACATCCTATCTCGCTACAAATATCCTGTCCCTCTCATGAGGACGACGGAACTCCTAGGTGTTGTACCTGTCGAAGAATAAAGCCAAGGAACACCATATATTATTTACGTAATGATCAATGTCTGGAGTGCCGGGACTCGGCGATTACGGAAGCTGACCAATGCGAAGCCCTTTTCCTTGAAATACAAGAAGTGCTTGATTTGAAATTTCTAAAGAAAATCATTCAAATACACTTCTTCGAGGAAACAGAATTCTTAGAAGTGGGTAAACGGTTCGTAAGAGCTGGTTTTACTGCGGGAGTAATAGTAATTAATATACTGAGTGGTCTTCCTAGGCTGACGACAGGGCTCATTATCGCTCGGACTATGATGCGAGTATGGACAGAGGCTAAATGTCGTCGAATTCGAAATATGAGCCCACAGGTTAAAATTGATATGAGCAACTGATTACCCTTTCTTTTTCTGTTTCTTTCTTCTTCTTTAAACAGGTTGATATTGTTGAAGGGTGACTAGAATACATCAGACCTCAAGCACAAACGTTCTTAGAAACTAGAAAAATACCAAAATTTGTGAAGCTTTGTGAAGCAAAAGCAATAGCCCCCTACACCTGTACTCGAGGACATGTCCCCAAATGAAGAACTCACTCTCAATTGGATTCTGCAGAGTCCGTATCAGTTTCCATTTGAGGATGACACAAAATGTGCTCAACAAAGTTCATCTTCGTAAGAATTGTTTCTACTCAACTATTCACTACAGTTTGAAATCATTCAAAACAAAAAACTAATCTCGTATTCATTTGCAGGTTGGATTGTGGCATGTTCGTCATGTTCTACATGGATACAATTGCACAAGGATAGCCCATTCAAAAGAGTATAGACAAGAATTTCATGAACGAATATCAAGCACAATACATCCTAAAACTCCTACACCACAGACACTGTGTCATTAATCGTCTCTAGTGATTTGTTTAACTCAAGGCAATATGTATCTTGATTCTTATGGATGTTTGTAAATATTTCTAGTTATGGGATATGAGAAAAGATTTGTTATACATCTAAGCTATCATATAATCTTAGAACAGGGTGCAACAAAAGGAAAAGGAAAGAAGAGACTGCACTACAGTTTCTGGTAAAAAACTGTAACAAACGGAAATTGCAGTGCAATTTATAAAAAAAAAAAACTGCTCAAAAAATGTGAAAAGAAACTAAAAGCCAAAGCCATGATCAAAGTATTAAAACTAAGTTCAAAACAAATTTAAGTAGGCTAGCAGTTGTAACATTCCAACAGACTTGCAAAAATTATTTTGAAATCGAACTACGAAACAAAAAAAACTGTACTGTAGTTTTTGGTCAAAAACTGCAACAAACGGAAATTGCTATGCAGTTTATGAAAAAAACATCTGCTCAAAAAATGTGAAAAGAAACCAAAAAGCAAAGCCATGATCAAAGTACTAAAACTAAGTTCAAAACAAATTTAAGTAGGCCAGCAGTTGTAACATTCCAACAGACTTGCAAAAATTATTTTGAAATCAAACAAAAAAATTGCAGTGCAGTTTTTTTTGGTCAAAAACTACAACAAACGAAAACTGCAACTGCAGTGCAGTTTATGAAAAAACATCTGCTAAAAAAATGTGAAAAGAAACCAAAAGGCAAAGCCATGATCAAAGTACTAAAATTAATATCAAAACACATTTAAGTTCATGAGCAGTTGCAACATTCCCATAGACTTGCAAAAATTATTATGAAATCGAATTATGAAAAACTATAACAAACGGAAATTGCAGTGCAGTTTATAAAACAAAATATGCTCAAATGTGAAGACAAGCATTTAATGGCAGTTAAAAATGAATATCCATTGATGAAACAATTGTATAATTTTTATTAACTTAAAAAAGAATCATAATATCCACTGACAACTCTCTTTATAGAGTTTACAAACAGACATTGTGGTCCAGCAAGACCCACACACAATCATTAAATTAAAAACACTATAGAAAGCAACCAAAATAAAATACGAAAAAGGGCTGCTCACTATCATTGTGCCAAAAGCACTTTGGTTTATTTACTCTGACACTATCACAGTGCATGGGGCACTTGATTTGTTTATTCCAACAGTTCAAAAGCCTCTCATACTTCAGATTGCAATTAACTTTCCATTGCCCATCAATTTCCAGCTCACACTTTGAATATAAAAGTCATTCTTTCCTCCAAAGCCTTCACCCATTGTCCCCTTGCAATGATAAAGCTTTGTCCTTGAAAATATGCTCTTTGCCTCAGAAAATATCTCTTTCACTAAGGTAAATTCTTGTTACCAAGTGTTATGGTAACAAGAAGAATCAAGTGACACATTGGAGGTAAAAGCTGGACTACTTCGGATTTCCAGAGCTGGGGTAACATGCTGGATTGGTTGGATAGGCAATACTTGTCCAATGGAGCTCAAATTTGGATATGTTGTAGTTAACATCCATTGGAACAAGTTTCATGAAGATCTTCACCTCATCCGAGCACCAGAGCATGTTGATCCCAGGCCAAGAAGTTGACCTACGAAAATGAACAAAAACAGAATTTATAACCAATAATGCACTTTTAGCTCATTTTCATTCCAACCAAGGTAAAATCTAAGAAAACACAAAAAGGAAGTAAAAAACTATAAAATTTCAAGAACTAACTCAAAATAATAGATGAATAACATGAAAAATCATGTGTAAAAATGAACCGAACAACAACCCCCAAAGCATTTAACAAACCTTGATTGAGGTCCGAGAAAAAAGTCACCATTCTCCTCATCGGTAGCAATATAGCAGCCAAATGCTAAAGAAACCAAGTCCAATTGTAATACTCCAAAAAATTCAAGGTGGATTTTCATATTTTAGTGAAAAGTAATATCATGGTGGAGAATGATTATGGGTATTTTATCAAGTGATTTTGGATTGAGATTATTAAATTAAGTGTGTTTAATTTCAAGTTGAACAAACATGACCTAATTTCAAGTTGGACAAACATGACCAAAATACCCCTATGTGTGGATAATTAACAAAACACCCTTGTAGGCAAAGAAAAAAGTGAAACTTGGAGGACATCAAACCACCCTCCTCCCATTCTCCCCCCTTTTCGTCAAGCTTTCATATCCACCATTTATGAAAGGATGAGTCACCTAGTCTAAAATGGTGAGTCACCTAGCCTAATTAAAATTCTTAAATCATGAAATTATTCTCTTCCTTCCCATTCATTGTATCATCACTCTCTTCTAACTTGATGACTCACCTAACCTAAGGCTCTTCAATCATGAATTTACTCTTATCCTCATCATTCATTGTATCATCCCTTTCTTCCTCATTCACCTTAGTTTCATCCTTATTCTTCTTTTGTTCCTCTTCAAAATCCAAAATTCGTCATTTCCTTGGAGCAGCCGAGAACTCAAATTTCAGAAGCTCAAATCAGAAAACTTTAGTCATAAAAGTTGTTCATTTACGTGATACCTATAACATACTCAAATTTCAGCTCAATCCGACTAGTATAGGCTCTGAAACGTTGGTATGATCACAATAAGTTTACAATTTCCTGATTTCACAGCAGTATGCTCGGTTTCAATATGTTTCTGTGATTTCCTGTACTCAAATGACTTTGGTTCCTTCATAAAAGTTGTTTGAAATGCTGTCTATTATAACATATCAAAATTGTAGATTGATCGGACTTCTATAGCCACCTTGGGAACGTTTACAGTTGAACTTGTTTATAGTCTTCAACCTTAGTTCCTTCCCTCATTTTCAGTCCAAAATACTCATTTCAAAGGCTCAAAACACTATGGTTTCTTTATGATAGTTACTCCAAATTCTCCTCTTTATAACAACTCATTTCAAAAGCTCAAAACACTATGGTTTCTTCATGATAGTTACTCCAAATTCTCCTCTTTATAACATATCCAAAGATCATCCAAACGCAACCATAATAACTCTCCGAAAATTGGTATGAACAAAACTTGTTCAATTGATTATGTTGAATCTCTTGTTATAGATGTGTACTTTCTCTCAAATGGCTTGTTCCTTATCATTCAATTGCTCAAATTAGCCACTATCATCTCAAGTAAATGATTCTTTGAAGACTTGAGCTCATCTTTTTATTGTCTCTTTGAGTACTAGTTATAAACCAAGTGTTGGTTAGAATGCCTCAAGGATATACGTATATATATCTTTCGAAGTGTGTTTTAGTGAAGTTCTAGATTATTTCGATGTGATTTTGTTCCAATTTCATTATGGGATTTTGTTACATCAAAATGAAAATCTCAAGGGTTATTTCAAAGTTGGTTTTGTGCCATTTGAATTTAAATTGATTTTTGTGAAATTTCAAAGTAGAGACTATCCTGCAGGAATTGTTTTGATTCTGCTGCATACCCTGTTTTGAAGTAAGTGTTTGAAAACTTCCTAAACTTGGATTTTCATGAAATTTTAATATGTTTTACTTTCTCGTATTTTCTTCAGATCTGTAAGGTTTTATCCAGTTTGGTTGTAAATTGTAATTTTGGGGATTTTTCAAAATAAAGTGTACAAACCTGAAAAAAAAAAAGAACGTTATGCAGCCTAGTCTGTTTTGGTTTCTATTTTGACATGCTTCCTTAACCCTAATTTTTATCAAATTTTGCCAAC
>NW_018921556.1:488070-508044 GCF_002207925.1 Prunus avium | reverse complement strand
GGTCCAGGAATGAAACCGAGAAACCTGCTGAGGTTTGAATAAGAACTCTTTTATCTAGTATTTACATCATTCTTGAACATTGTAATGGAGCCAATCTGCTTGTATGCATATCTGATGCTTTCTGCTGAGGTTCCCATTTATGTCATGCCTCTTTTTTCTTTTTTACTTTGCTTTTTTTCTTTTGGCTTGTCATATCTGTGTGCCAGATAGCTGCATTTGGCACTATGAACTGACTCGGTGGCAGTTACAAATTAACATAGGTCTTAATTCTGGAACTGCCATTCATAAACTCTATCTCTGTACTTAACCCAGTTGTTTTTGCAGGTCAGTCTCACCCAATTGTTGATTGCAATATTCTAAAGAAGATGACCATACACTGTTATTTTATGTAGGCATACGTATGAGATGGCTTAGCTTTAATTGGTTTGGTTGTTCCAAGTTTTATGTACACAATCTCACAATCACTGCCGAGTTGTTTTTCATTTCATGTATTTCTACGTGGTTTTTTTTCCCCCAATATTCTGATTATGGAGATGAAGTAAATATTATTGTGGAGCTTATAGAATGTTTAGTTTATTTTGTGGGCTTAATTGTGTGAGAGATGCCCTTATAATGTCAAACAAACAGTATTGACATCAATCTTTTGAAATAATTGAAATCACACCGTTTATTATTATTATTATTTTTGTTCCTTCCTCCGAGAACAAGCAAAGTGGTTACAAATATGAAAGATTCCGAATTAAGTTTTCTTCTTTCAAATTCCGCATGGAGCTAGAGTTCTACGGTACCATCCGATGATACTTCACAAAAAATACGACTTTTAATCTTTGTTCAAAAGATCAGTTTTTAAGTTTCTGTTTGAATAAAAATCTATTATTTACTTTCTTTTCCTTCAAAGAATTAGGACATGACTTATATTCTTGGTAACCCTTTTTCTTCAAAATCTCTAGTTTCTGTCATCTGAAGTCTTTCCAGTCATTCAACTCAAAAAATCTCCAACCCACTTTGTTATGGCAGAACAAGTGTTAGAAGGCCATAAATAGCCACAAGTTCTCATACATGTATATAAAACGTGTGAAGTTGAAACCTACAGACGACAAGGGAAGAAGGAAGCTCTGTCCCATAGGGGTGATCCATGGAGTAAACTAGAACCTGTAGAATCAAATCTCTCTCTTTATGAAAGGGTATGCGATTATATTTGTTTTCTAGGGCACAAGCTCTTTTGCCATTCTCACCAGGAAAAAGGAAAATGAAAAAGAGATTTGAAGTCGTATATTTACCCCAACCCAACTGGCTTGTCTTACATTTGTCATACATAAGATTAAATGTAACCACTAATGAACTGATCCCTTTATTTTTTATTTTTTATTTATTCCAATTGCCTGTGCATCACATGGAAATCTTAGGATTTATTTACATCAAACTACCTCTTAAGAGTCATGAGAAGAAGAAGAAGAAGAAGAGAAAACAGAAGGACCTAGCTGGAGCTTACAAGTAATTAAACTAAAGTTAATTTAGTTAAAGTGAGGGGAAGAAAACATGTTTATGGCACCATTCCAAATTGACTGCCCCCTCGAATTGCACAATGGCAATATGGTCTCCTCCTGCGACTCTAAAGCAGGCAAAACACTAGTGTTGGAAGGACATATAAAAGGGTTATTGTGCGTTCCATTGTACAAGCTTGAATGGATTTTCTTTTCTGTTGTATTTGGCCCTTCTATTTTCAAGCATGCCAAAAATCATCCTGGTTTTGTAATATGTGGTTTGTGCCCAATTAATTTACTATGGATATTGCATTTTTGTACCCAATATTTGATAGCTGCCTTCTTTTGAACGACGATTCATTAAGGGAGAGAATTATTTTCCGATTTATTTACATCAAACTGCAACGGTCAGAAGAAGAAGAAGAAGAGAAAACAGAAGGATCTAGCTGGAGCTTACAAGTAATTAAACTAAACTAAAGTTAATTTAGTTAAAAGTCAGGGGAAGAAAACATGTTTATGGCACCATTCCAAATTGACTGCCCCCTCGAATTGCACAATGGCAATATGGTCTCCTCCTGCGACTCTAAAGCAGGCAAAACACTAGTGTTGGAAGGACATATAAAAGGGTTATTGTGCGTTCCATTGTACAAGCTTGAATGGATTTTCTTTTCTGTTGTATTTGGCCCTTCTATTTTCAAGCATGCCAAAAATCATCCTGGTTTTGTAATATGTGGTTTGTGCCCAATTAATTTACTGTGGATAGTGCATTTTTGTACCCAATATTTGATAGCTGCCTTCTTTTGAACGACAATTCATTGAGGGAGAGAATTACTTTCCTTTTGAATATGAATCGATATGCAACTCCAACTATCATTTGAAAGGTCAACATCAATTCATGGTAATATAAGGATGGATAACAATTGTCGTGTCCGTGATATTTGAATTTAGGATTACTTTGAACGAAGTGGAGACTGTTATTAGACCAAATGCCATTGACATACGATATAATAGCAATATTAGGCCAACATACTTGCACTATAGAGGCAATATTTGAGCAATTTAAGGATAATACGATAGCAATAGTACTACAATATACATCCAATAGGGTGGCAATATGCATACACTATCTATGCAATACAAAGGCAATATTAAGCAATATACATACAATATAACAGCAATATTAAGTAAATCTACATACAATACACACACATCCATTACAGACTACATTTTACACATGCAAAACAAATCGCCACCGAACCTTAACAATACTATCCCGTGAAGGGAAAACGAAGGCAACAAAAGATCCATGTACTCGGGTGAGATGAACTGAAGATCCCTAGAAAAAATCATTTATTATTCCAAAAAACCATAAAACAAAATAATAATCAACATTCTTATAAAATTTCAAACATAATACCTCTTTTCCGAAACCGCCCATTCCAAAATGCTTGTGACTCCGTAGCCATAAGTAACAGTATACTTGTATGAACGGAAGTTGGAGATTCTTGGTTGCAAACATAAGAGCAAATCCCTTATAAATAATTAACATAATCACTCCTCCAAATATGATGATTCTCTCTCGAATCTCTTCTAACTCACTGAAATTGATACCCAGGAAACAAATGTGATATCAATTCTTTTCTCTTCTTTCTGGTAATAAATGTTGCGATTAAAGTATGTAAAAATTAAAGAAAAACGCATGCATTGCAATATTTAACTTGAATGAATTTGTTACCTGATTTTTGGGTTTTGTTTGGAGTTTAGCCGCTTGAGGTGCGATTTTTTTTCTAGTTTTATGGCCAAAAAATCACCAAAGAGTTAGAGAGTTCTAAGTTGATGATGAAAACTGATCGATGTTGTGAACTTGTGAATATGGCTTTCTGTTTTATAGAGAGAGGGTGTGACTTTATTTTATTTTATTACTTTTTTCCTCATTTAATTCTTCAGCTACCCTACAAACTCAATACTGATTAGGGAATCACATGCTGCACCTGCATCTCTGCAAACTACCATAAGGGAGACAAGACTATTTTCACTTTTTTTATTTTTTTCTCAAACTACAAAACTCAAATAGTGATTAGGGAATCACATGGCATCTCTGCATCTCTACAAACCTAGTTTCCTAGCGGCAGCTGCATGCCATCTCTTCTTTTCAGCTTTTGCCTGACAGCTCAATATCTCTTAGAGATTTAGATTCTTTGCTTTATTTTTCTTTGTTTGAATGTCCTTGACGAGGTTTATGCAACAAGTGTGGTACCTCATTAAGTGAAGTGGTTAATCTTCATCAAATGGGTTTTCTTTTCTCATTTGAGAGTAAACCTTGGATTTTTTGTGGGTTTCAACTTTTATATGGTTTTCTCATCCAGCCTACCCATGCTTGGATAATTCTGTATATGTGGGAGTTCGAGGAAAAAAAATGCCGAATGAAGAACATAGATTTAGTTTGTTTCTATGATTCTGAAAAGAGAAAAAGAATAAACAACGCTGAGCTCCAAGTCACATCAACAATTTAAAAGGATAAAAAAAACTAATTGCATGATATATTTAATCACAAAAAGCCTACATCAATAGGCTTTCATAAATTTTCATATAATTGTAAATTCATATAATAAAAGAGCAACCAATTAAAGGCCTCATTATAAAAGAAAATCCAACTGCCATAGTGAGTATATGGCACATAATTATAATTCTCAAATAATATAACTTTGTTTAGATAGTTGAGAAAACTACTAAGAAAAAGATTAGAAAGATTTACTACCTAGTTAAATCCTAAACCCTAGCATCAACGAAAGTTAGTCAATGCCATCGATCAACCACGGAAGCTACTCCAAATAGGGATAAAAATTCTCTACAGGTGGGAATTGCCTTTGGTAAGTATCGTAGAGACTTCTTTCAAATGCCTTCAAGTTGTACAAGTCGTCTGGATGGATAGTTGATTCATCAATGTATCTAGACTCGAGCAGACTGTCAGGCAACAATGGCATGGATGAAGCTCTGGCACCAATTGCTTGTGGGTGCCCAATATTTGGATAACTGGGCACTTCATTCATGGGGACTGCTTGCAGTTGGCTATGAACCATGCCATTATGTGATACACCATAAACATTTTGCATGATTGAGTATTTGTTGTCATACTCCACCATAGGATCAAAAAGGGTTCTCATCTCCATCTCCATCTCCATGCCTTCCCCATTTATAATCTGGGGCTGCGGGGATAGAGAATCCTCGACATGATTTCGAGTTTCACATCTTTTGCTGTTCTTATCAACTTTCTTATAAATTCTACAGAGTACCCAATTATCCAACTGCAAACAACAAAACTTATTTTCGTAAGCATCACAAATTTCAACTCTGGGATATATAGTTAGATTTCATTCTCAATTATATAGAAGGAGAATATGCATACCCTCATGTCATTCTCTCCCCTTTTTCTTCGAACGGGAGAATCCTTGACTCGAAACTCATGCATGATCCAGTTGGTCTTGTCACCCTTTGGAGGTTTCCCTCTGTAAAACACAAGAGCCTTTCTGAATCCAACAAGAGCACCGTTAGACCTAACTGCTTTGTCAGCTCCAGTGGCCTTCCAGTATCCATCACCAGCTGCTCTCTTTGGCCGACTACCATTTTTATACTTCCGGTCCCTCGGAGTAAAAAAATACCATTCAGCTTCTCCATATTTCCTATATTTATCTGTTAATTAACATAAAAAAGAGAGAGCGTTACAATATTATAGGTACTTCTCATCATCTAAATTAAGTAAAAGAAACGAGAGTGTATTAAGAGATTTTAGGTAACACGGCTATCAGTGCACCCAGTTGATCTCAGAACCACACATGCATCCTGTGAAAAATTATCTAAACACATAGCAAAAGAACATGTTAAAACGCAGCTTTAATCTTAGTGATGATAATGCATACATTTTACAAATGTATTCTGCTGCATGGCACTATTTCACTATATATATAAATTTCTGTGAGATGCACTTATGAAACTCAGTTAATAACAAAAATATACTAAACCCTAAACACAACAATCCTACATGAGAAAAACATCCACACAACGTTAGATCATTATGAAAATCTAATGAAGAATCAGTACATAACCCTAGGGATATTGATACAAAAATTAGTAATGCACAATTTTCCTTTATTGACATGTACCAGCAAGAAATTCCGGATTGTGGCGGTATAGGTTAACTTCAATGATCCGGTTGGGAGGCAAGGGCAGATCCAAGACCTTCTTCTTCAGATAATGCACAACAAGTTCCTCATCGAGAGGGTTGAAACGATAACCGGGCGGGAACGAATCGAAAAACTCATCTTCCTCATTTTTCAGATTGTTATTGAAACTGTTTGACTCATCATCCGAAAGCTCTGTGCCCGCAGACACATTGGTTATGAAAGAATTTCCAGGCTCGTTTGGTTGAGTGAGTTCATGAGTGAGATGAGCTTGAGCATGAGATTGCTTGTTGATGAGTCTATAAGAAGCCACTTGGGAAGTAACAGAAGCCTTGTGATGCGGATGACTTTGTTCAACAGGCTCCATTGTTGGACTCTCTGAGGGAGAAGACACTGGCAGAGACGCAAGCTTTAGTCTTCCTCTTTTCTATGTTGTTGAAAAAATGCGTGGAAGAGTTGTAGTTGAAAACAAATTTAAAAAAACAGACTCCGAAAGTATTTGAGATAAATCGGGGTTTCGGGTGGGATTGGCCGCTGGAATATGCTTCCGAAATTGAATTTATGATATTCAAAATTAATGATAATTATCAGTTGTTTTAATTGCTGTTTATCTTATTATTTGAAACCATGTATTTTAATTGGTCGACCTAGCTGCATGATAGGCCATTAATAATTAATTAAATTATCTTTGTTTCATGAAGATAACTTACCGAACCCAGTGGTTATCTTAGCACATGAAACCTTAATATAATAATCTATAATATAAATGTTAAAAGAAAAGTGGGAGTAAAATGAATTTTTAAATTAATACATAAAAAGTTGTTAGATTAACATGGAAGATGATATTGTGTTATGAATTAAAAAGTATTAATTAATTAATACCGGATGAGACTTCAAACTAACCTTGGTCACAGAATTGAAAACATGCATGCTGATTATGAGAATTTCTAGATAACACAAAAATTGAACATTTATTTGGAAGTAAAATTAAGTCTTTTAAACGAAACACAAAAAGAAAAACTAAACAGGATATGAACTATTAAGGATGTGCGTCACCACCGCCTAAATTAAATTTTTGACAATTTACCACCGAGAGTCCTCTTTTAGTGAATGTGCCGCTCATGTCTACAAATATTATACCTAAAATATTGTACAATATTATAGGTAGTACATGGTACACAAATATTGTACTTCACTACCTACAATATTGCGTTACACAAGTACTTCTCATCATCTTAATATTTAGTGCAAATATTATGTGCCACCTAGACTCCTCTCTAAGTTAGTACATAATATTGTCTACCTTAGAGCTTTTTTGCTCTTTTGTATGGGAGAGCTTCCTTTGTTGATACAATGTGACATTTTGTATGCTTTGGGAGATGGAATAAAACTTGTGCAAAACTCTCATCGTGATAACATGACAGTCTACCAAGTCAAAATAAAATCATCTCATGACATGATAGTCTAACCATTCAAAATAAAATCATTTGTTCGAATTAATAACTTTAAAAAATTAGATTAAAGTTCGGTTTTTTAATTACTATATGCCAAAATTGTGAAATTTTCTTATAGTTTTAATGGGTTCAAGTTGGATTAGAAATTTTAGTGCCGATTGATTCTGAAATGCAAAAATTCCTTTAAAAAATTGAATCAGAATTGGACCATATCTTAAAATTCTAAAAATTCAGAATATTGAAGAACATTAGATTAAGTTTGAACTACCTACAATGTTTGGCATTATGTTGAAATAAAAATAGGATTCAATCACCAAGTAGACAAAGATGGAGTTCTCCTGTGGAGTATAACAACATTTCATTGCATGTGAGCACTAGTCCCATATCACTCGAAAGGTGAACTCCATCAAATCCTTGTATTATAAAGTTCTTCCATGACCTGTTGGCTTTATATAAGCATTCTCAAATCCAAGGATTGTTATATCTAATACCTAATTTTTCTTAATTAGAATTCGATGAGTCCGAAAATCAAGCCCAGTTTTAACACAATACATGGCTATTCTTTTTTTTCTTTTTTTTTTTGTTCGAAACACATGGCTATTCTATGACCCCGTTCTGCAAGGAAAATTTGTTCTCATGAAAGTTCTTGTGGCAAGGAAAATAGCTCAATTGTTTTTTGATGCTTAAAGGGTCAATTTCGAGCTCAAAATTTAAAAGAATAATGCGCAAAAATCACAAATTATGTATTTAAAAAATGCCAGAAAATAAAGAACACATCCAAACTTACAGTACAAGAAATACAGGGAGATCACTATAATGTTCATGTTGTTATTTAATATCAAAGATAAAAAGAGTTGCATGAACACACTTGACTCTCAGTAATCCAATATCCAATATCTTATTCAATAGTTAATTTCTTCTGTATTCTGCAGACGCGTGGATAACACAGACTCAGTAGACTAAGTCACTAAACCGAAAACACCAACCGAAACATAACACAGACTGAATTTATTGCAAAGACCTTCACTGTACTGAAACAAGAAGACTCAGAAATTGACAAAATTCTTTTCCTTCAGGCTTTCAACTGTTTCCTTGAGGCTAACCTCTAATGGAATGAATTCAACACCCAACTTCTTTGCCTTCTCCTTGGACACCTGATATGTTGGCACAAAAGGCTTATCATCCGCACACCTGGAAATACCATTTGAAAGGTAAAATTACAAAGTTAATTTCCATGAAACTAGCATAGGGAGAGAGAGAGAGAGAGAGAGAGAGAGAGAGAGAGAGAGAGAGAGAGTTTGGCATCGACATGCACTATCAAGCACAATAACAGGTCATGCTCGGTATGTTCTTTGCTTTTTTAATAAATAAAAAATAGAGGAAGTTGTGAACCTGCAGATTGCAAGAAATGAGGGAGCACAAACAAGTCTGCCAACAAAGAGTCTTCTACATTATCTGTAATTTCTATTGGCTTAAGCCCCTTATATGGTGAATTTTTTTAGCAACAGTTCCGTGTACTACAATCATGAGCACTTAGTTGACATAATCTTTGCAATACTAATTGAAGAGCATCTATAGGCTGACAAAGTGCAGCAACTTCAACTTCACATGAAATTGAACTAAGAGGACAGATGATGATAGCTAGCCCAGTTACGACATTTGTTTCCTAGGCAGTCTAGTTGTATTTTAGCGTGACTGAAAGGTTAGAAGGATGCAAAATGAGGATCAGATATTGTAGTTCTGAACCACTATATATTCTCATTTTGAATACAAAATAACCACTAAAACCAAAATACACCAGAAAAGTGTGAAAAACGGCAATGCTGAGTTTAGTTATAAATGCGATTCAAATTTAAAAGAAAACAAATAATTAATTACTATCAGAATCATGGGACAGTGTTAAATGTGGAAATTAAGTATCTATGGCCAATCACAAAGTTATACCAAAATTTAAATTGTGTGGGAAACAAAGACTTACTTCTCTGGAAGTTGCAAACCAGGGTAAAGCTCCTGTAAAATTCTCACAACTTCTGAGAAGTGTGCAACTCTCTCAACCAAACAATATCTGCCACTAGCTGAAGGAATCTCAAATGCTTGAATATGTGCATTGGCAACATCTTTAACATTAATCCATCCAAAACTTGCATTGGGAAATGTTCGAGCTCCTGCATCAAACAAAGAAGTAAGAAAACAATCAGGTTCTTCATGGAGAAAGAAAGCCCTGAGTGTTAGACAAATAAAAGGAACCATAGAGCAGCATCTTGACTATGAAGAAATATCCTTATTTAAAATAATTATCTAATGTTTATGCAGACATTTTTCCAATCATGTTGAGCAGGAAACATTTTACTTGTTGAAATCAAGAAATACCAGATACAACAATGAAGAAATGTTACCCTTAATAACATTCAAAACTGCTGCAGCACTTGTATTAAGTGTTGGCTGTAACAGAGGACCAATCACCATTGCAGGGTTAATTGTAACCATGTCAATACCCTTCTCCTTTACAAATTTCCAGGCAGCGTCCTCAGCCAAAGTCTTTGAAAGCACATACCATAGCTGGAGAAAATTAAGGGAACATAAAAAGAAATGAAAATATGTTTTTGTTACAATAGTAAAGATACCATATTTTATTGAATGCACAAGCCAAAAAAATTAATCTTTGACAAAGCATTTAAGCCTTTAAGGTTTGACATGATATTGTCTGGTGAACAACATCATTAAACATGAAGCAAATGAAAATGGCTTTAAGGACACAACAAACTACCTTCATGTTTGGTGACTACATTATAATTATGGGCATGGGAACCCCTCAATCACAAAAAACAAAAAAACAAAAACTGGTTTTAGCAACTTAATAAAATAACATGAAATCTTAAGTAACCATTAAGCACTGAAGAAATTTCATTTCTAAAGCCCAAGTTAAAGCAACTTTTAAGTTTTCAGAGTTTATGATAAAAGCACATAAAAAGTTAACATCACAGATTGAGAGATTAAGAAGATATTGCCACATACAAACAACTTTCATGTTCACCATACATGCTTTCTGAACTTACAATAAGGAAACTGGAAATTTCTCCCAAAAAGCGTTCTATGATACTAAAATCCTATTGGGTAAGAAGGAAGAGAAGATTATGTTCTCTTCCCAGGCACAATTAATTAGGCCCCTGCAAACCATCTTGTTAGTAATTTCACATACACACATATGAATACATATGTACTAACCTATAAATAATTCACAAGGTTAAATATTTTAGAAAATATACTTAAACTACAGCTTGGTTTTAGAAAATGTGCATGGGAAAAAGGAACCGGCTTCTCTTGTCACTTAAAAAATTCCCTATCTTCTTCTTCATTGCTAAACTTTCATCATCCGTTAACAAATCCATTGTTCATTCATTAACAAGCAGACTTGCAATCATATTATTTTGGTTTGGTCAACTCTCAGGAAATCAAAACCAAATTTAGCTGATATACTCATTTACCTCTGTACCATTACATTGTAACGACTCAAAGTGCATCACCATATTTTATTTTCAAAAGAGTATGAATAATGATGATGGCACATGCATACCTTTGATTCCTTACAAACATCTGCATCAGTAAACCAAGTCTCATCAACAACTACATCAGGAGTTCGAGGTTTTCCGTTATATGCAACTGCGGCAATCGAAGATGTCAAGACCACCCGTCTGATAGACTGGGATTTCGCACACGAATTAAGAACATTAAGGGTTCCCTTTACTGCAGGGTCAAGTAGTTCTGCCTGAAATGGGGCAACAAATATTTAACAGTTAGAAGCCATACAACCACCCCTATTAGTAGCAAGAAAAGAACAATCTAGTGTTATTATTATATGAAAAAGGGGTCCTGCATTTTAAGGTTGAATTCAAAAAGCTATCAGAAATCAACTAAGGAATGCGAAAGACAAGTGCTGTAATCCTAATCTTGACAACTTAACTTGTGCATTGTGCTTTGTCGAGAAAACGAGAAACTCGTGCGTTGCATGTACAGGCAGCAAAAATTGGACAGTCACGATTGTTCCTAACATTTCTAGTGCATCATTCTATGTTTCCAACAAGTAGATACATGATGATGAACTTATACTTATGTACTTAATGTGTGCTTTAGTAGTGACTTTTATAGAGTGGAAGAGATTAATCTTAATCTTAGAGAAAAAATGGGTGACACAAACACAGACTACATCTACTAGTTTTCTTGTCCACCAACATAGACTTAAACATGCCAAGAGGGTTCTTTTGGCCATGAATATCATGAAATAAAACTTCAGAATCATAACTCGATCATGTACATTGAAGGGAAAAAAAAAAAAGCATATGTTATTGCAACAGTAATGGATTTATCAAGCAAACATATTTGATTGCATTAACATGATGAGTTGGAACTAAATATATGTATCCACTTTTTCCCAACAGCCAATGCTCTAATCCCTTGATTTCTGAAGGAGATATTGAAAATTACATGGCTCATTGGTAATTTAAAATTTTTATGCCACAAATTATATAACCTAAAAAAGGATCCTTAGTACCTTTATTAACAAAACAGAAATCGGAAGCACATGCAAAAACTATCTAATATTCATAAAGGAAGGGTACAAGTTGATGAACCTTTGGATCTGTGACATCATGATAAAAGGGAGAAGCAGTATGGAAAACCCCTTCACAACCCTCAACAGCAGAGTCAAAAGAACCTTCCTCCAATAGATTTGCTTTGAAAAGTTGAAGTCTCTCTTGAGCTCCATCAAGCCCAAGCAAGTGCTCTGTCTTAGTTGGATCATCTATGTGAAAAATGAAAAATGAACTCAGTAAATCATTCTCTCAATACTTGCCGCATCTATTAAATTACAGAGTTGATCCAAAAATTAAAACTATTCTGAGAACTCATTGACAGAAACAATGAAAACGCAAGACTCGTCAATCTAGAGCATACAAGTTGTCCTGGGAGATAAAAGAAAAAGGGAAACAAAATGTATAATGCTACTTCTATGTATATACAGGAATAAGATTGCATTCAGTGTTAGGATAATGTAAAATAGGATCCGAATTTATAAACAAATGTCAAAGCTTAGAGACACATCTGTATTCGCATTAATGGACATCATGTATCTACGTACTTATACATGCATTATTTTTCTGTCAAAATTAAATGATAATGGCACAGATAGGAGTAATAAAACATTAAATCATTCGTATGACAGGGCAGAAAACATCCCAGAAAAGGAGAATAAGCGTTGCCTGAAGAAATATGTGTAAATTAGAAGGATCAATACCACCCACAATTTGATGTCAGAATTAAGTTATGCCTGTCATTTTATATGAAACATGCATTTAACGTGATCCTACCTGAACTCAACCAACATTTTATTGGTTAAGCACCCAAATAAGTTTTTATTAGTGACGTGTACCTGTCCTTTGAAACCAATTCTACCACAGAAACAGAAATATGTCACGACCCATGGGTAGAACTTGCCATTGCTACACCAGCTTGCAAGGGTAGGATGCCCAAGAGCTACTACAAAGATATTTTATCTATAAAACGTATGACATCTGGCACATGTCAACCTAACACTCTTCCGCGCCCTACCTCCTCATCAGCCCACTCTACATACACTGGCCAAGTTACTTCCATTGAGGTGGCTTTCACTCACCTACTCCCCTGATAGCTCGATTGTAGCCATTTCCAAGTGGGGTTCATGCACCTACCATCTACCTACCAGTATACAGTGAATTGATATTATGTTCATAAATAATACCAAAGTGGATTTTAACCCAACCTACAGATCACACCTACCCCGTGGTGGTGAAATGCCATACCAAATATCCCTGTGAAATCCTATGCCAAATATCCTGCCCCATGGGTAGAACTTAGCCTTGCAAATCTAGCTTACAAAAGAAACAGTGCCCAAGAGCTCATATGTGGGACATTTAGGACATAACAAAATAATCAACTCTTCTAGTTTTTTATTTTATTTTTTATTTAAAGATTTTAACTTCAACAAAAAATAAAAACCTGCAAAACAGTTAAATCCTGCGGTAGAACCTGCAAAAAGCAAGAACAATGGATACAAGGCCAACAGACCAAGAAACAGGACATTACTACATGTCCACAGAACAGGAATAGAAAGGATGGAAACCCCAGAAACATACTAGACAACTACAACAGAGCTAGCAAATTCTTCTTTTCGAAAAACTTTTCAGCTCGTCCTAAAAACATTTAAACCAACGTTTTATCGAGCTTCCAAAATTAGAGTACTTCATCTGTCCACAGAACAGGAATAGAAAGGATGGAAACCCCAGAAACATACTAGACAACTGCAACAGAGCTAGCAAATTCTTCTTTTCGAAAAACTTTTCAGCTCGTCCTAAAAACATTTAAACCAACGTTTTATCATCGAGCTTCCAAAATTAGAGTACTTCATCTGTTTCAACAATAAAGTATTAAGGGGTCTTTTAGTATCAAACTGAAATTAACATGTATAACCATGAAGGCAAACGAGAAAAAAAAAAAAAAAAAAAGAAGCAAATCCTTCATTGAAGGTTGAATATCATGCACAAACAAGGGCAAATGTATATGAAAGAGAACAACCAGATAGCCATTCGGCCCCATTTCCATGACTCGACTTCCCCATTCATTCCTGACGTAGCTAATAACTAAAGCCTTAATCAATATACGAAAATAAAACCCATAAAAGCTTAAAGCACATCTCTAAGATGCGATTGCATTACTTCCACACCTCAAGAGATAGAGAATCTGACCCATCAAACCAATACCCACAACCAGGTTCTCAAAAGCGTACATAACCATCAAATTTTCAATCAAGATGAAGAATAATCAATTATAACAATAATCTGAAATATGGGTATGCCCCAACATTGCATTCATTAATCTAAATCACAAGCATCAAAAGATCAGAAACCATAACGAACAAGAAAAACCAAAACTTATGAAGACCAAAAAGAGGGGAAAATGTACTGACTTGGGTCGCGAACAGAGGCCTTGACAGTGTAACCGCCTTGAAGAAGAAGCTTCACGAGCCATGAAGCAATGTAACCGGACGCACCGGTGACGCAGATGACCTTGCCAGCCCCGCTGCTCATTTTCTGTAGTCTGTGCCTCCTACTCTGGACTCTGAAGATTGGGCTCGGTTTACGTTTCAGAGTTTGGAAATTGGAAGCTCCTTTTATAAATCAATCTTTGACCGTTTCTGAATGGATGGGTGATGGCTTTTGTAGCTGAATGGATGCGTGATGGCTTTTGTTTTGTAGCTGAATGGTTGCGTCATTGCATTCGTAGCTGATGATGATTATGGCGTGATTCACTCATTCTAGGATACCAAAATTACCCAATGCAAAAATTATTATTGCAAAAAGAAAAAAAGGAAGGAGATTACCAAATTACTGGGTTTTTTTTTTATATACATATTTTTCTCCTTTACACGTGTTGCGCTCTTACGTTACATAAATATGAGTTATTCAAGTATTAGGCTCAAGTGACTGTACTAATGAAGAGGCTTATTGAGAACCTAAGATATGTTAAATGATCATTTGCCTATGAAATACTAAATAATTTAGATTTTTTAATATAAAAAAACTATTAATGATTGAATCTAGTCCATTTTGTGAAACATAAAGTTTTCTTCCCACAAGCTTTCTATAGTCTCTGCCTACTTTGGACTATGGAAATTGGAATTGGAATTGGAATTGGAAGTTCCTTTCAATTTTTGAGGCCATCCCCAATGAGGGCCTTAAATGGGGCTCAATCTTCTTGAAGCTCTATAATATAGAGCCTATGTGCAAAGAGGTATCCCCAATCGAAGAAATTTGGAGCCCTATATCATAAAGCCCCACCGGAGCTATCTCTAAATCTTCATAAAGCCCCACCGGAGCTATCTCTAAATCTGTGGACTCTAATAGAGCCCCTAGAGCCCAAGCGGGTCCCACATTTTGAAAAGATGCAGCATACATCATGCTTTGTTTAATGTCTTTTTTCTAACAACAACCAAATAAAGGGCTTTGTCTACCCCTTTTGTTTTTTGTTTTCTATTTTCTTCTTCTTCTTCTTTTTTTTTCTTCTTTTGGTTCGACATTTCCTTCTCTCTTTTTTTTTTTTTAATTTCTTTTTGCTTTCAATTGTTATAATTTACCTTTAGAATTACTACTTCAATTTTTCTATGTTTCTTTTAATTTTTGTTAATTACAAATGGGGTAGAAATGTTGATTTTTTATTTTTTAAATTATAATTTATCTTTAGAATTACTACTCCAAATTTTGATTTTTTTATTTTTTGATTTTTTTTGTAGAAATGTTCATTAAAAAAAACCTAGCATAACATAAACATACAATAAAACAAACTAAGTTAATAACAACAAAAATTAACACGTAAAACAAATTACATCATAAAAAAATTCAAATAGAGCCTCGGATGTTGAGCCCCTCATTATGGGAAAGATGCTTTTAGAGCCTAAAATATTCCAACGGAGCTTTAAATGGGTCTCTCTCCACTATTTTTAGAGCCCCATTTAGAGACTATGATTGGAGATGCCCTGAATGGATGCGTCATGGCATTTGTAGCTGAATTGGTTCATGGCATTCGTAGCTGTTGATTATGGTATTTGCCACAAGAGGAGGAAAACAAAAAAGAAGAAAGGAATTAAATGACCAAATGACTAGGTCTTTTTTTTTTCTTTTTCTTTTTCTTTTTCATTTTATTTATACAAGTGATAATCTATATTAATGTAATCTGAACTATAGGGAGGGGAATTCGAACTTGGGTGCAGAGTGGGGAACACATCCCTTTGGCTATGTCCATATCTGCTGTTATCCTTTAGATAAAATAAAATCTCTAATCCTATCTTCATACTAAGTTGTCACCAAGTCATTGGCTTTGGCTAGTTGTTTCCCTCTTTTCGGCCGATATGATCGACGAAAGGAACTTTTGATAATTCTTCTCTTGGATTGTGTAGGCGTGCCACCACCAAGCCACTGATTGGCTTGATTGGAAAAAATTGGATTGTTGTTTTCGTGCTTCTAACTTCTAACCAACCGATTGATCGGCCAAGCAAGGAACCTCTTCTTGGCATAAGTTCTTTCACTTCCTTGAAGTCGATGATGGTTAGGTTTCGTATGGGTATTTTTAGTATTTTTTGGGATTTAATGATAATGACGCAAATTTAATTGAAAGGCGATTGAACTAAATAACAAGAAAGAAAATGTTAAAATAAGATCAAAGCAACAATAAATATTTATTTAAGTAAGAACGAACAAGAATGGTATGAACGATAAAGGTGATAAAATAAAGCAATATGAAATTAAATTAAACTTAAAGAAAATTCGATAACAATTAACAGTAAAGCAAGAAACTTGAATCTGAAAACAACGTAATGAAAAATGTAAGTACATAAACTTACACTAACGAAGGCGAAGAACTAATCTAGTCTACTTGCTTTGAAAATAAAACCTAGTCTAGGGATAGAAAAGTCAAAGATAAAAAAAAAAAAAATAGGTTTTTTGTGTCTGAAGTCAGGTCTTCCTCCCTTCTTCTTAAGAGGTTTATATGGGGGTATCTGTCTACCCATGGGTTAGCCATCAAATGGCTCGAAGGTCAACTTTGTTCAAAATCTTTCCTTGTGTGGCTTCTTAAATCCATAGAATTGATTTGAATGAGATTGTCGGATTGCAAATCTGATCACTTGATTCTATCCTCCTTAGGAATGTTCTAGATTGACATCAATTTCTTTGATTGCTTTCCTCATATGGATCTCGTGGTTTGAAATGACAATGTTTACAATGTTTACAACAACATTGAAAGTGGTATTTCCTATGGCTTCCAGGGTGGGTCCTCACACTGAATGTTGGGCTTTTTTTTTTTTTTTGGTATGGTATGTTGGGCATTATATTGTACAGAGGCTGGAGATTTTCTAATGTGTCAAACCCTAGTAGTTGCACACTCTGCTCGAACTTTTCCCTTTTTGCAAAGTCTTCCCCTCCCTATTCAGTCTTCTTAGTGAAGTAATTTGAAAACTGGATGGTCCAATAGGTGCTCGACAAAAGAAATTGATGCCCAACATCTCCCTGTAGCTAGCTTTGCTAGGCCTTCCTTCATTGGCAAAAGACCAGTTCTACTTTTTTCCTTTTTTCTTTCCAAAAGCTTGTTAGGGTAAAATTCATGCCAACAAGATATTAAACATTTCTGACTTCCTTAATGGGATTTTGGGTTTTGAACTAGTTTAGTTGCTTTTCATTGGGTTTTGGTTTGAGTTTGGGAAGGTTTAGTTGGTTTGTAAATGGACATTAACTTTCTCTAATGTTTACTCATATGGTTGAGCTCTAGCAAACGGGCTTGAGTTTTGGTGTAGCCCAAAACCTCCATTCTCTAAAGTCTACCATGGGCCTAGTGGACCCTTGTCACCATCCACACCATAGCCTACTCAGTACACCCTAGGAGTTTATGTGGCTTGAGCCCACGTGAGCTTGTTGGATGGTTTGTCACAAAGGGAAGACGCTTGGTATTGAAAGGATGTATGCAAGCATGTGTTTACCATGCTTTGGCTGTGTATGGGAGGCTTGGAAGCTTGCAGTGCAGTGGCCACAAGCTTATATTGCAAGGGCTAAAAGCTTGTATGTGCTTATGCTTGGCAGAAGAGTGGGCTTGAAGTGCATGAACTTGATACGAATTTGATCTTCGCCTAGCTTAGATTTTTGATAGAATCTTCCTCATGGGCTTGGTGTGCACGAAATTTGTAAATCAAACAGGTTTAGTGTGATATCCCCACGTGTCGAATCTTTGGAGGAGCCAATTACGGCCCACAAGGGTCACTTGACCCTTCTCAACATTTTGAAAATATTATAGGACTAACGTCATTTTAGTCCCTGGAGGTTTAAGGTCGTTATCGAAATGGGCCCCTAGATTTCAATTTCATCAATTTTGTACCTGACATTTCAAAAACTTACCAATTTACACCGGCCGTTACATTGACCATCAGGTCAGACGTTAAATGATGACGTGGCAATTGTGGGTCCCACCACATAATCTAACTAGCCAGTCGAAATAGTCCAGACGAAGGGCATTTTTGGGAAAAAAAATTTTGTTTTGTAAAAAAGGAAGTTAACTGTCTGCTTCGTTGCACCTTATATTCAACATAAGCCGAGAGGAAGCTGGCCAGAGGAAACTAGCGAAGAAGATCTAGAAGCGATTGGATGCCCGGAATGGATGAAGAAGCGCCGATGTGTTGGTGTGGCAAGGCTGCTACAATTCGAACCTCTTAGACAAATTCGAATCCTAGGAGGCAATTTTTCATGTGTGCAGCAAAGGTACGTTAGAATAATAAGGGTTTGAAGGGTTGCAAGTTCTGGGCAAGGTTTGATCCAAAAATGTGTGAACGGTCAAAGGCAGTGATTCCTGGGCTTCTAAAATCGCGGAACAAGCTGGAGAAATCAGTGGCAAAGGGAAGACAAAAAGAAAAGGTCGTCTGAGTGTTGTTGGTGGCTTTGTGGGTACTGTTTGCAAGCTTCATTTTGGGAGGGATGTGTGGGTCTGGAGTGAACAAAAAGAGGAGTTTCGAATTAGCTTCTGCCATGCTATGAAGTGTTTCTAGGTTGTTGGTTATTGGGGTATTTGTGTTGTTTGTGTGCTTTTGTAAGCGATTTTGTAAGGGTTTAATTGCTATGTAAGGGTTAAGGCACACATGAAATGCATTCAGTAAGTTTTTGTTTGTTAATGGGATTGTGAAGGCAACATTTGCAGTGAATTACATGTAAATGAAGTGAATGCCCAAAACAATGTAAAGAGAAGTTTGAAAATTTTGCCAAAACAAGCAATGCCTAAAACAATACATGTGCTAAATGAAGTCAAATTATGCAAACAATAACTTGGAAAATTTTCAAATCAAAATGGCTCAAAATAGCCAGATAATACATTCACAATTACATATTTCTTGTCCTGTGAAATCCATTCCAAAATGGCAATCGGTGGATGTATTTGCATTCACAGTGGCTGAAGCTTATGTGAATGCCATTACATCCATCAAAAAAGGTCATTCATTAAGTTACAAAGGACCAATTGACCAAAAACAACCCCTAATCACAAGTCATTAAGTTATACAGGACCAAGTTATATAGGACCAACTTACCCTAGGGTTTATGTCACATCCCGGATCAGCTCCACCGTAGCACGATATTGTCCGCTTTGGGCCCCCCCTCTCTGGCCCTCACGGTTTTGTTTCTAGGAGCTCATGACCAACTTCCCAATGGGTCACCCATCCTGAGATTGCTCTGGCCCCCAACTCGCTTAACTTTGGAGTTCTTACGACTCCGAAGCCAGTGAGCTCCCAAAAGGTCTCGTGCTAGATGGATGCGGGTGTGTACATATAAGGCACATTACCCCCTCTCCGTTGGTCGATGTGGGATCTTACAATCCACCCCCCTTAGGCCATCTCCAGCCATGGGCTATATCCCAAATTTGGCCCTAAAATAATACAAAAACCATCTTCAGTCGTGGGCTAAACAAAAGTTTGGCCAAATTTGGAGGGCCACATTTGGCCCTATAGCCCTCCAACCAGGCCACATATAGCCCAACTTTGGGCTAGGCCAAATTTCTAATGGGACCCACACAAGTGCTTTTCAAGAACCCAATTAAATAATGCTGGACCATTTTGAATGTCTAATTCGTATTGTATGAGAAATAATGTATAAAAAATTGTTGGTAAATGATTGTTGGGTCAGACCTACCCCACTTGCTTTTTTTTTTTTTTAAATAAATAATAAATGTGGTCAGACCCTCATCATTTTGAATCACTTCGTACTGTGTGAGAAACAAATTATAAAAAAATGTTGGTAAATG
>NW_018921556.1:452014-488062 GCF_002207925.1 Prunus avium | reverse complement strand
TTTTTTTATTGATGACCGTTGGAGCTGAAACATTGAACCCATCCTTTTTTTTGTTTTGTTTTATTTTTTTTCAAATGTCTTCATGTTTTTAGATGTTTGGTGTTGTTTAAGAAAATTATAAAAAAATTTGGGTCATGACCGTTGGAGGTCAGACCCTTGAAACCATTCCAATTTTTTTATTTTATTTTATTTTATATAATTGCCTTTGTTGGCTTTATTTTTATTAATTTTTAAATTTTAAAAACCTAAAATTTGTCTATAAATACCTCTCCCACTCATTTCATTCCACATTTCTTACAAATTCTATCACATTCTCTACTTATTCACAACTTTCCACTCTTTCTTGTTGTCAAATATTTTCTACACTCATTTCCTACAAATTTATTTTCTTCCATCATTTGGCGTCTACGCTCCTCCCATTCAGAATCCAAGTTGGAACTTGAACCCCAGTTGGAATCCATTGTAGAATTGGTTGAAAAAGTGTAGAAGAATATAGGAATTACAAAGGAATGAGATGATGTTGTGAGATATTGAATCGAAAACACTCCATTTATTGACATTTAAAGATGAAGATAAGAGGTGCCACGTTGACAAAAATCTAATATGAAATCTGGATAGTTGTTCCCGGACCGACACGTGTCACTCGAAAATCATAGTCCAAAAAATTATGGAATATTGTTTCTAAATAGTAGTTTAATTCAATTAAACAATATATAGAGTGGAATGTATGAGTATTGTACCATAGTTTTTCTCAAAATAATAAAATATGAAGGATCCTAAAATATAGCCCTGCATGGCTGGAGATGGAAAAATTTAGCCCTGCACTATTCTTTAAAAAATTAATATTTTCGGGGGCTAAATTTTTAGGCCTATGGCTGGAGATGGCCTTAGGGGCCCGACGTCCTCGTCGGCACACTCGCACCACACGGCAGAGTGGCTCTGATACCAAATTGTCACATCCCGGATCGGCTCCGCCGTAGCACGATATTGTCCGCTTTAGGCCCCCCCTCTCTGGCCCTCACGGTTTTGTTTCTAGGAGCTCACGACCAACTTCCCAATGGGTCACCCATCCTGGGATTGCTCTGGCCCCCAACTTGCTTAACTTCGGAGTTCCTATGACTCTGAAGCCAGTGAGCTCCCAAAAAACCTCGTGCTAGATGGATGCGGGTGTGTACATATAAGGCACATTACCCTCTCTCCGTTGGTCGATATGGGATCTTACAGTTTAGGACCCTTTAATCACAAAATGCCAGTCTAACAACCCCAAACTGTAATGATTCCCTTTTCAGTTAGCTTCAATCTACAACATTTGATCTTGCATTTGATGCACAAGTTGATGAACCAGGACATGAAGTTGAGGCCACTGGAGGTTGAGAAGTGGCATGTCCTTTCTTACTTGGTTTTGGCTGCACAGATTATTCAGGATGTTAAGAGAGGATTTGGAATTTGAAGAAAACTGATAAGAACCAACATAAACAAAAGTTAGTTACCAAAGGTTTCCCTTTTTGCACACGCCTTGGAGGCTTGGATATTTTCTTTTTGGTACTTGGACCAGCTGAAGTGGCTGCTTGGGATGGATCAATAGTGGTCTACAACATAAAAATATTTGTCAGGATGCAACAAAAGTAAGTATTATTAAGGGATAGAATTGAGAAAGATTGAGTTGCTATACCTGGATATTTTCAGTACTTCTCTTCCTCTTACTTGCAGTTTTGGCCTTTGGGGGAAGATTCCTATGGCAAATCCTCCTATTGTGCCCCTTTTTACACATTGCCCACATTTGAGAGAGTCCTGTGTGTTGGGAATATGAGACAATGCAGTTTCAGTTATGTTGCTTGACTCTCCCATCTTCATTTTGCCCTTGTGCTCTCCCTCTTCTTTCTTTCTACATTTCCTTCCAGGCTATTTAGAGTAAGAAGGAGGAAGACATGGTGAAAAGTCAGTCTTACCCCACATATCCATCCCATTCATAGGTAGTATGAGATTATCATATGTCTTCAAGTAAGTTGTTGTCAAATAACAGTCATCCACAAAATCCATGACATTAAGACCCCCTTTATAATTTATGGCTGAAATAGCATGAACACAAGGCCATCCCTGCAAATCCCATGCTCTACAAGAACAACTCCTTAATTCCAAGTCCACAATATATTGTGCATGGCCACCAGCTGACACTTGGAATTTACCTCTCTAATTTTAGTTTCTTAATAATTAAAAAATTGTCCTCAAACACCATTCCGTTTACTTTTATACCAAAAAATCTCTTCTTCTCAACATGTCTCACCATTTAAGTACTTTAACGTGATTAATGAATTGTTCTTAATAGTAAAATTTAAAAATAAGTTCATTAAAGAAAGTCATAAATCAACACTAATGTAATAAAATAATATTTTAATTTGACATATATAGGGTGGAGTGTAAAACTATGCACTATGTAAAATTATCACATCAACCATCAAATTTAAATTTAACGTTTGATATTTGACATCTCTCTTGGAGATGCTCTAAAGGTAATATTATTAGTTTGTATTTTGTAATATGTAAGTTTTTTTTTTTTTTGGTCAAGGTAAAATGTAAGTTATCTACTAGAAATTGTGTGAAGGTAAGTTATTTTATTTTATTACTATCTAACTCCACCAATAACATGCTCCTCTTGTTCTATTTTTTCTCAACAGTAATGCTATTTGAACAAACTTAATTGACCACATTAGCTAACAACCTTATGTGGCAGTTGATGTGGTCATGCGACATCAATAATGAAATTAGGTTAAATGGATTTATTATTTTAAAATTGATTCTTTGATTCATGTCCACCACCACAAGAAGCTGTCATCACTAGACGGTTGCTGGGTTGTCCCCAACAATGTGGTGGCTCTATGTGGAAAGCTAGATTTGATAGAACAATCAAAGTTGCAAAGCTAGAATTAAATGAAGAAGTCGAGATCTATGACGAATCCTTATGGGAAGAACATCGAGATTTTAACTTACTATTTTATTTTAAACTGGAGGAACATCAAAATGGGTAGAAGCAATCTAATATTTGTGCACCAGATTTACTCGTGGATTGACGTAAAGAAGCAATTTGGTGCTCAATCCCCAAAAAAAATTCTCATTTCTATAACAAGGCTTCAACTATTTCACGCGGAGAAACCCATATCTCATTTGGACACACAACTTCATATATAAACGGTAGTGAAGAAAGATTATCTCACATGGAAGAGAATTGACATCACATTGTTGATGGTGATGATCTGACAACAATGTTGTCCCTGTGGCAGTGAGATGGTGATCCGATGGACTGATGGACTCAATGGTTGAGCGGCAGTGGACAAAGTTCCTACTCCGAGACCAAAAGGTTTTGTTTTGTTTTTTTTTTCAGAGCATTGGAAATAGAAAATAAGATAAATAAATTCAACGTCAGCTAATTTCGTTAATTTATGTGGCAAGACCACATCAGCTGCTACATAAGATGGTTAGCTAATGTGGTCAATTAAGTGAGCATCTAAAATATGTTTTGTAGCATTGTGCATGTCATTTGCTTAAGGAAGAAGACTAGCAGTGAACATCGAAACCCTAACTAGTGTTCTCATTGTTTTAACCCCAATCCAATTCTATTTTTAATCAAACGTTGTTCTTAATATTTTGTTTCAATATTTTCAGTTTTCAAAATCATCTTAAAATCATCCTTTTGAACACATTGTTTACATTGAGTGCCTTTGTGTATTACACCTTAACTTTGATTAGAAATCTTAGGGTTTTGAAATCAGTTTTTAGGTTTTTCTTTCACTTTTGCATTCTTAGTTTGTGCCATTTAATTAGTAGTTCTAGGAAATTAATTTTAAACACATATTAATCCAATCCTCGTGGGAATGATCTCGTATTTACTTTCTATATTATTTGTCTGATCTTGTGCACTTACGATTTTAAAACGTGCATATAGTTGCTTAATTTTTAGGTTGCTATTTGTACAACAATATTATTATTTTGTTTATGTTCTTAAATACTTAATTTCTTATTATTTTCTCACGAAAATCTCAAAAAATATTTATGTTCATTCATAAATAAATTAAATTAAATTAAAATTATATATATATACAATCAAAATTTAGTAATTAGTGAGCATATTATATTTAAGCATTTGTGTTTGTGATCGCACATTATATCCAACTTTAGTCATTGGTGGATCTAGAAACTTTTGGTTTTAGGACAAAATGTAGAAGTTCAAATCACTAACAGACTTAAGCTCAACTACCCTCACACACTCCATGTTCTCTCAGAGTACTTTTATCAAACACTTTGCCACAATTCCAGCATAGTAACTTCTTTGGGGAATTTAGTCTAACACCTTGCAAGCTTTGCAGGCTTGAAGAAAACAAGGGTGAATCCCATCTTGAGTGAGGGCAAGTGCCTACACTCGTCCTTCAATGGATCCGCCAGTGACCTTAGTCACATAAACCACCATATAAATATGCTTTATAAATTAATAGATAATTAATTAAATAAACATGTCTCAAAGTTTTATTCAAAAATTTTCATGATTTTTATTCAATTTTTGCCGATATCGATATTTTCACGTTTTGGAACTCTCGATATTTCAGAAACGACCAATATTTAATACAATGATGATGACAACTCCTAGATGCCATAAAAACTTCATTTAATTTGCCAATGGTTTAGGAAGATGTAGTAAAATGCATACGAGTGCTGGAGCAGACTTGACAAGTATGGTGCCTGAGAAATATACTTCCAATCTTCAGTGCTTCACTCCAACTTCTACTCATTTCCATATTCCTTTAAAGATGCTCTAGAGTCTAAACAAAATCATGATGATAACTAAAATATCCAATTGGAATGAAACATATGTTTTTTTGCTTCTATATATATATTTTTTTTTTGGAGCAGAGCAGAGCTTAGTTGATATTTTGGAGAGCCTTTTGCTACCATTTCATATGGTAACAAAGTCTTGATAAATTTATTTCCAATCAGAACGCATCTCCAACTTTATAGCTTAGTGGGAACGTGAAAGCAAAAGTGACAATGACACCACCTACCAAAAAGAATTGCCGGTGACATTTTCACCCACCCAGCACGCTATTGCAAAGTACATTTTGAGATTGGGACACCAAAAAGAGCACTATCGAAAATGCTAGAATAAGCATCTAACTTACCCATGGTGAAAGTCTTGAGTAAGAGTTCACACTCCATGCAAATACAATCTAATGGTAATGATAAATCAAAATTCTGATATCCACAATCCATTGATGATGACAAGAATGTTCGTATCTAAGTATTAATTATAGATATCAATCTATAATGGCCGAATTAGAGATTTTGAGGTCTTTATTCGAAACTTAAATTGAGACTATTGCATGTTTTCACATGAAATGAAAACACTAAATTAAAAGAAATCATTTATCATGAATTGTCATAAAACAAAATTTTAGAACAAAAAATTATCATGAGTGTACAGAAAATATCATCACAAGGTAACCAAGTAGCTTCGACCAAAAAATCATCATAAGTGTACACAAAAACGAGCAAACAAATACAAAAAAATTCCAAATCAATCTTTTGCTTTTAAGGGCCAAATCCCTTTGTGATAATAAAGATTCTTAAATTTGGTCCACCACTGGTGGTTGATACAACAACAACTCAACAATATATTAATTGCTTGACTTCAACCAGTCCTCCTCACGCCAACCACACAATCCACAATAACAAATTCATATCTTGCACCATTCTTCTCCATTGTCCATCCCTCTCTCTCTCTCTCTCTCTCTCTCTCTCTCTCTCTCTCTCTCTCTCTCTCTCTCCTTAAGCAAGAAAATAGAAAACTCTTTCATGGCTTCTCTTCTATTATCTCCCAACAAACCCATTAATGCTACTCCACCGCTTCTCCCTCAATGCCTCTCCCAAAGACATAACCTCAACAAAACCAAAATTCTCATCTTTCCAAGTAAACCCTATACTTCACCAAAGCCAGAAACAACCACCAAATGCTCATCATCACTCTCAAGCCTAAGCCTAAAAGTACAATTAGATCACGAAAACATTGAACCACAAACACTAGTCTTCCATGAAGACGACCATAGGCCACTCCATGAAATCTGGAAGGAAATTCAAGGCCTTAACAACTGGGAAGGGCTTCTAGATCCAACACTCAACTCCCATCTCCGGCAAGAAATCATCCGCTACGGAGAATTCGCTCAAGCATGTTATGATTCCTTCGACTTCGATCCTCACTCCAAGTACTGCGGCACATGCAAGTACCAAGGCGCTCATTTCTTCGAAAACCTCGACATGGCCGACCGTGGCTACCAAATCAGCCGATACCTCTACGCGACTTCAAACATCAACCTCCCCAATTTCTTCCAAAAATCAAAGCTCGGCAGCGTGTGGAGCCGCCATGCAAACTGGATGGGGTTCGTGGCTGTGGCCACGGACCCCGACCAGATCAAAAGGCTTGGGAGAAGAGACATTGTGATTGCATGGCGAGGAACAGTCACGTATCTTGAATGGATTTATGACCTCAAAGACATCCTACACCCAGCTCAGTTTCGCAACGACCCGTCCATCAAAATCGAATCCGGGTTCTATGACTTGTACACCAAGAAGGAAGATGAATGTAAGTTTTGCTCATTTTCTGCCCGGGAGCAAGTTCTTGCGGAGGTCAAGAGGCTTCGTGAGCTATACCAAGGTGAAGAAATTAGCATTACAATCACAGGGCATAGTCTTGGCGCTGCTTTAGCTATTTTGAGCGCTTATGACATAGCAGAAATGGGACTCAATATTGTACATGATGGTGACAAAGGTCATCATGAGTTGGAGAGCACAAAAATTCCGATCACCGTGTACTCGTTTTCGAGTCCTCGAGTTGGGAATCTGAGATTCAAGGAAAGATGTGACGAGCTTGGAGTTAAGGTGCTGAGAGTGGTTAATGTGCACGATAAAGTGCCTAGGGTGCCAGGCATCCTTACGAATGAGAAGTTTAGGTTTCAAAAGTACATAGAAGACACTATTGCATTTCCTTGGAGTTATGCTCATGTGGGAGTGGAGCTTGAGCTGGACCACACTCAAAGTCCATTTCTAAAGTCCACTAATGATTTTGGGTGTGCACATAATCTCGAGGCCCATTTGCATTTGGTGGATGGGTACCATGGGAAGGGGCAGAAGTTCTGCTTGGTGACCAAGAGGGACATTGCACTTGTGAACAAGAGTTGCGATTTCTTGAGGGCTGAGTATGGGGTGCCGCCGCACTGGCGGCAAGACGAGAATAAGGGGATGGTGAGGAGTAGGGATGGGCGGTGGGTGCTGCCGGAGCGGCCCAAAATTGAGGCCCACCCGCCAGATACAGCCCACCACCTTCAGCAAGTGCTCAATATGTGTAGCACTGAATTGGAAGCACCATGATTTTGACTTGAACCACTAACGTATCTCATCCATTGTGCTTAGTCTATATCCTTGGTCTCGTTTTCATTTGGTGCTGAGCTATAACTCTCATTATTACGTCCAAATGAAGGAATTGTTTTCTTGGTGTCCATGTTAAAAATGTTTGACAAAAAATACAACAGACAGAAGAAGAAAATGTTGTAATAGTGTGGATGGTGTGCAGTGGGACCTATAGGGGAAGCCTTTTGTTACATGCTTCATCAAAAGCATTGAAACAATGTGGTGTAAATGCTTTATATGCTCACATATCACATCCACTCTGCTTAGTCTATATCTTTGGTCTCGTTTTCATTTTGTGCTATGCTCAGAATCATTATTATGCCAAAAATGGAAGGATGTTTTCTTGGTGTCCAATCATTTCTTGATTGTTGACATTTAAAAGGTTTTAAAAAATTTATCATTTTGATTTTTAAATTTTTTTTTAATTCTTTTGACTCTTTTATTTTATTTATTGTGGGGTTATAAGTTTTTAATTTTCAATTTTATTTTATATTAATTGCCTTAAGATGTCCCATCCCAAAACATATGGCACCAAACAATGGTTACAAATAGGATACAAAGTCTGGTCCAATCTCAACCAGTCCAATTCGAAATATGAAGTCCAATCCAGTCTTATCCGATCCGGCACACCAAACAGAGCCTACAAATATTGGAAGCGTATAAAAGGCCACTCCTCTTTCACATTTGGGACACCACAACCTGATTCTCTCTTCTCCTAGTTTTATAATTTTTTTTATACTTTTGATTATTATTTTTGGACAATGGTTTTGTGAACATGCTCATAGAGGACCTTGAGCCTATGTATTGGGGTTCATATCTTGGAGTCTTATAGACCGTTAGTACCTACACGTAGGGAGGCTACAAAGGCTTTAGGACAACGATTTTGACGTGCTTCACCGTACCAGACTAACTTTCTTACTCATAATTTATTTTACTTTTATTTGCCTATTATTTGTTTCCCTTTTTACCCTAATTTATTATTATAATATAACCCTCTATTTGGATGAAGCAATTGAAAATTGCATAGAATTCTTAAATGACGGAATTTAAATCTCCATCGTTTAAATTTGAGGGTTTTTCTTGGGTCGCTCTCTCGTTTATACGAGAAGAGAAAAGTCATGATGGCTAGGGTTTCTTCCTTGTTTCCCATGGGAAGAGTATTGGTCCACTACGTTTTCCTGAAATAGTCTCTCCTAGTGCTCTTTAGATTGGTATCGGGTATCTGGATCTCATCCTTTCCTCCTCTGATTTGGTTTTTATCGTTTCGATTTGGTGGTGGTTCTCGATTTTGTATCGTGTCTAGCACGTTTTGTATTGAGACTTGGGCTTTTCAATTTTTGGTATCGTCTCTCTCTACGGTATAGGTTTTTTTGCTCTCCGTCTTTCTCCAAATCAAACACCGACTATTTTTTTAATTTTCGGTCCTGCTTCTATGGGGAAAAGGGGAACCCTGCTTTCGGCTGGAGAGCCGACCCTCGACAAGATTGGGACTTCGCTCGAGCGACAACTTGTGCTCATAGCTCGGGAGAAGGTAGGGGTGGTGATAGGGGCTTCTGCAGTATCCGATTGATTTGTGGGTTTTATTTATGGCCTTGTTGCAAAAGTACGAACACCGTAGGAAGTCAATCGTGATGCTTTTATCAAGAATTTTTCCAGCTTATGGAAAGGTAAGGAGAATGTATCAATTAAGGAAATTGCACAAAATCGATTTTGGGTTTGGTTTGTCTGTGACTGTGATCGCCATCGAGTTCTTGATATGGAACCATGCCTCGTCTTGCTGGCGGAGACGCCATATGATGGCTCTATCCACACAATACTGTTACGTTATGGGACCTTTTGGGTTTAGTTGCATGGTGTTCCGGGTTTTTGTATGACAGTAGCTATTGCTCAAACTATTGGGGCCATTTTGAGTGAGGTATTATGGATGGAAAATTGAGATGGGGATGATTGTGTGGGTCACTTTATTCGTATCCGAGTCCGTTTTGATGTTGATTTGCCTTTAATACGTCGAACACCTGTTACTTTTCCCGAAATTGGAGAGAGACTGATAGAGTTCAAGTATGAATACCTTCCGGAGTATTGGTTTGCTTGTGGTACACTTAGTCACTCGACTCAGGTTTGTGTCAAGGCATATGAAGAGGTGCATGGTCGGTTTACTATTCCCTCCCTAAATCAGTTCACAACGACGTTTGTAGGATTGGAAACCGATACCAACCTGCGAGGAAAACCTAATGGGACTTTGGCTCGTCGATCCCCTCCGCCGCTATCACCTTTACGTGGTAGCTCCCATTTATCTCTGAGTGATGGGCCATGGTGGCGGGTCTTGGCAATCCCTACTGAGTGCCAAGAGCACCGTGGCTATGAAGAGATGGTTGATTCTACTTCTTCCCCAAGCAGGCGGGAAAAAATACTAGCTACTGTTGAGAATTTTTCGGTTTAGGTTGATTTTCCAGAACAACTTGTTTGGCAGTCTACCCTTCTTGAGCTGCTAGTTGCGGGTACGGCTATCTCTAAGTTGAATCCTATGTTACTTGACGTCCTTGTACGCGAAGCTGTTATGCAGGGTGGAAGGGGTGACATCCTTGTGTAGCTGTCACTGTTGGATTCTGATTCGTTTAATTTTATGACTCTTATTGAGCAGTCAGCAAGACTCAGTACAAAGCGTGGTAGGGGTCGCCCAAAACGATATTGGCAGGAGAGATAGGTCTGCATAGGTCAGATGGTGACAAGGCTGGCGATAAAAGAAAGCGAATGGAGGATATTTCGATATTTTCGTCGGTAATTGTTAGTGCCAAGTAAGGTAGTGGCAAGCGTTGGTTGTGTATTGATGGTTCAACTGGACAGGCGGAAGAGACCAACCTTAAGGGGTCTCCCAAGTCTCAATGTTAGTATTCAATTGGAACATTCGTGGGCTTGGAAACTGAAGAACGTTTCGGGACCTGAAGAACTTTCTTCATGATAAAAGGCCAGACTTGATCTTTCTTGCTCAGACCCGTCTGAGTGTGGTTCAGATGGGAGGATTGGTCACTAGATTGGGTAGTGGTGGGGTTGTGTGTGTAACCCGTGATGGTTTATCTAGTGGTTTGTGTATGCTTAGGAAACAAGGTTTAAGTGTTTAGTTGATTTCCTCTTCTGTCGAGCATATTAACGTGTGGGTCACTTTTCCTACCTCTCAAGTTACTAGAGTGACTGGCTTCTACGGTCACCCTGACCCCGGTCAACATCGACACCCATGGGAATTACTCCGGCGTCTAAGCTGTATCACTACAGCTCCATGGTTGTGTTGTGATGACTTTAATGAAGTTTCCTCAGTTGATGAGAAGAGTGGTAACAAACCCCTTCTGAATCCCAGATTGAGGATTTCAAACGTGCTGTTTTGGACTGCCAGTTATTATCTTTTGACTTTGTGGGCCACCCTTTTACGTGGATGAATAATAGGAAGAATCAACACAATGTGCAAGCACGCCTTGATCAAGGTTTTGGAAATCAACAACTTCTGTCTCTAGGGTAACTTTACAATTTATCATTTAGTGGCGTTTTCTTCTGATCATCGCCCTCTTCTTATTGTCGCAGATACTCAAGACTCCCAGGTTGGTTGAACCCCTATGGGGCGACGCCAATATCACTTTGAAGAGCTATGGTCTAAGGATGACGAATGTGCTGTGGTAATTAAAAATTCTTGGTCATCTTCGGCTACCCCTGTAGAAAATATCACCCGCTGTGCTCGGCAACTTTCATCCTGGAAATAGGCGAAATTTGGTGATCTCAAAAGTAAAGTTGAAGTGCTACGCTAACAGATTGGTTCCTTTCAAGCTGCTCCACCAACTAATATTTATTTCCACAGCAAAAAATCATTGGAATGTGAGTTGGATAAATTACTAGAACTTGATGAAATTTATTGGCGGCAACGTTCTAGGGTGACTTGGCTTCAATATGGGGACCAAAATACTTCTTATTTCCACAAAGTTGCGAATCATAGGGCTAAGACGAACTTTATGCATGGTATACTATATGCCCAAAATCGCTTGCAGTACGATTATCAGAAGGTGGGCGACATTTTCCTGGATTTCTATCACCGGCTTTTTTCTTCTGATTACGGTTATATGGCGACTAAAATTTTTGATGTTGTGAAAAAGCATGTCCCTCAGATAACTCAGCGTGCACTAAACTTGGATTTTACAAGGGATGAAGTTGAGGTCGCCTTACAGTCTATGGCCCCAACTAAATCTCTGGGTCCGGATGGGATGCCTGCTTTATTTTACCAGAAGTATTGGGATGTTGTGAGGGGTGATGTCTGCCAACTCTGTCTGAATGTTCTCAATGGTTGTGATAGTGTTGTGAGTTTTAACTACACTTTAATTGCTATTATTCCAAAGATTGTGTCACCAACCCAAGTTACCGAATATAATGTGCTCTACAAAATTATTTCCAAGACAATAGCTAACAGACTCAAAAAGGCTTTGCCCCATGTGATTTTGGAATTCCATAGTGCCTTTATTCCTGACCGTATGATTTTGGACAATTTGTTAGCAGCTTTTGAAACTATTCACTGTTTAAGATCATCCTGTCCAGAGGTCTACACCAAGGGGATCCCATTTCGTCTTATCTTTTTCTTATTGTGGCTGAAGGATTTTCTGCTCTTTTACAGCAAGCTGAGTTAAATTCCAAAATCAGGGGAGTTTCAATTGCGGCTTCGGCACCTTCTTTAAATCCTCTTTTCTTTTTTTTTTAATTTTTTTTTTTTTACAGATGATAGTTTTACTATTTTGTGATGCTGAACCCTGTCAAGTTACTAAGCTCAAGCGGATATTTCGTATCTATGAGGAGGCTTCTGGTCAACAGGTTAATTTGGAGAAATAAGCCATATGTTTTAGTTTTAGTCCTTCTACACCGCCGACTACACAAGCCCAAATTCAAGCCATGTTGGGTGTTCCTATTGTCCCATGCCATGAAAAGTATTTGGGACTTCCTACAGTTGCTGGAAAAAATAAAAAACTGTTGTTTCGCACTCTTAAAGATCGCATCTGGAAGAAGATCACTTTGGGAAGGTCGATTACTCTCGAAAGCTGGGAAGGAAGTTTTGATTAAGGCAGTTTGCCAAGCTATGCCTACTTACTCAATGAGCATCTTCAGGCTCCCTGTTGCGATCTGCAATGAGGTTGAAAGTATTGTTACGCGGTTTTGGTGGTCTAAGGGTGATGCGCAAGGGATTCATTGGAAAAACCGAAAAGCACTATGCTGACATAAGTCGGAATGAGGGTTGGGTTTCCGGGAGTTAGTCAATTTTAACAAATCTCTATTGGCAAAATAAGGTTGGCGTCTACTCCAATCTCCTAATTCCCTTGTAACTCGGATGCTGAAAGCTAGGTATTTCCCTACTACTGATTTCTTGAGTGCACAGGAGGGTTCATCTCCTTCCTATACAGCATTGTTTTTGGCATTTCACTTAGAAGGCATCCCGACAAAAGTTGTCTTTTTTCACCATAAGATCGCCATGGACACGACTTGTCACATCCCAGATCGCTCCGCCGTAGCACGATATTGTCCGCTTTGGGCCCCCCTCTCTACTCTCACGATTTTGTTTCTGGGAGCTCATAAGCAACTTCTCAGTGGGTCACACATCTTGGAATTGCTCCAGCCCCAACTCGCTTAACTTCGGTATTCCCATGACTCCGAAGCCAGTGAGCTAGATGGAGGTGGGCATGAGATTTAATCTCAATTGCTCAGCAACCTTTTTTTGTTACTGTGCTGTGGCTATTGTGGAATGATTGGAATGTTGTCATTTTTGGTTCTGATCCTATGTCTGCGAAGCATCTCCTTTTATGTGCAAAGAACTATGTTGCGGAATATCATCAATCTCAGTTACTACTTCATAGGTGTATTTCATTGCATATTTCGGACCAACATTGGCGTCCTCCTCAGGTTGGTTATTTTAAGCTTAATGTCGATGGTGCTTTGGATTTGCGGGATGGTCTTCGTGGGGTAGGTCTGATTGTTTGTGTTGGCTACAGAGCTTTACGCTCTCAAAGTAGGTCTCTCTTTTGCCTTAGATGCATCGCTTCTTCCCTTGGTAGTTGAATCTGACTCCCTGGCTGTAGTGCAGTTGCTATCAAAGGAGGAAGAATGTTTTGCTCCTAAGGAAGTGCTTGTGATTGAAATTCGGCGTCTTCTTCTGGCGTTATCCTCCTGTGTTCGTTTTGTCCCCCGTACTGCCAACACTATGGCTCATCGTATTGCACGTTATAGTCTTCGAACGAAGGAGCTTTGTTAGGTTATGGACCTTCGTGGCTCCTAGATGGCGTTAGGGAGGATTGGTCTCATTTTGTCTGACTTTGTAATAGAGGTGTTGACTCTTTTGTTTAGTCATTAGCATGGGTGGTGCTCTTTCCTACCCTGGGATTTTATCCCTTGTGGTATCCCCAAGAAGGTTTTAACGAGGTCACCGTCAACATGCTCGTTCTTACCATGTAATGTTATCTTTGGGTTGAATGTAATACCATTTTCTCTCCCAAAAAAAAAAGTTTTGATTTATGTATGTTGAATTTTGTAAATGACAAAAATTATAGTGAAAAACAAATTCATGCTCAATAGAAATTGCGACATGACGCCTTTTTGGAAGAAAATTAAACTCAGGAATCTCAGTCCCCAATTTCCATGATTTTTGTGCGCGTCATTTAATAAGTCTATGCTTAAGTTGCCAAACAATGGAAATATCAATTTCTCCTCAATTCTTGACTTGTAGCTAAATCCCGACTTATTTTTCTTCATCCAAACGAAGGTAAAGGATTTTGCATTTGGCTTTGTACGGAAAGGGAAAACCAAATTTCTAACCCTTCATTTGGATGAACAAATTGAAAATTACATAGAATTATAAAATGACGAAATTTAGATTTCCATAATTTTAATTTCTGGCAATTGAAGATTTCAATGTTTGGATTTATGTATGTCAAATTTTGTAAATGATACTATGAAAATTGTGAAATGACGCCTATTTTGGTGGAGATTAAACTCGGGAATTTGATGCCACAATTTCCACGATTTTTTCTGCGCGCCATTTAGTAAATTCCGAGCTTAAGTTGCCAAACAAGGGAATTGTCAATTTCTTCTCTTAAATTCCCAACTTTTAGCTAAACTCTAAGTTATTTTCCCTCATCCAAACAGAAGGTAAGGGAATTGTGTAGAATTGGCTATGGTGAAATCAGAAGCTCCAGTGATCCCATAACTTGAATCTCATAACCTTATTTTTATATGCTTGCTTTTATTTATTTATTTTAGTTAATTATACAATCAAATCTCATCATTCAATCGTTCAAATAAAGTCTAGGGTTAATCACAATCGGTACTTAGAAAGTTAAATCACTCTTCATGGGAACGATACTTTACTTAACTCTAAACTACTTGTGTGATTCGTGCGCTTGCGAATTTGCTCAACATCTATTATTTGTTTATGTAGTTTTACTTTACTGTATCTGTTTTTCAATTTTTTTTAATTGATTATTATAGTATCACCCTCTGTTTGGATGAAGCAATTGAAAATTGCATAAAATTCTTAAATGATAGAATTTAAATCTTCATTATTTAAATTTCTGGCAATTAATAGTTTCAATGTTTTGATTTATGTATGTCGAATTTTGTAAATGACAAAAATTACAATGAAAAACGAATTCATGCTAATAGAAATTTCGAAATGACGCCAAACGCATTGAAAGCAATTAGGGTGAGCAAAGCTACAAAATAAGGGTTTGATCATCGGACTAACCAAGAAACAAACATTTTCTCCATTGAAAGCAATTAGAATGAACCCAAACCCCTTCTAGAACACCACCTCTACATGCCAAGTTCCGTAAAGCACAAACTAAAGATTACAATATTCCTCAAATCAAGCATCATGACTAATGTAAAGAAGAGATAGATTTGGAGTATTGGTTGATGAAATGGTTGAGTTTTTGTGGTTCCTAATTCAAAATGACAACTTTTCCTCATCACTTCCGTGTTAAAATCTGGCACCACTTTATCAGCTGAATAAAAACAAAATTTAAAACAATAGAATGCCCAAATCTATTTTCATCATTTTCATGCAAAACGATGGGGAGAGGAAGAAGAAAAGGAAAAAAGAGTGCTTACCCGTTACTAGTATTATTGTTTACATAAAAAGAGATAAGCACACGTTTTTACGTTTCTTTCGTTTCAGATACAACCGACAAAAAATGATCTGTGGAGGAAAAGTGACAAAAGATGTAGAGGGGATTTAAATAATAATCTTACCTCAACACATTGTGTTCTTCATTTTGACGGTTCAAGAGGAAGTTGTAGGACTTGCTCTACTAGCATGTGTTGAGAGAGAGGTTATACATCAGTTGAGATTGTGACTGATTCCAAACTTTTGGTGGACATGTGCTTCAATGGGGTGGTCAAGTTACATACGTTTTGGTGGGTGGTTTGGTTTATGACAATTAAATTTGGGCAGTAAAGTTACATACCATTTCCTTTTTTCTTTTTGGAATACAATTTATAAACGATAGTCTAAACTATAAGGAGAGAGAGATTTCTCACACATGCACTACTAATATGTCATGACGATTCGAACATGTGGTTTGCAAGTCAATACAGTTTTCCACTGGACTAGACCCCGTTGACTATCGTTGCTTCTTTTGTAACTCGCAATAGAGATTATTATTTTTGTTGGGAATTTTTAAGATATGTGTGGGTTTGGCTCTTTGATATTCTTGTTTGTAATGTAAACTTATCTATTCGGCTTTAAAATTCCAACTCTATCATTTGGTAAAAGAAAAATAGACAATCAAAAGCTTCAACTTCAGTGAATCAAGAAATTTATTGTAGATAAGAAAATTCCTCATCTATTTGAGAAGTTTTGGTTAGGCAAGTTTGATATTTAACCTCATTATTGAATTCTCATTTCACATAAATTATAATAAAATTATGTGAGGGCATTGCAAGAGCATTGTTGTACCTGTGTGGTTCGGCGACAGAGGCAAAGAGGTCTGGCCATTAAAATCATCTGAGGGCCATTGGACCTGAGTGTTGTCGGCTTGGACGGCAGTGGGTCCAAAGTCCTTCGAAAATCTAAAAACGACAGTGGGTCGGTTTATTTATATACGTACGACTTCCAAAGTCTGAGGAAATGGGTCCAAAGTCACATCGGTGCTTCCAGCTCATTTAAAATAGAAAATTGCAGCAAAAACAGTGTCCGTTTTCAGTTTTAAAACAAGATGAAAATTAGTTGTCTAAATAACCCTTATTATTATTTTTTTAAATAACTTGAAAGTGTTTTTAGTTTTTAATTTTTAGTTTTTTTGTCATCCCTTCTTATTCACCAATTTCACATCATCACACATGCATTTTACTCTATTTACCAAAACTCGATATTTGGGACCTCCTGATTTGGACTCGACTCTTGCGTTTTAGTGCGGAGCTAGTTAGAGCATCTAGACCTCCATATCAAAAATTCACTTAACTTTATCCTAACTCCATAAAATTCACTAGAAAATACAACGAACTCTTTATAACATGTTTTCATTCTATGACCATTTTTCCTTTTCCAATCTATCCATATGTAAATCATATTTCCCACTCACATTTAGGTTTGTACGCATAAAAATTGTTTTGTTTTTTTATAATGAGAGACCCTAGTGTGTGAAGTGGCCATAAACAAAGAGAATATATATATATTGCTAAATTTGTTGGAAATATAGTTGTTCATCAAAATGGATTCATTTGAAAGATATTCGTTACTAATCCGTTCAAAAGTTATTATAAATATATAAAAAAACTTGCATAACAGTATAAATAAAGATGTTAGGCATTTCTATGTTTTGCGAATGGATTTTTTGTTGACTTTCAGGGGTAATGTGAGATTTGATCATACTTTAAAAGTTTAGATGTTCCCCACTTTGCACCCGAGTTCAAATTCCCTCCCTGTAATTTAGATTAGTTTTAACTTGATTATCGCTTGTATTTAAAAATAAAATAAAAAGCTTAGGTGTTATGGTTAATAAAAGCTTAGGTGTTTAAGTAGCTGCAAACATTGATTAAAAAAAAAAGTAGCTGCAAACATGTTGGTGATATATAATTTTCCTTCTAGAATAAAATTTAATTTAATTTTTATGATTATAAGATCCGGAGAGAATTCCCTTTATAATCGCTTTCTTATATTTTTTTTTAATTTAAAAAAAAACATATTGGTCATAATATGTAGGAAAGTAGCTTCTGATTCTGCTAACACCAAACTTCAACCGAGCCCACGTTGGATTTCTGTGTCAATTTCCCAACAACCACCGAATTCATACTTTCGCACGCGAGGTAAGGGCCGTGTCTACACGCACTGGTGATTAGAATCTCTTTTTAAATTGGGAGGCCGCTTTGCATTTTGTGTCGGGTCAAAATAAATGCCCTTTTTTTCTTATAAAAAATAAATGCTCTTTCTTTTTATAAAATAAATAAATATTCTCTTCTACAATTCATCTTTTTGTGCCGTTTCTTGTATGCCTTTTTTATTAAAAAAATCTGCTCAAAATGGGAAAAAGTTTATTTTCTTTATTTTTACCCAAAAAGCATATCATTTTCTGTTCTAGACAAGAAAAGAGGAAAGCATATATTAGTACATATGTTATAATTCCAACGGATTTAATATAGTATATCAACATGTTTTATGGTGTATGCAACGCACATAATAGTCTTTTTGTACTTATATGCCTACATGAATGAAAAGTGAACAGCAAATCTTGAAATGAAAATAAAAAATATATTCAAATTAAATAATCAATTGCAAGAAAAAAAAAGAAAAAAGAGTCTAACTGATATATTTTAACCACAAAGAAATTCAGAAATAAACATGCAATTAAATGTACAAATTTAATGCATATGACATGAGCAAAACCAATGCTAAATGTACATATAAATTAGATTTATTTAATTTTTTTTTTTGTCAGAACGATAATTCCACTTCATTCATCTGTAAAATAAGAGTTTACATCAATTGCCAACGGGTTGGGTAACCATAGGGAGGAGAGCCCTCTCACCTACACAAGAAATTATAGAATAGGACCGTACCACCATGTCAGCTTGTGATACTCCCATTCAAAATTTGCCACTTGTCATTTTTCAAAATAAGTAAAGCTTTTTTTTTTTACAGTTGGACAAGAAACCCATTATTATCTTTTGAAATAAAATTAAGAAAATAAAAAATCAGGAAAGAAAGAGACATAACCACCCACCCTGACCCATTCTCTTACCCTGCGCAGCCTCCCCTTGGCCACCGCCCCTCTCTCTCTCTCTCTCTCTCTCTCTCTCTCTCTCTCTCTCTTTTTGTGGCCTTCTCACGCAATTCAATAAATTAACCACAGCCCAATCCTTGTTTCTCACCCTTTTGGTGGCTACCAAAAACCCATCTATATTTCTTCTTTTTGAAGGTCTCGCTCATTTGTTGACAGATGTTATCATATCTGAAAAAGGTTGAGGTGAGAGATGGGTGTTAATAGTAATTGAATAAAATTGGACCCATTTTCAATGCTTATGAGATCTTGCAGGTGGTATTCCATGGGTTCAAGACACCTTGCAGTTTTAGAGAGACAGATAGGATAGGGAGGGGCTGCAGTGCTGGGTAAGGGTTTGGGTCGGGTATGACGTGGTTTCCGGTGTCTTCTTTGTCGTTTTTTGTCATTTTTTATTTAAGAAGTTTTGAATCCAACTGTAAAAACTTATATTTTTTAATATAAAAAAATGACACATGACAAATTTTGAATGAGAGTATCACAAGCTGACATGGTGATACAGTCCTATTCTATAATTTCTCCACCTACACAAACCATGGGTTTTAGACGCAAAGGCAGCAACTAAATGCGCCACATTATTAGTTATTCTAGGAACAAAAGACAAAACCACAGTCTGAAACTGCCGCATCAGAAGTCAAATATCATGCACTATATCTTCAACCCAGGAGTTAGAGCAACCGCCCCCTTTCAACATATCAATCATGAGCTTGGAGTCAGACTCCAGCACCACCCGTTGCCATCCCTTGTCCATTCCCACACACAGACCAGCCCGTAATGCCTCAACTTCAGAAACTACTGCCGAGCCGCATCGAACACCACCTTCACCCCCAGCCCCTTTGAAACTACTAGACACATCACGTATCACCTAACCCCATCTACCACGCAGAGTTTGTGACGTCCAAGCCCCGTCATAATTAATTTTAGTGAAAGCCATAGGAGGGCAGTACCGTTGTTGAGTGACCATGCTCCGAGGTGCTCTGCCAACTCCATGGATGGTTGTCGTCTCCATCACTTGCTCCTTGGTTTGCAAAAATTCAGTTTGTTGTTTTTTCATGAGCTCCATAGCCTTTGCTAGGTGAACCAGGGTCCCTTCAAAGACCAGAGTATTTTGGCATTTCCATAGCCGCCAGAACCCATATGCAGTTGAGCTTAGCAATCTATCCAAATGTCTGCAAAGGTCCCCCCTGCAATGACCGAACATCTAATTGAATGGGGCATGCAAACTAGAACAGCTGTGCATAGTTGTAATGGAACAAAAGATGGGCCACCGTCTCTTCATGTTGCTGACAGGATGGGCACCCCGGATCAACCTGCATACCTCACCACCTTAGGTTACATCGCACAGCTATATAGTTTTGACAACATCTCCAGACAAAATGGCGAATCTTTCCCACCACGTTTAGTTCCCAGATTGATTTCCAAAACAGTCTTCTTCCCCTATCAGCACTAGTTCCTCCATCCCCCTTCTTCCTAGGAGGCCATTGGAATCCAACTCCACCACCACTCGATACCCCGACTTTAAATTGACTGAGTGCCATGGCCAGAATGGAGTCAGCCTCCTCCTTATGAAATAGACAACATACCATAAGCATATCTTGTTGGCGTGAAGTAGGATCAATAAGGTCCGATACCCTTTCCGGCAGCAGAGCTGATGGTGTCCTAACCTTAAAGTGGTAGGGCATCGGCAACCAAGGATCGCGTCGTACATTGACTGACTGTCCGTCCCCAATACACCATCTTAGCCATGCCATTAGAACCTGCCGCCCTTTTAAAATGCTTTGCCATCCCCATGACGGCCCCCATCCAAGCTGTGCCTCCAGAAAAGAGCCATTAGGAAAATATTTCGCTTGCACCACCTGATGAAGCAGCGAATTCGATTGCGATAATAAGCGCCAACCAATCTTGGCAAGCATGGCACGGTTAAAACAAAATAGGTCCTTAAAACCCAGCCCCCCACATTCCTTCCTCTGTGTCAACTTCTTCCACTTTGCCCAGTGTAACCCCTTTCTAGTACCTTGGCTACCCCACAGGAAGGAAGCGAGCGCTCGAAGGATATCCTCACACACGCCCTGTGAAAGTAAGAAGCAAGACATAGTATATGTAGGTAACGCAAGTGGCACCACTTTCAACAACACCTCCTTTCTAGCCATTGTCAGAAAGTTCTCTGCCCATCCATGCACACGTGCCACCACCTTCTCCCTGATCTCTCCAAACACCTCCTTCTTGGAGTGGCCAAATTCAGATTTGAGTCCCAAGTATTTCCCAAAACCCCACCCTTGGGGAATGTTTAAACGTCTTGCCAAACGATCTGTTTGTGCCTAATAAATCACGGCCATGAACTGGCCGAAGGAGCCCCTTTTCTCGGCCCAAGCACTTCCTCGAGAAGCTAAATCGCAACGTTTCGCCAAGGTGTTTTGCCTTCCTGAAAACAAAAGAAAAGTTGCCAAGGCATGATCATCTCGTCCTTGATTGTAAGCCGAGGCCGAGGCCGAGCAAAATCACGGCCAGAGATATCAGAATCAAATCATCACATGATAGCATGGTCTCATGCTTCATTTAATGAAGTAATGCCTCTGTTTATTGCAGCAAACGCACTGGCCACGAATAAGCATTTAATGCATGAGGGAAGGTGGGAAGTGACTGAAGTCAGGGTTTGGCAACAGGAAACAGAGTGATTAGACGTGGACATTCTCACAAGAATTCTTGCAGCTTGAGAGATCAGGTCACCAGCTATCAGAACAATAAATGCGTCTCCACGGCCAGAAGTGCAGAACCCACGATCAGGGCTGCGGCCGAGATTCACCAGGATTTATGGGGTCGCAACACCATACTTCACGATCCCAAATGTCGATTGGACTACCTACTTGCTCTAATCAGGCTCCACTATGCAGGATTTCAGTCTCGATTACTCCTCCAAGAAACTCCTATAAATACAGGGCTCAAAATACATTCAAAGGGTTCAAACACCAAACCAAAGCCTCCCACGGAGCAACTTATATTTTCCTATAATGCACTTTCAATATCTTTACTTGTTTTCCTAGGAGTGGTGTTAGACTGTAAGGAAAATTCATTCATCAATATATCATACGACCCTTGATTTTCAAGGCGCCGGAGCATCATCCTTGTTATTCGCTCATTCACCCCATATATCATACGACCGTCGCTCCCTGAGTAGCGCGCCGGAGCACCGCCCAAAACCCACCAACACCATCACTAAACGGCCTTGTAGCTCAAGCCGTGAACCTAACAGTCGAGATTAGTTCCTCTCTCGGCTACAATCGTTTGATTAGAAGACGAGTCCAAACAGGCGTATCACTTAACCATTCTATCCACATCAACCATCTCGACGCACGGTAGACCGTGCTGGCACGCCTGCGCACAACCGCACCGCACCCAAAAGCAGGAAGCCGCGTGTCAACGCATATCCCCTCGGCCCGGAAACCCAGGCCGTGAGATCTGCGCTGTAGACACGATCACGAGCTCCTTGCAAACAATTGGCACTAAAAAGAGAGAACTTTTATCGAAGTTAACTTGCTGCCCAGAACCCTTTTCATACAGATCAAGGACGTGCTTAAGCATGTCCACTTCTCCTTCAGTGGCTTTACAAAATAATATCGAATCATCTACAAATAAAAGATGGGAGAGAGGTGAGCTATTACTAGACACCCTGATACTACGCAACAGACCATTCCCCGCAAAGTGATGTAGCATCGCCGTCAGTCCCTCCGTGCAAATAAAAAACAAATATGGAGACAATGGGTCCCCTTGCCGCAAGCCTAGCTGGGGCTGGATAAAACCAGACGGCGTACCATTCACCACAATACTGTAAGATACTGTAGTGACACACCCTATCACCCAATCACACTAGCGGTTAACAAAACCCATCTTCCGCATCATGGCCAGTAGAAAGGGTCATTCCACACGATCGTATGCTTTCTCCATATCCAATTTAATCATGACATCAAACTCTGACCCATGTGTTTTTGTATTCAACGAGTGGAGCACTTCATGGACAATCAAGACATTGTCCGTTATTTGCCGACCCAAGACAAACTTCTTTTGATTTGGGCTTATAATGTGGGGAAGCACCCGTTTCAGGCGGTTCGTTAAGACCTTCGATATCACTTTATAGATGACATTACATAACGAAATCAGTCGTAGTTGCATCATTCGAGTGGGGCTCGCCACCTTTGGGATTAACATAACATGGGTATGATTAATTTTCTTCAAGATATGCCTTGTTCAGAAGAATGCCAAAACTGCTGCCACCACATCATCTCCCACTATGTCCCAATAATTATGATAGAAACCCCCAGTGAGCCTATCCGGCCTAGGTGCCTTGGTTGGAGGTATTTGAAATAGGGCCTCTTGAATTTCAATTGCTGTAACTTCTCGACTGAGTTCAGAATTGTGCTACTCCGATACTCGATGAGCCACACAGTTAATAATCTCCTCAAACTGGAGAGACGTCGAAGACGTAAAGAGCTGTTCAAAGTACTTAACTGCGATGCCTTGTATCTCCTTTTCGTCATCATGCCATTCCCCAAGTTCAATCTCTAAGCCTTTAATTTTATTTCTTTGCATCCACGTCACAGTTTTGTGTCTTTTGGAAAGATCCTCTCAATGCAAAGAACATGGTGGAAAGAATTAAAGGTAAGTTTGCTGGGTGGAAGGCTCAAACCCTGTCCAGAGCTAGTAGACTTACCCTGATCAAGGCAAGTGTTTCTGGTATCCCCAATCATACTTTATCTTGTTTTAAATGCCCTTCGGAAGTTAGCAAAGTGATGAATTCTACTTGTAGGAACTTCTTCTGGGGCAACCACACCAAAATTCCTCCTGTTTCTTGGAAGGAGGTTTGCACCCCTAAAGAAATGGGAGGCCTTGGTGTGAGGCTAGTTTCCCATTTTAATAAAGCTGCTTTAGCTAAACTTGGATGAATATGTCTTACTAATAACTCCAATTGGTGGGCTCAAATTGTTAGAAGAAAATATTTACAGAGAGAGAGTTTTTTAGCTCTAAAAAAGAAGCCTTCTCAGTCCTCTGCTTGGCAAGCAATTTTAGATGTTAGAAATGTTCTCAATACGGGAATCAGGTGGATGGTGGGAAATGGTAAGTCCATCCCTTTTTGGACTGCCCATTAGGTTTTTCCTTTCCCACTTATTGATCTGATTCCCATGACCTAAACAAGCTCTCTTAATCTAAGTTTAACTGTTTCTGATTTTTTAACTGAACAACAGTGGAATACAAGTAAGCTCCAAGAAATTATTGATGAGGATATTATAGACAAAATTATTTCTATCCATCTTCCCTTATCCCCTTTGGAGGATCAATTAATTTGGGGACCTAGCCCTAATGGAAGCTTCTCCATTAAAAGTGCTTATAATGTGCATATGCAAGAAGCTAATCATCATCCTCAAGCAGCTCTTTTAAAGAAAATGTGGGGCCTCACAGTTCCTCCTAAAGTCAAAATTTTCTCTTGGTTACTCATAAGAAAAAGACTTCAAGTCCAAAGTCATTTACATCGCTTCCTTCCCCAGATTAATCTTGAGTGTCCTTTTTGTAATGCTCACAGGGAAACTACTTCTCATCTCTTTGCAACATGTCAATTTGCTCAAAGTGTTTGGAGCTGTACTAGCATGGCAACTGGGATCACTTCTCCAAATTTTGACTTCCTCACCTGGTTGGGTTCGCTTCCTTCTACTCCTACCTCTAGAAGCCCTAATAGTCTTTCCAAAGCTCTTCTGTTGTGCTGGCAGATTTGGGAAGCAAGGAATAACCTGATCTTTAAAGATATCAAGCCTTATCTTGTTCGTGTTCTTAATGTGGCGGGGTAGATTGGCTTAGACTACTGGCAGTATAATTGCAAGAAGGTGGAGAGACCTAATTATCATCTGCATATTAAGTGGAACCCCCCCCCCCCCTACCCAAGTGGATGGGTCAAATTGAATTTTGATGGCTTTGTCCGAAATGGTTCTGCAGCTTTTGGCTTTGTTATCCGTGATTTTGATGGTCATATTTTATTGGCTGGGGCTAAGAACATTGGTGAGAATACCATTTCTGTTGCGGAGTGTATTGCTTTGCGTGATGGCCTTGCCTCTGCGGCTCATAGAGGATGACGTAAAATTCTTGCTAAAGGAGATTCTAAACTTATCATTGACTGCGTTAATAGGAAAGATGTGGCCCCGTGGAGTATCAACCTCTTAATTAAAGATATTACGCTTATCAGCTCCTTCTGTGACTCCTGCTCTTTTAGTCATGTTTTCCATGAGGCAAATTTTACAGCCAATGCTGTTGCTAGTTTGAGTTATGGGCTAAATCCTTCCAAGCTTTGGGAGGCAGGGCTGCCTCTGAACTGTTCGATTCCTTTCTTTTTTGACCTGTTGGGGCCTGCGTGTCCTTGTGATTTTTGTTTGTAGCTCTTCTTTCTCTTATAAAAAAAGAAAAAGAAAAAAAAAGGACTCCTTGTACACACGATGTTGCTTATGGTGGAGGTAGGGCTATTCCATCATCAGTGGATTTTTATCTTAAATAAATAAATGCTGCCAAAAAAAAAAAAAAAAAAAAAACCCATTTAAAGATCTAAAATAATAATTAAAAGAAAACAAATAAAATTATGATGTTTTTTAAAGAGGGGCGTTGGACTCACGTGTTCTATTTAGTGAGCGTGCTATTTAGAGAACCACTTTTCAGGCTCACTATATTAGACGAGCGAGAGAGACCATTTTTTCACTATTGGACTATACAGTCTCATTTAAGTTAGTCTCATCTCTTACCAAACATGGGATTCGAGTTCTATTTAACTCAGTCCAGTCTAATGAGGCGTACAAAACATGGCCTTAATTTATTAGAATCTTTTTAACCTATGTTCTAGGTTTATTATTTTATTCTCAAACATATAGGTATTTCATTATGAAAAATAATATATATATATATAGGTATGTTTTTCGTGTTATTTTTTTTTAATCCTATATAGTAGGTAGACCACATGCATTGAGTTTATTAGAATGTTTTTAACCTATGTTCTAGGTTTATTATTTTGTTTCCCAAACATAGTATTTTTATTCTTTAAAAAAAAAACGTATTTTATATTATTTGTGTATGCCTAAATATGTTTGTTTTTACCTTTTCCTTAAGTGTCTTTTGCTTGGTTTCTACTTACACAGTAAGTTTATTTAAATGTGTTATATGTTGATTGTTTTTCACAAATTCCTTTAGGGGGCAATGCAATAGTCAAAATTCAAAATTTGTTCACCAAACAAAAGATGTATTAAATCAAGGAATTTGCATTAAATCAAAGAATTTTAATTTGTTTTTATTATTGACTTTTAAGGGCATAATAGTCACAAAAATAAGTAATAAATGTAAACTGGGCCTTGATTCAATATCTGTAACACGAGGGTTTTTTCTAACATTTTTGGCATGAAATGGGTCTATAAAAAACCCCAAAATTCTAAAGTTGGAATCTAGTTCCTAATTTGTTAAAATTGCACAAATTAGGATTTCTATTGGAGAAATTTGATTCTCCAACAAATAAATATGTTGGTAGAGGCGATGGAAGTGAACGCGCTGGAAGCCGTGCAAGGAAGTGGCTTGGACTCTTGTAGACTTCATGGTTTTGCCAAAAACCCTTAAAAAAAAAACACGCTTCTTCCCTCTCTCTTCTTCTCTCTTCGTCTCTCTCTCCGTGCAAGGAAGGGGCTTGGACTCTTGTAGACTTCATGGTTTTGCCAAAAACCCTTAAAAAAAAAACACGCTTCTTCCCTCTCTCTTCTTCTCTCTTCGTCTCTCTCTCCCTCCCTCTGCCTCTGGAACTCACGCCCATCTGCAGAAGAAACAAACAAAGAGACAGAGAGTACACAGCCCACGCCTGAGACCGAGAGAGAGAGAGAGAGACAAACATAAATTCCTTTGCCCACCCGCCCAAAGTCTAACCAAACCCAAAAACCACCAATGGCGATCTCCTTGTGCTTCACACCCGCCTCCACCTCCTCATCCTCATCCTCATCCTCTCTCTCCAAACTCAATCCCCACCGTCCATCTCTACCCTCCGCATCGCCCCTCCTCCACCTCCGCCTCACTGTAACCCCTCCCTCCCTCAGCCACCGCCACCGCCAGTTCCGCCAGGTCCTATTCTCCACCGGTGGCGGCGACGGAGGCATCAACGGCCGCGACTCTTCCGGAGGTGGCGGCGGCGGCGGGGATGATGGCGACATCAACGGCGGTTCGGACAATGCTGGCGGGAAGAACATGGCGGAGGCCTTGTTGGTGTTGGCGGAATCTAAGCGGAGCTTGGAGAGCTTGCCCAAGGACCTGGCCGCCGCGATCCAGGCGGGTCGGATCCCCGGGTCGGTTGTGACCCGGTACTTCGAGCTGGAGAAGTCGGGGCTTTTCAAGTGGTTGATGCAATTCGCTGGGTTCAGAGAGAGGCTGCTGGCTGATGATCTTTTCTTCGCTAAGGTCTTCATGGAATGCGGCGTTGGTCTCTTCACTAAGGTCTCTCCTTCTCTCTGTTTCCCCCTGTTTTTCTTTTTAAACTAAGTTGGTTTTTTTCTTTTCTTCTTTTAATCAGTTTTGTTTGGATTTTGTAGACTGCTGCGGAGTACCAGCGTCGCGGAGAGAACTTTTTCAATGAGCTTGAAGTTGTTTTTGCAGATGTGGTATGGATGTCCTTTGTCAAACACTTTACTTTGAACCACATTGCACATTGTTATCAAAGTTGCTTTCTTGGGTTCATAGTTGTTTTTTTTATCTGTGTGTTGAGCGATTTTAAGTGGAAATCGATGATTGAGAGATGGTTCAAAGTGACCGTGTTTTTATTTTTGATTGATGATTTTTGTTAAATAAAGAGAGGATTAGAGTGTAGTGCGGTGGTGACTGATGAAAGAGATATGGAAATGACTTTTAATTCATGTAAATCAATTTGGAAGTAGTTTTATAGTGCTTGCATAGCTATGGGATGTTTTGAGTTAGAGTTGGCCTCTTGGCTTGCATTATGTGTCTCCATTAGGCATGCTTATGCCCATGACCTTTTATTCGACATGGTAGTCTAAGGTGAAGCACATGATCCAAATAAAAGGTGCTTGCCAATCAGATTTTTCCTGAAGTTACGCATGTAAATGCAACTAGAGGTCATAAGCAATCCATTTTTGATTAAGTGCTTGCCAATGATTTGAATAATTGGAGATTATAGATGAGTAATGTACTTTTCTTCCATAAGCTACTGTGCGATATTTTTATGTGTTATAAATCGATCTGTGGGTACTGGACTTTGTTTTTGGTGAATTTAAATGATTATGTGAATAGCTTTTCTTGTGGAAAATCTTCAGCTAACATAAATAATGTCTAGTTTGAATATTTTCAGTTCCTATCATTTATATGTGTAGTGTATTTCTGTTAGGTAATGGCCATCATTGCAGATTTCATGCTTGTATATCTTCCAGCCCCAACTGTCTCTCTCCGACCTCCACTTGCACTCAATGCAGGAGCAATCGCTAAGTTTTTCCATGGCTGCCCTGATAATGCCTTCCAGGTTACTTTCCTATGAATTACTGAATTTTTGTATTGGCAATTTGCCTTATTAGATCAAGTTAAAAGCCAGATACAGTTACTTATATGATTCTGAAATTCTGTCGGCAGATCGCTCTCTCTGGAACATCATACTCATTATTACAGAGGATTGGTGGAGTAGTGGTAAGTAGGCTTTTAGTAACTTGCTTTTATTTAATCTGAAGTTTGAGGTTAAGAGTGGCATCAAATATTTCGTGACACTTCATTTGTTTGTGCAGAGAAACGGGGCCAAGCTCTTTGCTGTTGGTACTGCTTCATCACTGGTTAGTACTTCTGTAACTCCTTGTAATTGGTAATTTTAAATATTGTTTTAATATTGATTAGTGTTCCACTTGTCCATGCATTAATATTTCGATGTGTTTGCATGTTTATATATTTATGTTTTATTTTAAAGTGAGTAATTCTCATGCATCATATTTCTTCTACCAGCTGAGACATGTCCTGCAAATATCCTTATCTTGTAAAGCTTACTAGGAGCTTATCATATTGTGCATTTCTTCACAACTTCACATTCAATAGGACAAAATGAAAGGAAGCTTTTTTTTTTTTGGTTTTGTTTTATGGAAAACCGGTGCTTGTGCTGTCTCTTCATAGAATTGTAAATAAGTGTTTCTTCTCATCAATTTGTTTTTTTCTCATTTTACATCCATCCTTATTGTTGCTAAAGAAATGATCAAAGTTCTTTTCCCATCTGTGGTGTGGTAAGCGTCCGTGTTTTCCTTTATTTTAGTTGATAAGTCAAGTCAATTCTACTGGCTTGTGCTGGAAATGGTGAGAAAGCATCTGATTGTTAAAAATGTAGTGAAGCACTGAAGTTTGAGCTGAATGGCATAAAAGAATCTGTGTGGAGCCTTAGAAGTTTGCATTTTTCTTTCTACATGAATACACAGTTGAATTTTTTTTCCCCCTAGATCTCAATACGATAATAATTTGCTCCTAACAGCAAGTAAATTTAAGGCTAAAATTTTGTCTGGTTGGGTTAGATCAAAGGTAACCATTCCAACTGTAGGGGCTACTTTATCCTTTATATTGTCACCATTGGTGGGAGTCTTGTGCTCTTGACCACCTTTTCTATGTGTGTTTTTACTATGTTGTTACTTCCATAGATTATCCTTTATGTTTTATAGAATTAGATATCAACATAGCCTTTGTGTTTTATAGAATTGGACATCAACATTGTTGACCAAAATTTTCTCTGAGACATTGAAAAGTTCAATTCCCTTTGAAATTAACAGTGGTCATCTAGCAGTAAGCATTTGATTTTAATTAGTCTTAGGAGTAATCTATTCTCTGTAGAGCCTTAAATCCAAAAACTGGATTGATATCAACAGCCAAATTTATTCATTTATAAAATTTGAAGTAATAACCAATGCCTGGGTTGAACTTAAATACCTTATGACTAAGCCTGCATCAAATCCTGAACTTATATGACTTACGCATGGGGTTTATGTTCTACACCATTCCGCAACTGGCATGCGCATAGACACACACTCAAACATACGTCTCATTTGGAGTTCTGCATGTGTTTGATGTGCATGACAATCTTTTTGCAAAAGTTTTTGCCTTGGGTATCTCTAAATTTGATGATACATAATGCATCTCATTTTTAATTAGGTTGGGACAGCTGTGACAAATGCCTTGATCAATGCAAGGAAGGCTGTTGATAAGGACAAAGCAGGTGAAATTGAGAATGTGCCTATAGTATCCACTAGCGTTGCATATGGTGTCTACATGGCAGTTTCTAGCAATCTCAGGTAAGTTTGCTGAGTATAGCAGGCATGATTTTTCTATTGGACAATGCATTTCCTGTTTCCAATTTTCTGAACTCCTTGCAGTTTTACCTTTTCTATAGTGTTGCAAATTTAACAAATTATCCATTTTAGATATGTTTTCTTCAAAAAAGTACGGTGGCAGTTTTATTTCGTTAAGCTTTTGAGCTGAGTGAAACATGTTATATTTGGTTTTGTATGTAAGTGTACAAAATCCATTAGGTGTAAATGTGTGAGCTGAGTGCTCAAGCTCAAGACTTATTTGAAAATGGTATCCAATAGATCGAATTATTTGAAAAAAAAAAAGAATAACTTAAGGCATGACAAAAATATTAAGGGTAGATTTATATCAAGCGCTTTGTAAAAAGAATTACTGGCATTAAGAATTGCAGAAGTCTTGGGAGCTGCATCTATTTACGTAAATTCAAATTCTTTGTCAGGTACCAAGTATTGGCCGGTGTTATTGAACAAAGGTGTTTGGAACCGCTACTACATAAACACAAGCTCATGCTAAGTGCAATTTGCTTTGCCGTTCGGACTGGCAACACGTTCTTGGGTTCATTATTGTGAGAACTTTTGCCTTGTGAATTTTTCTGATATATCTGATTGTTATACCCTCACGAGTCACTGCTGACTACTTGACTTTGCAGGTGGGTGGACTATGCTCGTATGATAGGAATTCAGAAGGCTCATTAGCATACGAACCGCTGCATTTTCTTATTTTATAGAGTTTCTTGAAGGCGTGATTGTTGGTGTGCTGAATTTTACTGTGTTTCATAAATCGGGAAAAAACTGAGACAATTGAAGTTATGGGAGTTATAAGGTGCTAGGTTACTTAGGTTTTTTCCTCACGTATTTATACCGCTCGTGGCTGGGCAAACTTTTTCTTCTTTACTTCTCTTGGTGTTGGGCGGATTTTGTTACAGAAATTCGAACAATGAAAAAAAAAAGGTTTTAAATTTTTTAATGGAGTTTGTGTAATTAGTGGAAGAGAGTTGTATGTTTGATTAAAACCAAAAACTTTGAAACTACATGCAAATTGCACTAATAACTTAAACTCTATCCGAAGCAGATTAAAAAGATGAACAGATATAAGGGCACTTCCAGCGGAAGGTCTTTTGCCCGGGCAGGACAGGGCCTAGCCCACAAGATGGCTCCAACGTGCAAAGGCAAGCTTGGGCAAGCCCTCGGGCAGAATCAGCCCGTGTTGCTGTCTAGGCAATTGATGTAATGCTGATGTCATAATGACATCAGCAACCAATTTAAATAACAAAAGAATAGGTAAAAAAATCAGAATTTTTATTTATTATAAATATCTAACCATATTCTTTACTTCTCACACCAAAACTCTACACAAATTTATCTTCTCATATCTCATGTGAATAGTAGTTGCCCTTGAATTGCCATGGCAATGGGTGGAAACACAAAAAGTCTTTTGCAAGGGCTGCCACTATTCACATGAATAGTAACAACCTTTGCCTCCCCTTGTCCTTTGTTATGGCAAATGAGTGGAAATGCTCTAAATTAATGAAAGTTTATTGATTTAAAAGTTATTTTAATAATTTTAGCCATATTAAAACTTTCCATTGATCGATTTATTTGAGAACAATTATATGTTGTAATAGTTTTCAGCGTAGCTTATTCTTTGCAATAAGGACATGATATGCGTATGTGGGTTTAGGTTTCTTTACAGGACGTTCCTCTTTTACTAAAGGAAAGATTTGTATAATGTGCCAATAACATGTCAATAACGCGTCCATATAATCTATCAGCATGTTATTGATTTGTTATCGACATATTATTGACAAGTTAGAGATACATTATTGCAAATTCATCCATTAAGAGCATTTTCACCCATTTGCCATGGCAAAGGGTGAGGGAGACAATGATTGTTACTATTCAGATGAATAGTGTCAGCCCTTGCAAAAGACAAGTTGTGTTTCCACTCATTGCCATGGCAAAGGGCAATTACTATTCACTTTAAATTATTTTTATTTTTTATACTTAAAAGATTAATTTGGATAAGATTTTCAGTTGCCATGTGTTCATATTTATTATAAAATTCATATCTTATATTTTAGATAAAATTTTCGGATAAGATTTTCGGTGGGCACGTGTCCATATTTATTATAAAATTCACATCTCAAATTTCAAATAAGATTTTCGATGGCCACGTGTCCATATTTATTATAAAATTCAAATCTCATATTTCAGATACGATTTTCAGTTGTTACAATTGCTCCACGTGTCATCTCTATCTTCTAAATCCCTATATAAAACCACATCCTCAACTCAGACCTCTCACACCATATCCTATCTATCATTTCATTTCTCAGATGTTAGAAAACACATTCTATTCTCAATGTCTTACACGAGAAGGTTGTTGGAGAAGGTCGAGCAAGAAAATAAAGAAAGAATGCGCAAACAAGCTAAAGAAGAAAGGGAGTGGGAAGACGATGATGATCAAGTTGCCATGGCAATGGGTATGCTCCATCAATCAAGCCAACACCACCGTGGTTCACAACCCAGCTGTGTCCCGAATGTGAACAGATGTAGACACTCTCGGGTTAAGAATCTCTTGGAAGATTACTTTATCCCAAATTCGTTGTACTCTAGTTTTGATTTTCGAGGGCAATATAGAATGCAGCCCCATTTGTTCAATAAAATCATGCATGATGTTTGCAATTACGATGCATACTTCGTTCAGAAGTACAATGCTATCGGGATTTGGGTCTTCTTCAAGAGCAAAAACTTATAGCTTCTTTACGAATGCTAGCGTTTGGCGCATTTGCAGACCACGTGGATGAGATTGTAAGAATGAGGAAATCCACTATCCTAAAGAGCTTGGTCAGATTCTGTGATGCAATCAAAATTCTCTACATGAGGGATTACCTCCGCAAACCTACGCCTAGGGACCTCCAAAGGCTTCTACAAAAAGCCGAGGCTCGAGGTTTCCCAGGCATGGTTGGAAGCATCGACTACATGCACTGGTAGTGGAAGAATTGCACAACTGCTTGGCAATGAGATTATGAGAATAGGAAGGGGGAAAAAAGTATCATTCTGGAAGCTGTTGCTTCATTCGATACCTGGGTTTGGCATCTTTTTTTGGAGTTGCAGGATCTTAAAACTACCTTAATGTGCTCGTCAATCCCTGGTGTTCAACGATGTGTTGAGAGGTCAAACCCCTCATATCACATATCTACTCAGGTGGGTACTACCTAGCATATGGAATTTACCCGAGGTGGACGACATTCTTCAAAACAATTCCACATCCCCAATCAGAGAAGGAAAAATACTTTGTTGCCTATTAAGAGGGTTATAGGAAAGATGTGGAAATGTGTTTTGCTATCCTCCAGGCTCAGTGGGCAATCATTAGGGGGATTGCTTGTATGTTTGATGAAGAGGTGCTTCAGATGAGTATGATTATGATGAACTAGAGATGTTCGAACCCGATCCCATGAACATGATATTGATAAGAATTTATGAACAGCCCGTGGGAGCAAATGGACAACCACTGCAGCACGAGCCGTTGATTAGGGATGGTCGTTACAACAACCGTATGATTGACCGTTATACAAAAATGCAATCTTCGTATGTTCACGAAAGACATCAAGTTGACTTGATAGAGCACTTATGGGCGCTGAGGACAATCACGGTCAATGAAGTCATCTTTAATGCTTAGTTTTGAATTATGCTTTGTTTATGTTTTGTTTTGAATTATGCTTTATTTGTGTTTTGTTTTCAATTATGCTTTTTTTGTGTTTTTGTAATGAATTATGCTTTGTTTTGATATATGCAATGTTTTAAATAAATAGCTATATTATTGAATGCTTTCTTTATTCAATAAAAGACAAGCAATACAACTAATTCAATAAAAGACAAGCAATACAAATTAATAAATGACAACTCTATCAATACGACCTAATGGTTTTCATCATTTAACCAATCCGTGTTGCTAGGTCCATCCTCACGGAAAAGCCTTCTTCTCATAACATCCCTTCGTTCTAGCTTCCAAAATGACTTTGTTTCAGGGGACATATGGCTCATATCCATGGCCATGGTTTCCCGATTCTTCTTGTCCATGTCTTGCTTGTGTGCATACTCCATTCTCTTGCAATTGCTTCATCTCTTGCCTTGTCAGCCGCATCTCTTTTCATGTTTCTCTCAATTCACAGTGTGCCTTTGATAGCAATTTGCTCCAAAAATTTTGCACAATCATTGGTCGAAGTGCTCCTTCTCTTGGCCTTTGCCGCCTTTCCCCTAATAGGCCTCGGCTCCCTTTGGATTAGTGAGTCTTGATTCATTAGGGACTCCAACGGTGAATCCAATGCCGGTGAATCGTGGAATGGCATCTCATTCAACACAACGGTCGGATCCGTGGGAATAATTTTGAATCTCGAACAATTTTTCACATCCTCCCAACATTGGTGATTATTGAAAGATTTTTACCTTGGCCAATGGCACCGAACCACATTTGTGCTTGCATAATCTATAATTAAAAAAAAATGGAAATGTAAGAAAATATCAAAAAATATGACATTAAATTTAATAAAACAGCAATTACAAATACTTTACCTTGTTGCTAAGATTTTCGTCGCCTTTGCCAACGCATCTCTCCATTTCCCTAACTCTTTATTCAAAATTTTCCACCTACTAGCCAAGGCCATTTCCGTAAAAGCCGAACTTGATCTTTCACAAAATTGGCATGAATTTTTCTCCACATATGAGAGAGGTTTATCTTATTGCCCATGATCAGGCAATGATCAACTTGGACCCATCACTCACGCAACAAAACATCTTTCATGGTTGTCTACGACCCTTTGGCTTCAATGGAAGAGGCCATTTGTATTTTTACACAAATAAAATTTAATAGTAGAAAATTTGGTGTGGAAAGGGAATAATATTGGAAGGAGAAGAATTTGTATGAAGATTTGGTGTGGAAAGTGAATAATATTGGTAGGTATTTATAGAAACAAAATGATTAAAGTGTATTATGGTAGGTATGAGTCACCGAACAATGCAGATGAATGCAATATGAATGATTAAAGTGTTTGATAAATCACCAAGTAAACATGGAACACTTGATTACTTATCTCAAATAAATGCACAGAGCTTTTTCACAAACAAATTCAATATACTCTACGAAATTATGCGTGAACAGCCAACACATGACAAGAAACAACAATGATTTTATTCATGCAGGTTTCTCTCACTAGAGAGAAACCCACGTGACCACCAATCCTCTTCAACAAAGACTTTCAACTTTATTCAACTACCACACTACAAAACCTGATGCAATATGAACTCACAGCAAAGACGTCAAAGCAAGACCACATACGTTATTCAATTAAGGCTATTAGTTTTGGTTCAAAATGGATTCTTAGAAAAGACGCCAACTAACTAATCTTTAATAGAAAAAAAATATCTATTAAAACAAAGGAATTAGACTAGTCAAGTAGGAAATAAAATCAAGAGATAAAATCTAATCCTATTAAAAATAGGATTAATATAAAAATACTTGAGTGAAAATAATTCCAACTAGGAATCCTATAATGAATCCATGATTATGTCATGATTTACCTGTTGTCAAGTTTCTCATATGGTCAAGTCATGCCTCAGAAGTATGTGGTTGAATGAGTTGAGCCAACACGCCTAGTAACAATTCCTCACACACTAATTTTCAACCTATGCTAGAGTCTAGGAAATGACAATACAAATTTCATACTAACAAACTCCACCAAAATGTTGTATTTCCGTTGAAAACCAATTACTTGCTCCGAAAAGCCGAAAATTGAGAAAATAAAGTAATAAGTCCTTTTTAAATCCAATTCTCCTAAAAAAACTAAGTATAAAGAGTACATAAATATGTAAATTTATGGACTTATCAAGTGCTATGAAAGTCTCTTTTGCCTTCTTTAGGGACTGAAAACAGTGCCTATTGTAGTATTAAAGATTGATATATATATATATAT
>NW_018921556.1:431696-451988 GCF_002207925.1 Prunus avium | reverse complement strand
TATATATATATATATATATGTCTTTTAAGGGGGTCCCTTATTGATAATATGTTCCTGATTATAAAAATCCGTGCCTAATTTTTGCAATGGGTCCCACATTCCTAGCACCCAATATGCAAACATCAATTCCAAATACATTTGTGCCTAATATAATCAAAAGGCACGTAATGCGCATTAGTCCCTACTAAAATAGAAAAACATCCTTGCTTTCGGTGATAGAAGAGATGGAGGAGAGAGAACATGGCGTTGCAGAAATGGAGGATAGAGAAAAAAGAGAGAAGTGATGGAGGAATCGACTCTGACAAAAAAAAAAAAAACAACAGAGAAGTCATTGAGAAGAGAAGAGAAATTGTTTGACAAGGAGTGAATTTAGGGTTTGAAAAAAGAAAAAGAAAAAAAGAGGGACTCTAAAGAAAATATGCGAAGGAGAGTGAAGACATTCAACAAGGATTGAAGACAGTCAACAATACATTCAGAAGTTAGAACTACAAGTCCGTGACTCATGTTGTGGCAAAATCGTAGAGCGATTTTAGCACTGCTGCTTATATCCGTGCCTAATGACAAATTTTATACTTTGTTTTTCGCAATATATGACGGTGTTGATGTATTTTCGTTGAAAATACGAGTAGTAATGACAATATTTTATGTCTCTAGTATGACAATAGGGACTGTTTTATGTCCCTTGATGTTTACTAGAGATGGAGATATAATATTTCGTTCTAATAGCATTTTTTAGGGACTGTTTGTGTATTAGTCTCTGGAAAAAGGGTCCTCTTATTGCCCAATTTTCTAGTAATGTAGAGAGACATTGTTTCCAACTTTACCTATTGGTTGGTATTGGGTTCAATAGGTATTACCTAAAATAGAGGTGCACATCAAAGATATACCTGTTTGTTGGGTACAAATTTTCCTTTAACAAATTCAAGGTATGAAGTTGAAATAGGTATTTAATTATCTAGACTATGGGTAACTTCCGAACATAAAAAAAAGGTGTTGTTAAACGAACTCTTTAACTGAGTACACCCTACTATCAAACTATTTATTGAATTATTAATTTACCCTAATATAAAATGACCAAAAAGGATATATTGAATTGTGAAACAAATATAATTTTAATAAGTACATCCTACTCACCATATTCAACCCACGCAAGCGAAAACCCTATGAAGATAGCAAATTAGCAATAGCAATGGATGGTTAGTATAATGCGAAGAGGTGTTGGAGGCATCAAAAGGAAAATATGGTACAAAATTGATAACTAAGGGCTCGTTTGATAACCATTTCAATTTTAGTTTCTAGTTTTCATTTTTTGTATTAGAGTATAGAGGAAAATGAGAGTGAAGATGAGATTGAGAGAGAGGATGAGAGGGGAGGATGAGAGGGAGGAGTAACAAAAGTGAAAATAATTTCAAATAGATTTAAGTTTTTATTTGTTTTCACTTTTGTTACTCATCCCTCCCATCTTCTCCTCTTATATAACCTCTCAATCCCATCTCCACTCTCATTCTCACTTCCATTCTCCATCTTTTTCCTCTATACTCTAGCACAAAAAATGAAAATTAAAAACTAAAATTGTAATGATTATCAAACGGGCCCTAAGACGTATAAGTAACTACTTTGTGTTCGTATCTCATCCATGGTGTCCCATTTTTAACGTCTCAAAGATATAAAGCAATGAAACCAGTCAAGATCCAACAAGCAGGCAAACAAGAAAAGTACGCTTCAACTAAATGTTTATTTGTAATAGATTGTATAATATAATTCTGGTATCAAAACTGCTGATCACCAAATACATGCTATGATTTTCAATTAATCAAATATTATTGGGAGGAATTGCAATGGGTGAACAGGGATCTGGGGATTCAATTACCCAATATTGAAAGATGAAGCAATGTTATTGCACTGCTTCACTATGATTTTCAGTCTCAGGACTCTTAATCATACATTATTGATACGAATGCAATGGGTGACATAAGTCCTTCTACCTAGCATCCTTGGATAAATGATTGCAGAGTTCGTCAATGCCTCCATCTGATGGAGTATTTGGCAGCCAGTTTTCGAATTGGTTTGGTGTTGTGATAGAGTGTATTATGGTACCAAGGCTATTTTTGGTAGTTAAATTAATAGGGTGTACTTAGTTAATTTTACATTATTATTTAAGAGTGCTGCTAAACGAACCCTAAAATTAACTGAGTACACCCTACTATCAAACTATTTATTGAATTACTAATTTATCATAATATAAAATGCCCAAAAAGGATATATTGAATTGTGTACCCCAATATATATACCATCCTTAAGACTTGACGCATGTCCATTGTTATAACTATGGTCAACTCTTTAATTTTAATCTTTTAAAGTATTTAAAACCAAAAAATAAAATAAAATTTTAAAAAGAGAAAAAAAGCTCTCTCTCCATCCCAACCCACCCCACTCTGAGACGAGTTGAGATATGCTGTCCCCAAATTCCCAAACTACCAAATCTCCCTAAATTAGATTGAAAACCCACACCTCTCTCGAAAGATTGAAGACAATATATTTAATTAAGTTAATTTTAGGGTTCGTTTAATAACACCCTAAAAAAAGAGCGTGACATGGAAAATGACATGAAATGCCATGTCACACCACATCAGTTAGTATCAATAAGTTGGTATAATAGTTGGTGCCCGTAGCATTACTGTTGTCTAAAATTGAAACTAAAACTAACGTCCAAGAGTAATTAACTCATTTATTTTAATTCAAGAATTCAATCTTTAATGAAGGTAAATGTTGAAATATTCATTTTCTTTTCCTTTCCATTTTTTGGTTGTGATAAACATCGGTTTTTGTACAATTAGGCGATAATTTCACCCTCCATGCAAGCTCTGTATATGACTTGAGTAGTGTTAATGTCAGGTGCATGTGCTATATCACAGCAGTCTTTCCCTCTGGTCTGAAAAATAAGAAAATATAAACAACATAAGACACGAACAAGTAAGTATAAACATATATATACTTAGAATGATCACGCAAGTAAGTATAAACAGCAGTCTTTCCCTCTGACCTCCAAACGTATTGCAGGCAAAGTAACCTGAATTTTGGTGATAAAATCCGCCGAGTGGTTTCCACTTGAAGAACAAGGTGGCAAACCACGTGGAGCTGTTCGTGAATAAGTTGTAACAGTTTGGTTACCTTCAACATTCTCATCAATAGAATCAAAGGAAAACAGATGAGGAGCTTGACATGAATCATTGTAAGTTGGCCGGGTGTTGAACATGTAGACTGGCGGTCTTCTATTCGACCAAGGCCTAAATGTCTCGAGGGGTCTCCGTAAAATGCTCCGGCGAATTATATTCTCATAAATGTGAGCAGAATAGCCCCATGAGATTGAGAAAGACCAATTGCTTGGTCTGTGGTAGCAGATGGTTTGTTGAAGAAGACGAGAAGGGTCAACTTTTGCTGGCCTCATGAGGTGGTTAATGGACTCAGAGCGGTTCATGAAGGGGAAGATTGGGTCTATGGCGTCAATGTGGTGGAGGGAGATGAGAGGAGATTGTGGATGAGATGATAGAAGACCTGATATGTCACCATGGAGATCGATCTGTAATTACAAACACAAAAATGGACTCAGAACATGTGTTTTAAACTACAACTACTAATTAATTCTAGACCGTTAATTAATATCGTAATTAGTGTTTTATGTTCTCTCAATACAGCAAGAAGATTACTTATTATTTGCGACAAACTACAACTACTTATTAGTTTTTGATGGGTAAGAGGTGATTAATTACCTGGTGAAACCCCTTTTCTTGAGTTCGATCGACTCCTAAATCAGCCAAACATGAATATAACATAAAATCACTGGACCACAAGTATGGATTTCTCTCAATACACTCATCCAACTTTGTTGCCAACGTTGCCGCCAACGGGTAGCTCAAAGCAACACCCCCGCCGCCAAATGCCATATCGAAAGAAAGACCGAAGTTAGGACTAATACATTCCGAACTGGAACCAATGTAATAGTACTTAGTGTGGTCATACTTTGCAAGAACCTCAATTAAGTTATCAACAAAAAGGATGGTATCATCATCCGCCATTACATACCATCTCACATCTTTGTCACCCTCTCTGAATGTCTCCAAAATTGTACGTACTAATCGCACTTGGTCTGGCCTCGCAATTTTTGGGTACACTTTGAATCCGGTGATGTCCTCACTGACTCGAAAAGGAGGAGCAGATGAAGGCCATGGTAGAAATTCTGGCGTAGGAGCTCGATCTAAAAAGAGGTAACCGCGGGTAACATTAGGTTTCCACCATGCTTCAGTGTATGCTTTCCTTTTCTTCCATGTCTTCATGGAGCCATCAATTCCGAACACAATGTGGTTTAGATTGGTAGGAGGTAGGGGACTAGGGGAACTTGTATTAGCTGCCGGACAGCTTTGCTTGAAGGATTCAAGGAGATTTGAAGGTTGGTATTTGTGTGATTTGTCAAAGAAAAATATAAAAAAAGATAGTTGGATTAGTGCTGAAATAGCTAGAAAAGAGTTGCATAAAGCTAGTTTTGGTTGAGATGAGCTAGAGTTGATGGACAGTAGAGAACACATTTTGAAGGATGAGGGCAAAGTGATTAACTAAATAAAAGGGAGAAAGAAAAACATTCCCTAATAACAATCCAACCAGAGCTCTCTCAATAATTTTTGTTTTTGTTTTTTGAGGTTTTGAGAGTTTTAAAGGTTTTCAAGTCCATGATTCTTGCTTAAGTTTTCTCATACATGTGATGTTATTTCTCTTTGTTACGTTAATGCAGTCAAAGTGTTACGTTACATCCCATAATTCATGTTCTTAAAGTCAAATTATGCAACTTTCTTCATCACCGTTTTTCCACAACTTGAAATGGGTTTAAGTTGCTTAAAGAAAAAGCTTGGCGCTCCTTAAAATTGACGAGGAACTTCTCCCCAAAACAAATTGTGCCTCACAATCCAACCTTTATTTGAAGTAGTTGTTGAAAATAAAAATAAAAATGAAAATGAAAACGAAAATAAGAAATCATTAGGGAAAGTCCGAAGAATTACTTTGTACTTCACAAAAATCATGCAGAGATCGATGTATGGCAGCTAGAGTTGGCATAGCGTGGGACAAAAGAAACGTTTTTGACCCGTGACACGAGATTAATTTGTCTCCACGAAATGAAACTATCCTCAAAGAAGAGGTGCATAAAAAGCTCTAGTAAACGCTAGAGGGGCGATGACCTACATAGTTTGTAAAATAATTGTTGTTGTAGAAGTCTTTGTAATTAGGCTAAAGTTAATTAGATATAGATTACATGCATCTAATAGAAAGTTGGCCACCCCATTATTTAAAAAAATGGAAGTTTTGTAAAATAACTGTTGTAGAAGTCTTTGTAATTAGGCTAAAGTTTAGGTATAGATTACATGCATCTAATAGAAAGTTTGCCACCCCAATATTCAAAAAATAGAAGTTGAAAAAGATTAACAGATGAATAGATCATGTTGTAAATTCAAATTTGTCTCCATTTAGTTAGAGGAAATCCCAGGTTCGACTCCATTTGTTTGGAGGTCTCCATGTGATGAATTCGATTTATACCTAGTTAATGGTGATGCCACCCATTGTGAAAGTATCTTGTAATTATCCTATCCCATCTCCACTCTCATTCTCACTTCCATTCTCCCTCTTTTTCCTCTATACTCTAGCACAAAAAATGAAAACTAAAAACTAAAATTGTAATGATTATCAAACGGACCCTAAGGTGTACAAGTAACTGCTTCGTGTTCGTATCTCGTCCATGGTGTCCCATTTTTTCCGTCTCAAAGATATAAAGCAATGAAACCAGTCAAGATCCAACAAGCAGGCAAACAAAAAAAGTACGCTTCAACTAAATATTTATTTGTAATAGATTGTATAATATAATTCTGGTATACAAACGTTGGAGATCAAAACTGCTGATCACCAAATACATGCTATGATTTTCAATTAATCAAATATTATTGGGAGGAATTGCAATGGGTGAACAGGGATCTGGGGATTCAATTACCCAATATTGAAAGATGAAGCAATCTTATCGCACAGCCTTCACTATGATTTTCAGTCTCAGGACTCTTAATCATACATTATTGATACGAATGCAATGGGTGACATAAGTCCTTCTACCTAGCATCCTTGGATAAATGATTGCAGAGTTCGTCTGTGTGGTCCCCTCTTCGAAAACAACTGCTGCCTCCATTTGATGGAGTGTTCGGCAGCGAGTTTTCGAATTGGTTTAGTGTTGTGATAGAGTGTATTACGGTCTACCAAGGGTATTTTTGGTAGTTAAATTAATAGGGTGTACTTAGTTAATTTTATATTTTCATTTAAATATTAGGGTATACTTAGACCATAGGGTGCACTTAGTTAATTTTAGGATTCGTTTCATAACACCCTAAAAAAAGAGTGTGACAGGGAAAATGACATGAAATGCCATGTCACATGCCACATCAATTAGTATCAATAAGTTGGTATAATAGTTGGTGCCTGTAGCATTACTGTTATCTAAAATTGAAACTAAAACTAATGTTGAAGAGTAATTAACTCACTTATTTTCATTCAAGAATTCAATTTTAATGAAGGTAAATGTCGAAATATTCACTTTCTTTTCCTTTACAATTAGGCGATAATTTCACCCTCCATGCAAGCTCTGTATATGACTTGAGTAGTGTTAATGTCAGGTGCATGTGCTATATCACAGCAGTCTTTCCCTCTGGCCTGAAAAGTAAGAAAATATAAACAACATAAGACACGAACAAGTAAGTACAAACATATATATACTTAGAACGATCAAGCAAAAAATGAACCGCAATGGGATCAAGAGATGACATTGTAGAATGAGCCCGAATGGTTAGCGCTACATTGACTTACCAGCCGGTTATCGCTTAAGCACTATATAATATATACTTGTACTCATGAAAGGCAGTGACTAATTAAAAGCTGACCTCCAAACGTATTGCAGGCAAAGTAACCTGAATTTTGGTGATAAAATCCGCCGAGTGGTTTGCACTTGAAGAACAAGGTGGCAAACCACGTGGAGCTGTTCGTGAATAAGTTGTAACAGTTTGGTTCCCTTCAACATTCTCATCAATAGAATCAAAGGAAAACAGATGAGGAGCTTGACATGGATCATTGTAAGTTGGCCGGGTGTTGAACATGTAGAATGGCGGTCTTTTATTCTTCCAAGGCCTAAATGTCTCGAGGGGTCTCCGTAAAATGCTCCGGGGAATTATGTTCTCATATATGTGAGCAGAATAGCCCCATGAGATTGAGAAAGACCAATTGCTTGGTCTGTGGTAGCAGATGGTTTGTTGAAGAAGACGAGAAGGGTCAACTTTTGCTGGCCTCATGAGGTGGTTAATGGACTCAGAGCGGCTCATGAAGGGGAAGATTGGGTCTATGGCGTCAATGTGGTGGATGGAGATGAGAGGAGATTGTGGATGAGATGATAGAAGACCTGATATGTCACCATGGAGATCAATCTGTAATTACAAACACAAAAATGGACTCAGAACATGTGTTTTAAACTACAACTACTTATTAATTCTAGCTCGTTAATTAATATCATAATTAGTGTTTTATGTTCTCTCAATACAGCAAGAAGACTACTTATTAATTTGCGACAAACTACAACTACTTATTAGTTTTTGATGGGTAAGAGGTGATTAATTACCTGGTGAAACCCCTTTTCTTGAGTTAGAGCGACTCCTAAATCAGCCAAACATGAATGTAACATAAAATCACTGACCCGCAAGTATGGATATCTCTCAATACACTCATCCAACTTTGTTGCCAATGTTGCCACCAACGGGTAGCTCAAAGCATAACCGCCGCCGCCAAACGCCATATCGAACGAAAAATCAAAGTTAGACTTAACACATTCCGAACTGGAACCAATGTAATAGTACTTAGTGTGGTCATACTTTGCAAGAACCTCAACTAAGTTATCAACAAAAAGGATGGTATCATCATCCGCCATTACGTACCATCTCACATCTTTGTCACCCTCTCTGAATGTCTCCAAAATTGTACGTATTATTCGTACTTGGTCTGGCTTCACAATTTTTGGGTACACTTTGAATCCGGTGATGTCCTCACTAATTCGAAAAGGAGGAGCAGATGAAGGCCATGGTAGAAATTCAAGCGTAGGAGCTCGATCTAAAAAGAGGTAACCACGGGTAACATTAGGTTTCCACCATGCTTCAGTGTATGCTTTCTTCTTCTTCCATGTGTTCATGGAGCCAACAATTCCGACCACAATGTGGTTTAGATTGGTAGGAGGTAGGGGACTAGGGGAACTTGTATTAGCTGCCGGACAGCTTTGCTTGAAGGCTTCCAAGAGATTTGAAGGTTGGTATTTGGGTGCTTTGTCAAAGAAAAATATATAAAAAGATAGTAGGATTAGTGCTGAAATAGTTAGAAAAGGGTTGCATAAAGCTAGTTTTGGTTGAGAAGAGCTAGATTTGACGGACAGTAGAGAACACATTTTGAAGGATGAAGGCAAAGTGATTAACTAAATAAAAGGGAGAAAGAAAAACATTCCCTAATAACAATCCCACCAGAGCTCTCTCAATAATTTTTGTTTTGTTTTTTGAGGTTTTGGGAGTTTTAAAAGGTTTTCAAGTCCATGATTCTTGCTTAAGTTTTCTCATACATGTGATGTTATTTCTCTTTGTTATGTTAATGCAGTCAAAGTGTTACGTTACATCCCATAATTCATGTTCTTAAAGTCAAATGATGCAACTTCTTCATCACCGTTTTTCCACAACCTGAAATGGGTTTAAGTTGTTATAACTTAATTACTTGAAGAAAAGGTTGGCTCCTTAAAACTGATGAGGAACTTTTCCTCAAAACAAATGGGATTTTGATGCATGTCAATCTCATTTAACTTTTTCTTTTTCTGTCCTGAAAGGACAATGCTTGGCTCCTGATATATTAGGAGCTAGGGGTGGGCACGGTACGGTATGGTACGGTATTGAGCCCGTACCGCTACCGATACCGGAAATTTAAATCGGTATGGTACGGTATGGGATTATCGTTTGTCAAAATTGGTACCGTACCATTCCATACCGTGTCGGTATCGGTACCATTTCGGTACAAAAATGACACAACTAAAAAATGAACCAATTCAATATTCAACATATTCATTTACCAAAATAAGTGATGCCTAAGTTACAAATTCAAAGATTCAACATATTCAATTATCAATATCCAAATCCTAATCAACATATTCAATGTTGATGCTCAATATCCAAATCAACCAAATCCTAATCAACATATGCAATATCCATCAACATATTCAATAGAAAATTATATATCTGAATAGTAATCGGTACGGTACGGTATTGATCGGTACCAAATACTTGATACCGCTACCATACCATACTCTATTGGCACGGTACAGTACGGTACCGAATATTGATTGGTACCGAATGAAACGGTATGAAATCGGTATGGTACGGTTCGGTTAGGGTACGGTTTCGGTATTTCGGTTTTAGATGCCCACCCCTATCAGGAGCCATTCCTCCTCCATACAAGATGTGGCCTTCTAAAAATATGACACCTGTCTTTTTTTTTATTATTATTTATTTTTATTTTTTTTAAAGACAATGCTTGGCTCCTGATATATCAGGAGCCATCTCTCCTCCCGTGTTCTCTCTTCTCTCTTCTCTCCATCTCTTTCTTCCACCATTCCCAAAATTTCCAAAACTCCCAAATAAATAACTCAATAAAATTAAAAAGGAGAGAAATCAATACATAGTGTTTGGGTGATGATGATGGAGGAGCAGCGATGGGAAGAGAAAGGGGCTGAAAATTTCTTCTAAAGAGTTGCAGGGGAAGAGACATAGATGGGGAGAAGAGAGCAGAGAGAGCTGGGGGAGGAGAGGAGAGTGGGTGAGAAGAGAGAGAGGTAGAATCGGTGAAAAAAAAAAGGAAAAAAAAAGAAACATGGGAAGAGACAGAGATGGGGAGATGAGAGAAGAAGAGAGAGCTTGGGGAGGAAAGGAGAGTGGGTGAGAAGAGAGAGGGAGGGTCAGTGAAAAAAAAAAGACAAAAACACAGGTGTCATTTTTTTAGAAGGCCACATCTTGTATCAGGAGCCAAGCATTGTCCTTTCTGAAATTCTTTTAATTTTAAAAATAATTGTGCCTCACACAATCCAACCTTTTCTTGAAGTAGTTGAAAATAAAAATAAAAATGAAAATGAAAATGAAAACGAAAATAAGAAATCATTAGGGAAAGTCAAAAGAATTACTTTGTACTTCACAAAAATCAAGAAGAGGTGGGACGAGATTAATTTGTCGCCACAAAATGAAACTATCCTCAAAGAAGAGGTGCATAAAAAATTCTAGTAAACGCTGGAGGGGCGATGACATAGTTTGTAAAATAATTGCTGTTGTAGAAGTCTTTGTAATTAGGCTAAAGTTTAGGTATACATGCATCTAATAGAAAGTTGGCCACTCCAATATTAAAAAAATAGAAGTTGAAAAAGATTAATAGATGAATAGATTATGTTGATCAAATTCAAATTTGTCTCCATTTTAATTAAAGGAAATCCCAGGTTCGACTCCATTTGTTTGGAGATGGTCTCCATGTGATGAATTCGATTTATACCTAGTTAATTGTGACGTAAGCTTGCTGTGAGCATATTCGTTGTATATTGACCCATTGTGAAAGTATCTTATAATTATCCTATCGTTTGTAAAAACCAAAAACAAAAACAAAAAAAATCAAATATGAATTTATAGTGAAAAACGATTTCTAAATTTTTTGCATATATTCGATCAGTAATTATGATCCAGTTTACAAGTTCCTAACACAAAAGCAATATCATTGATCTTTCGACATCCATTTAACAAGTGCTCTGCTTCAAGCCTTGACCTTATTGGAGGAGAGAACATATAATCTCCTCGTTTGAGGGGAAATTATAAACATGTGAAATACATAAATACAGGAATTTTAAAGTTTCTTTTCACTTTCTACAGCCACCCGCCTCCCCCCTTTTTTCCCCTCTTATATTTAGATTCTAACGAGATCTGCCAACTAGAAAACTAATATACAAAAGAAAAACTACGCACTATGTATCCCGAGGGCCATCGAAAGACTGAGTCTTTCGAAGATTCCAGTGGAGGCCGTCGTGAATGCTGTTCAGGAAGTCACTAGTAGAATCAACTTGACAGGCAGTTGGGACAGGCCAAGGTGCCATGCTGCACACAAGTGCATCACCAGCTGCCAACCGTTTCCTATCCTTGCCATCAAACGACGCCCATGCATGGCTCCTGCTATTGAAAGGTACTTGTACTCGCAGCGTCACATGCTCAGGCAATATCAGAGGCCGAAATGATAGGGAATGCGGACAAATAGGTGTAAACAGAATTCCAGGAACCTGAAATTATAAAGACCAAATCACAATAACAATTTTATAGTTGCAAAACATGAAACAGCTACAGGTAATAACAGTTTTAATAGATTTATTGCTTTCTCTTATTTAGGATAAGATCAACCAGAGTACCTCTTTGTGAGATTATTTTGAATATCCTAGGAACAAGATTGTCAGATTCATTGCAAGTTCCTCCTTCAAGATGTTAATTTTCTGATCTCTTTTAGCATAAGATTCTTCTCTTAAACATATTTTGATATTACCAGTACACCTAGTCATTTAGTCTAAGGTTTAGTAATTTTGAAATAATTAATTCATACAAAGAAATATATATATACAGAGAGCTTCCATTGAGGGATCCCTCAAATAAGAACACCTTGTAGGGCCCACTCCGCATTGTATTTCACTAATCCAAACCGTCTACGTTTTAGATAATCATTCAAAGATCATCTCTGTTTTTATACTAGTCATCTACTTTGTACTTCACATCTGTTTTGTGTTTGTTTCAGAGTAAAATTGAACGTATTAGCAAAAACACAAATATACTTTCCAAGACTCCACACAAACACGGGACAGTCCAAGTGTGAATAGAGCAAGTAAATTACATTACAAAGTTGGTAATGTCCGTAAGGATAAAAAAGAACAGTGGCAAATGGTTTTCAGAGGTGAACGTGGCCTTGATTGTATGAGATTCAAATTCACGATGTCCCTATATAAAAATGATTATTTTTCTATAAACTTAAGGTTTTTTATCACTGTTTTAATACACTTTCTTCTTCTTAGGCATAACATTAAAGCAGTAGTATAAAATTAAAACAAAATTTTGAAAAATAAAAAATAAAAAATTGCTCCAGGTAGCTCTGTATCAGAGTTGCCTAAGTGGGGTCTCCAGCACAGGCAATAATGTCAAGATTATTAGAACCAGATGTTAGTCAACTTATCTATCAATTCACCAAGCAAGAGGCACTATAGAGTACAGAAATACCATATAATATCTCATGTAGCTGTGAACAGGAGGCACTAATAGATTATAGTATAAAAACAAACCTGGGGATGAACCATTGATCCTCCAGCCGCTAATGAATAGGCAGTACTGCCAGATGTTGTTGATAATATTAGCCCATCTCCTTGGACACATGTGACAAAAGAATTGTCACAATAGCATTCCAAATTTGTAAGGTATGATGATATCCCACGGTCAATTGTAACCTCATTTAATACGAGTATCGGTCCTTCAGTTTCATACTCATTTTTGGCTGCTTCTCTAATAACATGGCACTGCAAGCGGTGTCGCAACGTGATACTAATGGGACCTTTTAAAATTGAATCAAGATATTCTCGGTAACGTTCACTGTCTGAAACATGTTAAAGATCACGTCTGAACGAGACACAGGAACAGTAACAAGTTAACAGTAAGATATCCAACATCTAGATTAAATATAGAACGTTTCTTGTGTTTTTATTTTTTTTTTAAAGGAACTCTTGTAAAATAAATGATAAGAGGATACGAAAAGGGGTCATAAATCCCAAAGACCCTAAAGAAAACGGCACAACAGGAGGAACTGGTCCTTTGAACATAGATGCTGCCTGCAAATTAAAAGTAAATCATAGAATCACTTCATATTCCCTCAACCCAAATACTTTAATGTACTAAAACAATCTGAAGTAATGCAAGTTAAAGCTTAAAAGTATATGCACATACCCAGAGGACAGTTCCATCACCACCAAGAGTTACCACAAGGTCAACTTTTGTGTGCAGGAGTATTATTTCGGTCTCTGTCAAGCCAAAAATGAAATGCTAAACACTAAATAGCAAAATCACGAGCATAATTATCAAGCAAGTAAATCATTATATGAATCATAGCTATTTATTAAATAACAAGTCACAACAACTTGAGATTATTGACTATGCAAACAATTTTACATGTAAGCCCATGGTCAGAAATTAAAGGGAAGAAAATATGCATGCATAAATCATTTCACTTGATTTGTGGCCGGATCTTGTACAAAATCAATAGTCGATCGCAAAACAGACATTGGTGCAGTTACAGATACATAACTCTGACCAACATGACAAAATCAATTAGAGACACAAAAATGAGTGGGATTCTTTAGAGTCCAATAGGATGACTTCCAAGCACCCTAGTTGGCTATTCTGTAAAACTTTAATGACTTTTTCTCCCACACCAGTTTCATTCTTGGTAATAGTGAAAGGACTAGACTTTGGGAAGAGGTGGTGGAGTAATGTTCCTTTCATGCTTTGCTTTCCTAGACTTTATTGTTTCCCTAATGCGAAGGTTCTTTCATCCACGATCTTGTAGTTTCTTCCTTGACATGCGTTGTATAGTTTTCTTTAGCATTGTTATGTTAGCTTAGGATAGACTACTGATATTTTCCATACTTTGTACTCTCTCTTTACTATTAATACAGCATTTGTTTCTTATTTAGCCGAAAAAAATAACAATGAAAAAAGTACATACATAAGAATCTGCACGTAGCAAAAAAAGTATGTCAAAGATTTTACAAGGATCTTTTGTAAAAAGCATCATGGAAAGCAAGTCTAGGAATTTGTTTCATGTATTCTAAAACAGAAGTCACTTCCAATAGATAATAGAAAAGAAGCAATCTTTTGTGGTTCTTACCATCTTTCCATGTATGGACGAAGTTGTAGTAAGATGACTCTGTTAGAAGTTCAGCTCTCACGCGCGGTTCCACATAAATATCTAACTTTTTCTGCTCTCTCAACCATCTGGAAATAGAAAATGAATACTAAGGAAAGGAATAACATTTGCGAACATCCACTATAAAGTTACAGAGGCATGCAAAAATGCAAAGGTTAGGCACCCTATAAGGTCCTTAACTGAATTTTGGCACAAGGGACTGAACAAGAATGACAGTCACTTTCAGAAAGTAGATACGTATTGTTGTGTCAAGCCCTTTCTTTCATGTGTGACAGGGATATTTTAAATAATTATATGAGAGACAATTGCAAATAAATTCATATTTGTATACTTTTCTTCAGTGGAAATCCTTCTCATACAAAATCTACTTTTACCCAGCCTACCTTAATGTCAGACATTACTGTTCCCCCACCCCCTTGCTCAGCAGCATCAGTTTTCCTTTTGATAAGAAAAAAGCTTGTAATGAAAGGAAAGATGAAGTACAAGGAAAAGCAACGCCTTTTTCTTTTTACTACAGAAAGCAAAATCATTTTGAAAGGCACGACCTAGCCATTAAAAAGCACAGAGCAACCAATTTTAGTAATTGCAATAATGAAACAATGTGGTACATAAGATATATCTATAAGGAATTTCTTGAAACATATGATGTCTTGAGGTACCAGAGCTTGATAGGAAAAGCAGCTCATGCAGAAACATAAAATCTGCTTTGAGAAGTGACAAACTAAGGATTTCTTAAAATCCATACCTGACCATCTCTGCACACAGAATTCGAACAGAAGTTGAATTTGGTTTGGTCAAAATAATCACAGTTTGTGGCTGAGATTCCCACTTCAAAGAAATCTGAAACAAAAATGAGTTTTTAAATAGACAAGATGGGACCCACCAGTAAACTGAACCCAACAGTTAGGCAAACAGAAATATGCAAACCTTTGTCAAAAACATGAATAATAGCATCTACCCCAATGATACAAAGTAGTGGGAAAACAAAAGTAACATGCATAGACAGGATAGGTATACTTGTTTACTGCTGCGCTCTGCAGTTGTAATGTTTCCTCTTTCAAAAGAGACAATGTCATGCTTGTGCTGGTCACTTTGGTCACCTTTGCAGCACCATGAAAGTTTAAATGACGCCTGTCTCAGGAAACATGGATGTCATGATATAATCTGGGAATTCATTGCACTAATAATGTTCCAACATGTTAACATGAACAATCCATTACGACAGATAAAGAGAATTGCATAAATGGTAATAGTAGTAGAAGTGTTGATATAGATATAAATATTTATCCAAAATTTTATGGTAACCAAGAATATCTTGCCAAGACAATCTTTTACATCAGGTTAAAAAACCCTGTGTAAGGCTTAAGTTTTGACCATACGCCAAAATTGTTATTTAGGCTAATAATCAAAGGCTAAATTCTGTTCATAACAAAATGGTAATAACAATAAACAATATATGAGAAGGTCATGGGGTCACTACATTGTGTTGATAACGAAATGGTAATAAACAATACAAGAAGTGATGGGTTACTATCTGTTGCACTGTATGGAGCTGTATAGTTGACTAATTAGTTTGGGAAAGCTTTTGTTTAGCTGTAATTTGCTATAACTACTAGGATTACTTTACTTTTCTTGCAAATTTCCTTTTATTGTGATTCTGTAGCTTAGATACGCCATGGGGAGAAGAATGATAATCAGAAAATTATTTTTTCCAACCTAGACTTTCTGCACTATCCATATGTGGTGACACTTTAAACTGAAATTAGTATATATACAATGAATCACAGTACACAGAACAAGCCAAAGATTAGCTGGACAGAAGGGGAAGGAGAAGAAAGGGGTACCTTTCTGGCAAATTTATTGGGGACCACCTTGGAAGCAGAATCACGGTCACCATCCCGAAGAACTTCATGGGAGCATATCCCATTACTCCCACAACAATGTTCAGATTGCTCATTTGATGGGCTGCCCAAGTTCTCTGTCCTCTCTTCATCGCCGTTATTCTCTCTATGTGATTGCTCTATAACATAAGCCAGAAAATCCTTCTATTAAGGTATGAATAAAATTATAAAAAGACAAAAAAACTGAGCGCGATGTCACTAAAGTGAAACAAAGCACACACTGCATTACGGGAATGACCACGCAACTCAAAGTATCAAGCACAAAAGGACAGAACTCAAGTTATAACTGTGATAGCTTTGCATTGAAAACCAAATGAGAGAGAGAGAGAGAGAGAGAGAGACAGGGGACAACTCATACAATAATCAGGGGAAACCTCCACATCAAGCACCACCTTGAACATCCAAACTTTAATCATGAAGGAGGAGAAAATACAATCAATTACCAATAACTAAATACTTTTTACCAAAAGAATGATGTTCCTTTCCTAAGCACGACGAAACTACAAATGCATTCCCAATATATAAGCCAAATCATTACGAACTCGACGCCCCTTCCCAAAACAATTTTGATTCATCCTATTATGGGCGCTGAGATTATTAAAAAGGGAAAACATCTGAAATGAGAAGGAATGTAGTACAGTTGAAGGCTGTCAAAAAAAATAATGTCTTATAGATTCAATCACATTATCTTGTAGTAAGGAAAAACTAATTGGCACGTCTATACCGTTGGAAAAGTTTACACTAATAAAGATTCATTATTTTTTTGGGAGTTTCACTAAAATACCCAAAATGGGGGCTGAAATTATAAAAATACCCAACACCCAAAACACTTTATAAACATACCCAAAACTCATCATTACACACACTCAAAACCCATTTATAAACATACCCAAAACCCATCATTACACACATACCCAAAACCCATTTTGGGTATGTTTCTATGTTTAAATAGTGCTTGGGTATTTTTATAAATACATGTCTAGGATTGGGTATTTTTATACATATCTATATTTTTTTTCCAACCCCTAATAGCTTGCGGAAATTACTCTGGGACAGTTATTATAAATTCCTTTGCTGCATAGCTGGCCTTCACCTGGTCATTGTAGCACCTTCAACTTAAATTCACAACTCCTTAGTTTGCAGTCGGTAATTTTCTTAAATAACCTTAAAACACATTCTCCTGTTTTGGCATTTTAAGGAAAGCCGTAATATTTTTCTTTTATATTTTGTATCCACCCCAAAAGGAGTATAACGGGGAATTTCTTCTGTCAAAAATGTGCAGATTTCTTTTGTGTTAGTATTGGAATGACTTTATTTTGTATAAGACAAAGCAAGTACCTTCAGAAATTTTCCTGTCCCGTTCCTTGCAATTTTCCAAGCAGAAAAGGCATGGAAGCATAAATCTTATCATTCCCATTGCATTACATAGAGAACTCTGAGTCCACCAACTTTCGAGCATTTCATAAAAGTTGTAGCCTGATAGTGGAATACCCACAATCTGATGATAATGAGTCCAAATTTGATTAGAAAGACGAGCAACACCAAGCAATTGATCTAAGTTTTCACCATATCCAGAGGTAACAACAAGTCAACTCAAAACTATGGCCAATAAAATCGTCAACAACAAGAAGCATCCCGACCTTCCCTTTTTCTTTTTATAAGACGAGTCTTTCTATAAAGATTAATAAATAGAAATGGAAAAACAAGAAATGGAGAACCCATCCAGAAGTTAAGAGAATATATATATATAGTTTTGTTAAAATTGCATAATGCAAGTGTATAATATAAAGGACCCCCTCTAAGACAAGATCTATTCTTAGACCTTACAAAAGCTTCCTATAGAACAAACATGGGAAAAGATGTTCAACAACGAAATGGATTAATATGACCCAATTGGACCAGGTGTATACAGTGGCAGACCCACCACCCCTGGCCAAAGTTGGCCTCTTACACGTTTGAAATACTTTATAAGCATATATATTTAAGATATTTTTCTGGTGAAACAAGAAAAGTTTTGATATTCTTAGTTTTTCTGTCTTATATTTGTTTATAGCATACATCTAATGTATTTCTAACCATTCCTTTCTAGTACAATTTTCTGGTCCATTAGTCATCCTCACATAGAACCGACCATTATTTCAACATTCCATTCACATAAATTGGGTTTAGAGAAAGTAATTAAATAGAATATATATATATATATATGAATTAAATAGAACTAAATTACAAATGAAATAAAAGTATTATTTTGTTCAAAACATAATGACATTTGTTGTGCATATGTGTAGTTTTGTTGGTATGAATGTATGTACACCTAAGGTGCCCCTAAAGCTTAAGGATTTGGTTTGCTTGATGGATGACAAGAAAAAACCAACACTGATGCTCGAAGAAAACCATATGAAGCACTCAACCCCATAGATACAACTTGGTTTAGGAAAAATGCGATCCATTAATCATCCAGTTATCTATAGCCCCGTCTCACTCTTCAAAATTGGCAACCACATCTCATTTGCATATTTTGAGAGCATAAGACCCCCTTTAACATTTAAAGATAAGTTCTTCCATGAGACCACAAGATGGGGATGGAAAAAGACAATTTAGTCTCGGAGAGTTTCTCCTTTTTTCTTTTGTTTCAACACTGACTTTAGTCTTGAACTTTCTAAAAAAAATCCAGGTCGATGGAAAAGAAGAAACGCAAGTCCACCTCTGGAATTTTTTCTCATTAAGGGGATCGTATTTCACTAAGAAATATTTCAGTTACCTTTTTCACTGAGGAGAGCCACTTCAATTTCTGGTACTTTTCTTGTTGTTACATTGGAAAGGATCGAGCCTTGACCTATCCTAACCCTAACCGCATTCTCCCTCCCTTCCCCACCACATGAACTAACCCCAAGGGATTAAAATACTAGCGTGGAATCTCTAGTCCTTTTCTTTGAAGTCTAATTTGAGTCCATGAAATTTGTTTAGAAACATGAAAAGGAGAACCAAAGAAAATTCCGATACCTTTTGGTCTGGACTTTCTAAAAGATATAAGAGTAAGGCCCTATTACATGTCAATTTAGGTCACTAGTTAACACCATATTATTAGACAATGACACAGGAACAAATTCATCACAATATGGTGTGGAATTTCTAAAAGATAGAGAGGTTATTACATAAAAAATTCATCATAATAACATGTTAGATTTCATTCAAGCAACATATAGGTTAGAGTGATAATGGAATAACTTAGGAACAAATGATTTCTAAAATGACTCCTTAACATAGGACAATGCAAGGTAAAATATAAATGGCAGCAATTTTCCCATATGAACTACTAGAGAAAAGAAGAAGAAGATTTAAGCCTGCTGTGATTCCAAAGTATATAGAAATGCAGGATGACATGAAGAAAGCAAACAAAGAGTTAATAGAGAGAGGATGCAAGGCTCCAAGCCTTCAATGTTCAACCATATTCTTCCATTCTAGTCTTGCAAGAGTGAGCCTCATTTGGAGGCTTTTGAAAGAACTCCAAAAAGACTTCTAATAACTCCACGAAAGATCAAAATACTCCAGAAAAACCTTTTGAAAAGAAAAGACCAAAAGAATCTTATAAAACGTAAACAAAATTGATTCAATCTAAGATTCAAACACATAAAATCTTCATCACTCTTTCCATTAACATATAGATTGATCTGATGACCTTTATTTTTGGTAAGTGAATAATATATAACCAAAACAGAGGCAAAAGCCTAATACAAACAACCACGAGGAGCCTCATGGGAACAAAGAAACAACCAACTGAGCAAAAAACTCAGAAAGGAAAGAAGAACAACCCAACCAAGGGGCAACACCTAACTATCACCAGTAAGAGGTATGTTCCAGTTGTGAGCAACTGTCAAGTTAGCTTGCACAGGTTTATAGGAGAGGGAACACAACTTGCACTGGATAGGCGAAATAATATTTTTGAGGACCATAAAAGGGGTAGATTGTGTATCCTTGAAAATCCTGTTATTACACTTCATCCATATACTATACACTGTGACTGCCAATGAGAACAGAAATTATAGGATATTTTCTATACAAAAGAAAAGGCATGCTTTTACACTGTTTCTTAAGTATATAGGATACCTACAAGACTAAACACAAGCGCACACATCTATCCTATTATTATAGAGAGACCACTTTGTCAACCACTTTTGCCAAAGTGCCACATTATAACCCTACTTACATTAGAAAAAAGAAAGAAAGGAAAAAAAAAACCTAATAAAATAAGGGTAAAACAGTAATTAGCAATCATTTTAAACAAAAAAGAACACAAATCTCTCCAGAT